>JAKOGI010000468.1:197500-400000 GCA_029747015.1 Carnegiea gigantea | reverse complement strand
GTGTTTGTATATGTTTAATTGAGAAGTTAGCAAAAAGAACAAATCCTCATTACTACAAAAAGAATTTGCATATCTTTCAGCTTAATTTACGCCATATATTAATGTATGCATTGGTAGTGTGCCTTTATCTTTTTCCCTTGATCTCATTGAGCTCCTTGTTCAGATGTAGTTCTATTTCGTTTGCTTACTTGTTTGGTTCACTTGAGCACCATAGTTATCTACAGTACCTTTGTATTTGGAGTAATGAGATGTCCTTCTCTCTCTGTGTGCTGAGAGAGATGAAGATTGACATCTCCATTTCCATAGCCACATCTCTCACCACTAAACGGAAGGTACAACTATTTAAAGCTAATTCTAGTATTATGGCTTTGATATTTGATATTGAAACTGATATCTGAGAGAAGCGTATGATAAAAGTAGTCTCTCTTGCACTTCCAAGGCCTTATTTCAAACTGCCTTCGGGCCCAGACAAATTTGTATGGTTATTTGGCAATGTATCGAAGTTTTCATCAAGCGGCATAAAAGAGTCTTTTCCTTGCATATGTATTATCTAGTTTATCTTGTTAAGTGCTTAGATTCCATTATCCTGATCTCTAGATCACTCTTCTCCACATTATCATGTGCTTACACTTTCTATAAGACTATAATGGTGCTTAAAGGCCGAAATATAGATATCCATATGCTTTCTGTGCCACACAAATTATGTAAGATTATTTTCCCTTTTTCAGAGGGACTCTACAACTAAGCCTTTTAAATGAAAATTATCTGTTGGAACATCCAAGGTGTTAAAAAATCACAAGTACTACAAGAAGTTAAATTCTTAAGCAGGACTCATCGACCTGATTTGATATTTCTTCTCGAAACTTTGGTAAATGACACTAATATCCGTAGAATTCTTCCCCGAATAGGGTTTGAACATTATAACTTTGTCTCCCTAGTCAACCACTCTGGGAAAATAGCAGTTTTGTGGAATAATGGAAATATTCATGCGTGAATTCTACTTAAAGAGCAAAGGTCTATGCATATGATGGTCCATGATACCAAAGATGCTAAGAATTCTATCATCTCAGAAATTTATGCACCTACTTGAAATAGAGATAAAAATGAATTTTGGGATCATTTGTCCCAGTTACATAATGTTATAGATATCCCATGGTGCTTAATGTGTGACTTTAACAAAATACCTTGTCCTAATGAAAAAATAGGAGGCCCTGCCCTGCATATTAATAGATTTCAACGATTAAATAACTGCCTCACCATAGCTAACGTAGAAACCCTTCAAGTAACAGGAAATATATTTACCCCAAAAAAAAGGGTGCATACATACCTTATCTACGAAAGGCTTGATAGAACTATTATCAGAAATGACTGGGCTCATCTCTATCCGAATGCGAATGAATTACATGGTAACTTTACATGTTCAGATCATTGTCTTATTGTTATGTCCACTTAAAGTTATCAAACAAGAATAAAAGCATTCCTACTTCGCTTCCAGAATTTCTGGTGCAAGTATCAAAATGTTGATGCTATAGTTTCAAGGAACTGGAAAAACTATCAAAGAGGAACGAACATGTTTAAAATCATGCGAAAGCTGAAATTTGTTAAGTACGATGCTAAAGACTGGGCTAAAAAGCACTTTGGCAATATCCATGATAAACTCGCTAAAGATGACCATAAAATTAATTATGTAGAATAAAGAATTCTAGTCGATCCCAATAGTCATAGAGTTAATTCCTGGATGCAATGCCTATTAAGGCAAAGGGAGAAACTGATGTTATTCAACTAAAAATATTGGGGGAAGATGGCTAGGAAGGAGTGGTTAGTTAATAGTGATAGGAACTCAAAATTCTTTCAAAATAGAGCAAATTCACGGAGAAAGAAGAAATTAGTTATGAAAATCCAAGACGATTGTGGTGTCTGGATTGATGACCAAAATGCTATTGCTGACAAATTCATTTCAGATTATACACATCGATTTAAGTCTGCACACCACACTGCTAGAATTATCCCAAACCTGGGGTTACCTGAAATAATCACAGATGTCGATAACATCAAACTTACTAAACCTCCAAACCTGGAGGAAGTTAAGGGTGCACTCTTTAGCATATATTCTAACAAAACTCTAGGACCTAACGGATTTGGAGCAGGCTTCTTCAAGAATTATTAGAAAATTGTTAAAAGGATCTTTCTAATTGCATTCTTGAATTTTTTAGAACTGGAGAAATTCTAAAAGAAATCAACGGTACTTTCATTACTCTTATTTCAAAGAGAAGCAACCCTTCACAAACTAATCATTACAGACCCATTAGCTTATGCTCAACAATTTATAAAATCATATCTAAGATCTTGGTTAATAGGCTGAGGCTGCTCCTTGATAGACTAATTTCCCCCTTCCAAAGTTCCTTTATTCCGGGGAGGTCGATACATGATAATTTCCTGCTAACACATGAAATAAATTATGCATAAGTTCAAAAACATGAAAACCAAGACCTCTTGGGTAGCAATCAAATTGGATATGGAAAAAGCATATGATAGAATATAATGGAACTTCATTCTTAAATGCCTTCAAGAAATAGGATTCCACCCAATCTGGAACACATGGATTAAGGAACGTATATCATCAGTATCATTTTCTATAACTGTGAATGATGAACCTAATGGTTTGATCATCCCAACTAGAGGAATCAGACAAGGCGATCCACTCTCCCCTTACAAATTTATCTTATGTATAGAAGTCCTTAATCGTATGCTCTATATAGAAACTAGTACTCGACAATCGGGTATCGGGGTTAAGATAAGTCCCAAAGACAACAAAATCCCATGTCTCCTTTTTGCAGACGATTGCTTACTCTTTTGTAAAGATAATTCAGATAGATGTAATGAGCGTAAAAGTGTACTGGATAAATTTCGCTTAATTTCAGGTCAACTAATCAACTATCAAAATTCTATTATGATCCTTTCACGTAATGCTTCCTCCATTCATAAACAATTAGTCACTGCTATCTTGAAGATCCTACAAAGGGAGTCATTAGGTAAATATTTAGGCTGCCCTGTTTTCCAAGGATGAACTTCAAGTTCAACCTTTCAAGAGATTATTAATAAAGCGACTACAAAACTAGAGGGTTGGAAAGCCAATTGCTTGTTAAAAGCAGGTAGAACAGTTTTGATACAATCACACCTAGAATCTTTACCAGCACACATAATGCAATGCTTTGAACTACCTCAAAGTACTAGCAAATATTTAGATAAATGTAATAGAAATTTCTTTTGGAAAAAATCAAACTCGGAAAAAGGTTTGCCACTGATAGCCTGGGATAAGATTTGCTTACCTAAAAGTAAAGGTGGGTTGGGGTTACCGTAACACCCCCAACCTCTAGGGTTAGGAGCGTTACGTTTTCTTACGACTTACTTAATCCCTGAACGAAACGGGCAGAGTTTCCCTAAAAACTGATCCTTTCCAGGCTATAAGCCTTATAACAAATCCCTACAATTTAACGGAAACGTAAAACATTTAAAAGAAGCTCAATGGCCACACGCCGGAGTTCATAACTCAACGAGCCACTTGCTCGAAGTACACCAACCCGATTAATTCATGAATAAAGAAGAAATGGAAGATACAACGCAACAGATCACACAACCGGAGTATTGGGATTTACATCCCAAAATATAACTAACTTTAACCAAAAGACATCTAACTGGCTCATAAGGCCGTACAGAATGACTCATAAACAATATACATTACATGAACTTAGAATACCTGTCTACAAACATTTCAAACTGAGAATGCATAACTTGACTTCGTTAAACACGTAAGACCCCCTTAAATGGGTACAAACGACACCTTGAAGCGTAAACAGATTCCATCTTGACATAGCTGATTTAACTTTTTCCTGTTATAAAGAAAACCTGGGAAAAAGGGAAAGAATAGTGGGATGAGCAACGACACGTTCAGTGAGTGTCCCCCAATCCCCTTAAAACCAAAACCGTTGCAGGCAGTAATATCTTTACTAGTCACATAGCACGTATCCATACTTTACTATCATATTAGGCATTCATAAAATTCTTATGGAAACATCACTAACCATAAACTTCACTTTAGGCACTCAAACACATTTCAAGTCTCAGTCAATTCTCATTCATAGGATATGCATGAAATATGCTCATAAGGCTTACTTCTCATATTCGTATCTTACTTAGAATCTCATTCATAAGTTTTACTTAGAACATGCCTATGTCATACACAGAAGCTTTCTTTCTTTTACTAAAAACACTTCATTTAGCCTCTTGAGGCTTAAAAAAACTCTTCTCTTAGCCTCTTAAGGCTCATATTATTTTAAAGAATCTCTTTCATCTTGGTCTCATAATGACCCTTAAAAACTTTCTTTCTGAAATACTTAAAAAGGCGAAACGCCAACTGCTTTTCTTATTTAATAAGAGACTACTCTGGGCATAAGATCGTCATAAAGTGTTGGTTGGGAGAGATCTACACTTAATCCCAGTGAGATTAACTCACACTAAGCTCTTACTCCCGGGATGGCAACTAACTTTGGACCTTAACCCTCGTCAGGGTCTCTAGGGATTACTCCCTAGGCTAGGGATTCCCCCGTTCAAGTAGGTTCACTCCCATCTATTGTCCCTAAGCACTTATCTTAGCCATTTAAACTGGTCATAACAACTAATAAGTTTGCTGCCGCTCACAGCGAAATCATTTATCAAGCAACTCATGCCTTTGTAAAACTCTTTAGGATTCCCCCGTTCAAGCAGGTTCACTCCCAAAACTGTATTCATTTAGTTAAAATATGCCATCATGCACGAATATTTATGGCTATTATCATTTCAAACATGAAATCCTTCTTTGAAAAACTTACTCTTATGCACATAATGTAACTTGAGGACACGGAAGGGAAGGGGGTCCACATGTATCACATTTAAGCACTTCATAATCAATTCGGCACAATGAGCCACACACAGCCTCGTAATCCACACGATTATGGTTAATTCACAACCCAGGCTCCCCCCTCACAAGCACCGTACCACAAAGACCTCGAACCACTCGTAGTTCTACCTCAAACCATTCAACTATCATCTCGGTTTCAATTTCACAATCTAGCAACCTAATCACTATGACATACTGAAAGGCAATGCATAACTTACACACTTACCAATGCGGAACTTACCGATTAAATATTAGCAATTAGTCAAGCGCTGCAACCAACGATTATATCCAAGCACACATACATATACATGTAAGCATTCATACGGCTAAACTTAATAAGAAGCATGGGGTGTGATTGGCATTCATGTAGGTTAATTAGGAGTCGCAAACAAGCCATTCTAAAGCTAAATGTAACTCGCTAAATGGACAAGTGTTGGTTTCATGTTACATTTAGCCTATTACGTCATTTACATTTTCACGGCGAATATAAAACGACTCACTTATTACATGACCGTTTATACCATTGAAGTCTAGCAAGAGTCGAATATCTAGTTAGACATAGAATGAATCATTTAGTTAGGCTAACATAGTCCATCAGGCATATTACGACCCTAAGCTTCCGTTTGTCATATCACTATCGCTAAACAATCCCATTTAGGTCACTTAGACATAATGCGAATCTACACATCCATTACTTGTAACGACATTACTACTCGAACCTATTTGGACCTTTTTAGCATAACGCGTCTCAGGATGTTCGTTTCCTATGTTAAGACTATCTTGCGGCCCTTTTCGTGTCATTAAAGAATAATGCAACCTTAGGCAATTATTTTTAGTGTCGCAGTCACTTATTCACGTCAACCTTTCATGTACGCGTTAACTAGATTACTAGAGTTGATATTAAGCATGCCTGACTCGATTCGAATTAGACTTACAGGCATGTAATAACGGAATATACTAAACTTGGTTCTAAACATGTATAGCTCACTTCCATCTAAATCTTCAGGCATGGATTACTGTATGCATTCGAATTAATGCTAAACATATATAATTCGCTTCGAATTAAAAACTTAGGCATAAATTAACTATATTGATTCGAATCGAAGCTAAGCATATATAATCCACTTCGAATTACAATCTTAGACATAAATTGGCCAAATGAATCGAACCTAAATATGTATAACTCACTTCTTGACATTTCTAATGAATTTAGCGAACTCTAACATGACATGCAACATCAATCTGCTGAAAAACATTTCCGAAAATAGTAATAGCTTTGGAGGCGAGAAACACCCACCTGGACTCCAAGCTTATGACTCGTCCTAAGGGCTTTTAGGCTCGATTGGATGCTTGAAGACCCAAAAATTTATCCCAAATTTTGAAGCTCAACCACCAATTCGAATCAGCGTTGCCCGAACCCGGTTTTTAACCCACTTGATTGCATTTCTGCTGCTGCTATAGTGGTCGTCGGACTCGAACTTCACCGGAAACACCTCGCCGGTGACTCCTGGCCATCGCGCCGGCATCAATTGTGCGCTGTCGCAGCCACCACCGCCCCGACCCTCCTCTTCTTGCTCTCGCTTAGTCTCGCTCTCTCTCTATTTTCAGGTGTGCCAGGGCCGTCGCGGTGGGGACAGCTGCGGTCGACCCTCGCCGGCGACAGCACCGCCGCCTCCCTCTCTCTTTCCTCTCCTCTCCGGTGTGGAGTGTTGGGGCTGGGGTTTTTGAGAGACCCCCCCTTGCTCGCGATTCTCTACCGTGAAAAAGAAGGGACTTGGCCCCCTTTCGTCCCTTTTCCCCACTTTTTTTTGTTTGACTCAAGCTGATTAGTAATTGGCACCGCTAGTCTAGTTCGTATCCCGAACTCTAAACCCGAATCACTAATACGCTCTTCTAACGACTATTCATTCCCAAATACATCAAGGTTCGATTTATTAAACATCGAACAACTTCTAGGTTGACAACCTAATCGTACTCAGGAAATGACTAAATAATTCAAATAACGACTAAATTGAACTATGGATATCATTTAAGGGCAAAAACAGCACAAATTAGCTTTAAAATCAACAATAACAATAATAATCCCTTTTTAATGAAATTATAGCTCCCGAAAGCACATCAATAATCATTTAACTCATATAGTTACCAAAAATACGATTTTATAACCAAAAAAAAGTAATACGGTTAGCTTAGCGGAAAACAGAGAATGCGGGTCTTACACTCTTCCTCCCTTAAAAGAATTTCGTCCTTGAAATTCTAAACCTAAGTTCGGTCTTTCCTAGAACATACGCACGCTATTAGGATCAACGCAATAGGTTTTCAAAAAGGTTTCATTATGCAATCACTACTTCTTTTAAATCAAAAGAAAAAGGCTAATGGTATCCAGTCTCCTCCTCGCCAATCTCTTCAAGTGTCTACTCGCTCTATTTAGGCACCGAGGACAAATCGCATTGAAGAGAGGCAAATGAGTTGGCGTGGAAAACCATATTAAACTCATTTCGAAAGGGATAAGGACTTTGAATTACCTACACACTACTCGTATCATGACAAGGAGCTCTATGCACATGCATCGCTATGGGTTGGCGTCCAAGGGTATGACGTCACGCCGCAAAGAACAAGGGTCATAACGGTTAACTCTCAGACCCTATGACACTCTAGAGTGATAAGAGCAACTCAAAGCATCACGTAGGATCACCTTAGCATAATGACATCACATGAAATCGATAACTCAACGTTTTCAAGCCAAGAATCACATGCAGCATGAATCAATCCATCACACACACATGGTACACAACTTACATGAGGATAAATATACAACCCATTAGTTATGCAAGGAAACAACTTGGGAAGTTAGATGACAGGGATGTGGGTCAATACTCAGCAATAGACCTGTACGTATCCATGCATTAATTATTCATGGGAGGTTGATACGTGGTTTCTTAGTTGTGGCGGGTTTAGCACATTGCTCTTACGTAACTCAACTATCGTTCCACAAAGGATTAACTGCCAGGGTAAGGTGGCTTCCCAGGGCATTGCCACTTAGGGATTTGCAATCTCATAGGGGAAACAGACTTTGAGTTTAACCAACACAATGCCGCTTCTTATAGGTTCTTACGAGCAAGTATGTATGTACGTAGATGTAACCCGAGAAATGGTAGTGGTACTATGCCAAACGGTGTCGTGTCTAGCTATAAGATAACTAGGTTAAAGGAAAGGGCAAGCATACTAATCAAAGTATAGTAAGACAGCATTGGCAGCACATATAATGGCCAGCAAAGCACCATCCGAGGTTCTCTATGAAACCTACCATGTACCCATAAAATTTAGCATGCAAGACATGATGCGGCTAACTCAGTCATACTATGCCAGGACACTCAGTTATACCCTGCCAGGGATTATTTTACACACATCCCTTCATATCCCTTTAAGTCACGCATTCAAGTGTGGTCGCAAGTACGCTGGCATGTCATATGGTCTAGGCAAAGAAGGTACGAGGCCAATAAATGCGAATGAAACCCCTATGGTCACAAGATCGTTTTGCTAGGCATATGAGTTTTTAGCCACTCAATCAAACATATGAAACATAGAACTTAGGCATATAGACAATGAGTAACTCCGCTACCATTACGAATATCTTAGCACATCATGCAATGATACATACAAGGGTAAGCATTCGAATGCAAAGGCCACAATTGCGTAGTCATGTTATGAGGTATGTTCACAGTGAGCCACTTAATTATAATGCAAAGGACTAGTTGCTATGCTATAATTAGATAAGCACGGTTATGCGAAGCAAACCCTCACGTAGCTTGAATTATTTGGCCAACTCAGTGGCGCACTCAACCAGAAATAAATTAAACACATACCAAGTGGTTTATTTACTATGCCTCTCACTTATGAAACATACGAATAACCATACACGCCATTTCATACAACGATATAGGCTTCCAAATGTTTATGAAAACATAGCATGCTTTAAAACACAATGGTTCACAATAATGTTGTACAAAAGTCACCTAGACGAGTATAGACGATAGCAATCCTCATTAGCATTCTAGGGTCAAAGGTATGCCTTGGGCTTGTCCAAAGTAACAACAGACTAGCCATTAGTCAAATAACAAGGGGTAAGAACAGTGCGTTACTGGTGTTACGGACACACATTGAGACTTTGTGACCTATTTGTTTCAGAGGATAATTGCAGAGGTTCAAGGAACTTTTGGCACACATGGGGGTGGCTCTACCTTCTATCTTGATGTACTCTGGCCTTTGCCCTTGGTGTTGATGCTTAAGGGAATGCTAAAAGGTACAAATTGTTGCCTCATAAGGTAACAAGGTGATGCGTGTGGTATAACAGTTCCAAAGTCCGTCAGGTCATTCCTTATATCTCCACTCTAGGTGTGATAGGGTTAATATGGTTGGGGAACTTTCAAGCTAATAATAAAAATGGCATTCCATATTACCATGAGCATGATGCCTAGCTGACTCAAGAGCGACAGTAGTCATATGCAGGGGTGTAAGGAAAGCTCCACACCTAAGTGTCAATAACACATATATAGGATAACACTTTGACAATAAAATAAAACCATATCACAACCATCACATTGGCGCGCGCATAAACAAGGTTCTCGCTTCGTTCCCTTAACAATTGAGAATCCACACAAAAGGGGCACTATCTAAAGGAATCTTCAGTCAAAAAAGGTAATCCTTAATCACTTATAACTTGTCATTGACACATCAAGCACTATAGGTATCTTGGTAGGTATACATCCAAAATATTTAGTTGCGCATAGAAACTTACGACAGTAGCATAGGCTCGAGCGTCATACAAAGCAAATGCAAGCCTTCAATTGCGGCATTAAAGCCTGACTACATAATTAGAAATCTTTCAATGCGAAGCAAGGATTTTAACTCACTATTTAGAAAGGATCTTAACTTTCAAAATCTCTAGATTTTCAAACTAGAAATAGTCCAGCTGCCTCTAGCTCTATCCCTACCGACCAATAAGTATGTCTATTTACTCCATCATGGGGCTCGAGGAGCAAATCGTACCTTAAGGGCAAGAATGTGCTTAAAGTTTGGACATTTCCAATCGTTTGGGTTCAACCCCAGTACACTTTAAATTTTGATTTAAGTCACCAAGGCGCATTTTTAAAACAATCGCTGCTAAGCTAACACTTGGCTCACTCATGAATACACGAGTCATTCAGTCCATACACTAGTATAAGGCTCACTTATGCATTCAATAAGCTCACTAAAGCCGCACATAGTGCACTAGATGCATCGACTTTCATAACAAAGAGTGCATTTGCAGACAAAGGCACAGCATATAGGACCTCATCCTAAATACATTCCTAGGTAACTATATGAAATTCAAGACTCAGATCGTGGCCTATGGTCACAGGACCTTTCTCTGATACCATCAATTGTAACACCCCCAACCTCTAGGGTCAGGAGCGTTACGTTTTCTTACGACTTACTTAATTCCTGGGATAAAACGGGCAGAGTCTCCATAAAAACTGACCGTTTCCAGGCTATAAGCCTTATAACAAATCCCTGCAATTTAACGGAAGCGTAAAACATTTAAAGAAAGCTCAACGACCACACGCCGGAGTTCATAACTCAACGAGCCACTTGCTCGGAATCAACCCGATTAATTCATGAATAAAGAAGAAATGGAAGGTACAACTCAATGGTTCACACAACCGGAGTATTGGGATTTACATCCCAAAACATAACTAACTTTAACCAAAAGACATCTAACTGACTAGGTGGTTGGCTCACAAGGTCGTACAGAACGACTCATAAATAATATGCATTACATGAACTTAGAATACCTGTCTATAAACATTTCAAACTGAGAATACATAACGTGACTTCGTTAAACATATAAGACCCCCTCAAATGGGTACAAACGACACCTTACAAGCATGAACAGATTCCATTTTGATATAGCTGATTCAACCTTTTCCTGTTATAAAGAAAACCTAAGAAAAAGGGGAAAGATAGTGGGATGAGCAATGACACGCTCAGTGAGTGTCCCCTAACCCCCTTAAAACCAAAATCGTTGCAGGCAGTAATATCTTTACTAGTCACATATCACGTATCCATACTTTACTATCATATTAGGCATTCATAAAATTCTTATGGAAACATCACTAATCATAAACTTTACTTTAGGCACTCAAACACATTTCAAGTCTCAATCAATTCTCATTTATAAGATATGCATGAAATATGCTCATAAGACTTACTTTTCATATTCGTATCTTACTTAGCATCTCATTCATAAGTTATACTTAGAACATGCACATATCATACATAGGAAGCTTTCTTTCTTTTACTGAAAACACTTATGTTAGCCTCTTGAGGCTCATAAAAACTCTTCTCTTAGCCTCTTGAGGCTCATATTCTTTTAAAAGAATCTCTTTCATCTTGGTCTCATAATGACCCTTAAAAACTTTCTTTCTGAAATACTTAAAAAGGCGAAACGCCAACTGCTTTTCTTATTTAATAAGAGACTACTCTGGGCATAAGATCGTCATAAAGTGTTGGTTGGGAGAGATCTACACTTAATCCCAGTGAGATTAACTCACACTAAGCTCTTACTCCCGGGATGGCAACTAACTTTGGACCTTAACCCTCGTCAGGATCTCTAGGGATTACTCCCTAGGCTAGGGATTCCCCCGTTCAAGCAGGTTCACTCCCATCTATTGTCCCTAAGCACTTATCCTAGCCATTTAAACTGGTCATAACAACTAGTAAGTTTGCTGCTTCTCACATCGAAATCATTTATCAAGCAACTCATGCCTTTGTAAAACTCTTTATGATTCCCCCGTTTCAGCAGGTTCACTTCCAAAACTGTATTCATTTAGTTAAAATATGCCATCATGCACTAATATTTATGGCTATTATCATTTCAAACAGGAAATCCTTCTTTGAAAAACTCACTCTTATGCACATAATGTAACTTGAGGACGCGGAAGGGAAGGGGGTCCACATGTATCACATTTAAGCACTTCATAATCAATTCAGCACAATGAGCCACACACGGCCTCGTAATCCACACGATTATGGTTAATTCACACCCCAGGCTCCCTCCGCACAAACACCGTACCACAAAGACTTCAAACCACTCGTAGTTCTACCTCAAACCATCCAACTACCATCTCGGTTTCAATTTCACAATCTAGCAACCTAATCACTATGACATACTGAAAGGCAATGCATAACTTACACACTTACCAATGCTGAACTTACCGATTAAATATTAGCAATTAGTCGAGCGTTGCAACCAACAGTTATATCGAAGCACACATACATATGCATGTAAGCATTCATACGGCTAAACTTAATAAGAAGCATGGGGTGTGATTGGCATTCATGTAGGTTAGCTAGGAGTCGTAAACAAGCCATTCTAAAAGCTAAATGTAACTCACTAAATGGACAAGTGTTGGCTTCATGTTACATTTAGCCTATTACGTCATTTACATTTTCATGGCGAACATAAAACGACTTACTTATTACATGACCGTTTAAACCATTGAAGTCTAGCAAGAGTCGAGTATCTAGTTAGACATAGAATGAATCATTTAGTTAGGCTAACATTGTCCATCAGGCATATTACGACCCTAAGCTTCTGTTTGTCATATCAGTATCGCTAAACAAACCCATTTAGGTCACTTAGACATAATGCGAATCTACACATCCATTATTTGTAACGACATTACTACTCGAACCTATTTGGACCTTTTTAGCATAATGCGTCTCAGGATGTTCGTTTCCTATGTTAAGACTATCTTGCAACCCTTTTCGTGTCATTAAAGAATAATACAACCTTGGGCAATTATTTTTAGTGTCACAGTTACTTATTCATGTCAACCTTTCAAGTACGCATTAACTAGATTACTAGGGTTGATATTAAGCATGCCTAACTCGGTTCGAATTAGACTTATAAGGTTGTAATAACGGAATATACTAAACTTGGTTCTAAACATGTATAGCTCACTTCCATCTAAATCTTCAGGCATGGATTACTATATGCTTTCGAATTAACGCTAAACATATATAATTCGTTTCAAATTAAAAACTTAGGCATAAATTAACTATATTGATTCGAATCGACGCTAAGCATATATAATCCACTTCGAATTACAATCTCAGACATAAATTGACTAAATGAATCGAACCTAAATATGTATAGCTCACTTCTTGACATTTCTAATGAGTTTAGCGAACTCTAACATGACATGCAACATCAATCTGCTGAAAAACATTTCCGAAAATAGTAATAGCTTAGGGGGCGAGAAACACCCACCTGGACTCCAAGCTTATGACTCGTCCGAAGGGATTTTAGGCTCGATTGGATGCTTGAAGACCCAGAAATTTGTCCCAAATTTTGAAGCTTAACCACCAATTCGAATCATCCTTGCCCGAACCCGGTTTTTGACCCACTCGATTGCATTTCTGCTGCTGCTATAGTGGTTGTCGGACTTGGCCTTCACCGGAAACACCTCGCCGGTGACTCCTGGCCATCGCGCCGGCATCAATTGTGCACCGTCACGGCCACCACCGCCCCGACTCTCCTCTTCTCGCTCTCGCTTGGTCTCGCTCTCTCTCCATTTTCAGGCGTGCCAGGGCCGTCGCGGTGGGGACAACTGTGGTCGACACTCGCCGGCGGCAGCACCGCCGCCTCCCTCTCTCTTTCCTCTCCTCTCCGGTGTGGAGTGTCGGGGCTGGGGTTTTTGAATGACCCACTTTGCTCGCGATTCTCTGTCGTGAAAGAGAAGGGGCTTGGCCACCTTTTGTCCCTTTTTCTCCTTTTTTTCGTTTGACTCAAGCTGATCAGTAATTGGCACCGCTAGTCTAGTTCGTATCTCGAACTCTAAACCCAAATCACTAATACGGTCTTCTAATGACTATTCATTCCCAAATACGTCAAGGTTCGATTTATTAAACATCAAACAACTTCTACGGTTGACAACCTAATCGTATTCAGGAAATGACTAAATAATTCAAATAACGACTAAATTGAACTATCGATATAATTTAAGGGCAAAAACAGCACGAAATAGCTTTAAAATAAATAATAACAATAATAATCCCTTTTTAATAAAATTATAGCTCCCGAAAGCACATCAATAATCATTTAACTCATATAGTTACTAAAAATACATTTTTATAACGGGAAAAAAAGGTAATACGGTTAGCTTCGCGGAAAACAAAGAATACGGGTCTTACACTCTTCCCCCCTTAAAAGAATTTCGTCACCAAAATTCTAAACCTAAGTTCGGTCTTTCTTAGAACATACGCACGCTATTAGGATCTACGCAATAGGTTTCTAAAAAGGTTTCATTATGCAATCACTGCTTCTTTTAATTCAAAAGAAAAAGGCTAATGGTATCCAGTCTCCTCCGTGCCAATCTCTTCAAGCGTCTACTCGCTCAATTTAGGCGCCGAGGGCAAATCGCATTGAAGAGAGGCAAATGAGTTGGCGTGAAAAACCATATTAAACTCATTTCGAAAGGGACAAGGACTTTGAATCACCTACACACTACTCGTATCATGACAAGGAGCTCTATGCACATGCATCGCTATGGGTTAGCGTCTAAGGGTATGACGTCACGCTGCAAAGAACAAGGGTCATAACGGTTAACTCTGAGACCCTATGACACTCTAGAGTGATAAGAGCAACTCAAAGCAGCACGTAGGATCACCTTAGCATAATGACATCACATGAAATCGATAACTCAACGTTTTCAAGCCAAGAATCACATGCAGCATGAATCAATCCAACACAAACACATGGTACACAACTTAAAAGAGGATAAATATACAACCCATTAGTCATGCAAGGAAACAACTTGGGAAGTTAGATGACAGGGATGTGGGTCAATACTCAGCAATAAACCTATATGTATCCATGCATTAATTGTTCGTGGGAGGTTGATACGTGGTTTCTTGGTTGTTGCGGGTTCAGCTCAGGATCCTCATACCTAGTGTTGCTCTTACATAACTCAACCATCGTTCCACAAGGGTTTAACTACCAGGGTAAGGTGGCTTCCAAGGGCATTGCCACTTGGGAATTTGCAATCTCATAGGGGTAGGTTCCTACGAGCAAGTATGTATGTACGTAGATGTAACCTGAGAAATGGTAGTGGTACTATGCCAAACGGTGTCATGTCTAGCTATAAGACAACTAGGTTGAAGGAAAGGCCAAACATGCTAATCAAAGTAAAGTAAGGCAACGTTGGCAGCACATATGATGGCTAGCAAAGCACTATCCGAGGTTCTCTATGAAACCTACCACGTGCGCATAATATTCAGCATGCAAGACATGATGCGGCTAACTCAGTCATACTATGCCAAGACACTCAGTTATACCCTGCCAGGGATTGTTTTACACACATCCATTCATATCCCTTTAAGTCACGCATTCAAGTATGGTCGCAAGTACGCTGGCATGTCATATGGTCTAGGCAAAGAAGGTACGAGGCCAATAAATGCGAATGAAACCCCTATGGTCACAAGATTGTTTTGCTAGGCATATGAGTTTTTAGCCACTCAATCAAACATATGAAACATAGAACTTAGGCATATAGACAATGAGTAACTCCGCTACCATTACGAATATCTTAGCACATCATGCAATATTACATACAAGGGTAAGCATTCGAATGCAAAGGCCACAATCGCGTAGTCATGTTATGAGGTATGTTCACAGTGAGCCACTTAATTATAGTGTAAAGGGCTACTTGCTATGCTATAATTAGATAAGCATGGTTATACGAAGCAAACACTCACGTAGTTTGAATTATTTGGCCAACTCAGTGGCGCACTCAACCAGAAATAAATTAAACATGTACCAAGTGGTTTATTTACTATACCTCTCACTTATGAAACATACAAATAACCATACACACCATTTCATATAATGATATAGGCTTCCAAATGATTATGAAAACATGGCATGCTTTAAAACACAATGGTTCACAATAATGTTGTACAAAAGTCACCTAGACGAGTATAGACGATAGCAATCCTCATTAGCATTCTAAGGTCAAAAGTATGCCTTGGGCTTATCCAAAGTAACTACAGACTAGCCATTAGTCAAATACAAGGGGTAAGAACAGTGGCATTACTGGTCTTACGGACATACATTGAGACTTTGCGACCTATTTGTTTCATAGGGTAATTACAGAGGTTCAAGGAACTTTTAGCACACATGGGGGTGGCTCTACCTTCTATCTTGATGTACTCTGGCCTTTGCCCTTGATGTTGATGCTTAAGAGAATGCTGAAAGGCACAAATTGTTGCCTCATAAGGTAACGGGGTGATGCATGTGGTACAACAGTTCCAGAGTCCGTCAGGTCATTCCCTATATCTCCACTCTAGGTGTGATAGGGTTAATATGGTGGGGGAACTTTCAAGCCTATAATAAAAATGGCATTCCATGTTACCATGAGCATGATGCCTAGCTAACTCAAGGGCGACAGTAGTCACATGTAGGGGTGTAAGGAAAACTCCACACCTAAGTGTCAATAACACATATATAGGATAACACTTTGGCAACAAAATAAGACCATATCACAACCATCACATTGACGCACGCATAAACAAGGTTCTCGCTTCGTTCCCTTAACAATTGAGAATCCACACAAAAGGGGCACTATCTAAAGGAATCTTTAGTCAAGAAAGGTAATCCTTAATCACTTATAACTTGTCATTGACACATCAAGCACTATAGGTATCTTAGTAGGTATATATCTAAAACATTTAGTTGCGCATAGAAACTTACGACAGTAGCACTGGCTCGAGCATCATACAAAGCAAATGCAAGCCTTCAAATGTGGCATTAAAGCCTAACTACATAATTAGAAATCTTTCAATGTGAAGCAAGGATCTTAACTCACAATTTAGAAAGAACCTTAACTTTCAAAATCTCTAGATTTTCAAACTAGAAATAGTCCAACTGCCTCTAGCTCTATCCCTACCGACCAATAAGTACATCTACTCGCTCCATTATGGGACCCGAGGAGCAAATCGTACCTCAAGGGCAAGAATGTACTTAGAGTTCAGACATTTTCAATCGTTTGGGTTCAACCCCAATATACTTTAAATTTTGATTTAAGTCACCAAGGTGCATTTTTAAAACAATCGCTACTAAGCTAACGCTTAGCTCACTTACGAATACATGAGTCATTCAGTCCATACTCTAGTATAAGGCTCACTTATGCATTCACTAAGCTCACTAAAGCCGCACATAGTCCACTAGACGCATTGACTTTCATAACAAAGAGTGCATTTGCACACGAAGGCACGGCATATAGGACCTCATCCTAAATACGTTCCTAGGTAACTATATAAAATGCAAGACTTAGGTCGCAGCCTAAGGTCACAGGACCTTTCTCTAATACCATCAATTGTAACAACCCCAACCTCTAGGGTCAGGAGCGTTACATTTTCTTACGACTTGCTTACTTCCTGGAACGAAACGGGCAGAGTTTCCCTAAAAACTGACCGTTTCTAGGCTATAAGCCTTGCAATAAATCCCTGCAATTTAACGGAAGCGTAAAACATTTAAAAGAAGCTCAACGGCCACACGCCGGAGTTCATAACCCAACAAGGCACTTGCTCGGAGTACACCAACCCGATTAATTCATGAATAAAGAAGAAATGGAAGATACAACTCAACGGTTCACACAACCGGAGTATTGGGGTTTATATCCCAAAACTTAACTAACTTTAACCAAAAGACATCTAACTAACTAGGTGGTTGGCTTATAAGGCCGTACAGAGCGACTCATAAACAATATGCATTACATTAACTTAGAATACCTGTCTACAAACATTTCAAACTGAGAATATATAACGTGACTTTGTTAATCACGTAAGATCCCCTCAAATGGGTACAAACGATACCTTGCAAGCATGAACAGATTCCATCTTGACATAGCTGATTCAACTTTTTCCTGTTATAAAGAAAACCTAGGAAAAAGGGGAAAGAATAGTGCGATGAGCAACGACACGCTCAGTGAGTGTCCCCCAACCACCTTAAAACCAAAACCATTGCAGGCAGCAATATCTTTACTAGTCACATATCACATATCCATACTTTACTATCATGTTAGGCATTCATAAAATTCATATGGAAACATCACTAACCATAAACTTCACTTTAGAGACTCAAACACATTTCAAGTCTCAATCAATTCTCATTCATAGGATATGCATGAAATATGCTCATAAGACTTCTCTTTCATCTTGGACTCATAATGACCCTTAAAAACTTTCTTTCTGAAATACTTAAAAAGGCGAAACGCTAACTGCTTTTCTTATTTAATAAGAAACTACTCTGGGCATAAGATCGTCATAAAGTGCTGGTTGGGAGAGATCTACACTCAATCCCAGTGAGATTAACTCACACTAAGCTCTTACTCCCGGGATGGCAACTAACTTTGGACCTTAACCCTCGTCAGGGTCTCTAGGGATTACTCCCTAGGCTAGGAATTCCCTCGTTCAAGCAGGTTCCCTCCCATCTATTGTCCCTAAGCACTTATCTTAGCCATTTAAACTGGTCACAACGACTAATAAGTTTGCTGCCTCTAACAGCGAAATCATTTATCAAGCAACTCATGCCTTTGTAAAACTCTTTACGATTCCCCCGTTCAAGCAGGTTCACTCTCAAAACTGTACTCATTTAGTTAAAATATGCCATCATGTAATAATATTTATGGCTATTATATTTCAAACATGAAATCCTTCTTTGAAAAACTCGCTCTTATGCACATAATGTAACTTGAGGACACGGAAGGAAAGGACGCTCACATATATCACATTTAAGCACTTCATAATCAATTCAGCACAATGAGCCACACACGGCCTCGCAATCCACACGATTGCAGTTAATTTACAACCCAGGCCCCCTCCGCACAAGCACCATGCCACAAAGACCTCGAACCACTCATAGTTCTACCTTAACCATCCAACTACCATCTCGGTTTCAATTTCACAATCTAGCCACCTAAGCACTATGATATACTGAAAGGCCATGCATAACTTGCACACTTACCAATGTTGAACTTACCGATTAAATATTAGCAATTAGTCGAGCGCTATAACCAACGGTTATATCCAAGCACACATATATATACAGGTAAGCATTCATACGGCTAAACTTAATAAGAAGCATGGGGTGTGATTTGCATTCATGTGGGTTAGCTAGGAGTCGCAAACAAGTCATTCTAAAGCTAAACATAACTCACTAAATGGACAAGTGTTGGCTTCATGTTACATTTAGCCTATTACGTCATTTACATTTTCACGGCGAACATAAAACGACTCACTTATTACATGACCGTTTATACCATTGAAGTCTAGCAAGAGTCGTATATCTAGTTAGATGTAGAATGAATCATTTAGTTAGGCTAACATGGTCCATCAGGCATATTACGACCCTAAGCTTCCGTTTGTCATATCACTGTCGCTAAACAAACCCATTTAGGTCACTTAGACATAATGCGAATCTACACATCCATTACTTGTAATGACATTACTACTCGAACCTATTTAGACCTTTTTAGCATAATGCGTCTCAGGATGTTCGTTTCCTATGTTAAGACCATCTTGCAACCCTTTTCGTGTCATTAAAGAATAATACAACCTTGGGCAACTATTTTTAGTGTCGCAGTTACTTATTCACATCAACCTTTTAAGTACGCGTTAACTAGATTACTAGAGTTGATATTAAGCATGCCTGGCTCGGTTTGAATTAGACTTACAAGCATGTAATAACAGAATATACTAAACTTGGTTCTAAACATGTATAGCTCACTTCCATCTAAATCTTCAGGCATGGATTACTATATGCATTCAAATTAACAATAAACATATATAATTCGTTTCGAATTAAAAACTTAGGCATAAATTAACTACATTGATTCGAATCGAAGCTAAGCATATATAATCCATTTCGAATTACAATCTCAGACATAAATTGACCAAATGAATCGAACCTAAATATGTATAGCTCACTTCTTGACATTTCTAATGAATTTAGCGAACTCTAACATGACATGCAACATCAATCTGCTGAAAAACATTTCCGAAAATAGTAATAGCTTTGGAGGCGAGAAACACCCACCTGGACTCCAAGCTTATGACTCGTCCTAAGGGCTTTTAGGCTCGATTGGATGCTTGAAGACCCAGAAATTTGTCCCAAATTTTGAAGCTCAACTGCCAATTCGAATCAGCCTTGCCTGAACCCGGTTTTTAACCCGCTCGATTGCATTTCTGCTGCTGCTATAGTGGTCATCGGACTCGAACTTCACCGGAAACACCTCGCCAGTGTCTCCTGGCCATCGCGCCGGCATCAATTGTGCGCTGTTGCAGCCACCACCGCCCCGACCCTCCTCTTCTCGGTCTCTCTTAGTCTCGCTCTCTCTCCATTTTCAGGCGTGCCAGGGCCGCCGCGGTGGGGACAGTTGCGGTCGACCCTCGCCGGCGGCAGCTCCGCCACCTCCCTTTCTCTTTCCTCTCCTCTCCGATGTGGAGTGTCGGGGTTGGGGTTTTTGAGAGACCCCCCTTGCTGGCGATTCTCTGCCGTGAAAAAGAAGGGGCTTGGCCCCCTTTTGTCCCTTTTTCCCCTTTTTTTGTTTGACTCAAGCTGATCAGTAATCGGCACTGCTAGTCTAGTTCGTATCCCGAACTCTAAACCCAAATCACTAATACGATCTTCTAACAACTATTCATTTTCAAATACGTCAAGGTTCGATTTACTAAACATCGAACAACTTCTAGGGTTGACAACCTAATCGTATTCAGGAAATGACTAAATAATTCAAATAGCGACTAAATTGAACAATCGAGATAATTTAAGATCAAAAACAGCACGAATTAGCTTTAAAATCAACAATAACAATACTAATCCCTTTTTAATAAAATTATAGCTCCCAAGCACATCAATAATCATTTAACTCATATAGTTGCTAAAAATACGACTTTATAACCAAAAAAAAAAGGTAATACGGTTAGCTTTGCGGAAAACAAAGAATGCAGGTCTTACACTCTTTCCCCCTTAAAAGAATTTCGTCCCCAAAATTCTCAACCTAAGTTCGGTCTTTCCTAGAATGTACGCACGCTATTATGATCTGTGCAATAGGTTTTCAAAAAGGTTTCATTATGCAATCACTGCTTCTTTTAAATCAAAAGAAAAAGGCTAATGGTATCCAGTCTCCTCCTCGTCAATCTCTTCAAGTGTCTACTCGCTCTATTTAGGCGCTGAGGGAAAATCGCATTGAAGAGAGGCAAATGAGTTGATGTGGAAAACCATATTAAACTCATTTCGAAAGGGACAAGGACTTTGAATCACCTACACACTACTCGTATCATGACAAGGAGCTCTATGCACATGCATCGCTATGGGTTGGCGTCCAAGGGTATGACGTCACGCCGCAAAGAACAAGGGTCATAACGGTTAACTCTGAGACCCTATGACACTCTAGAGTGATAAGAGCAACTCAAAGCAGCACGTAGGATCACCTTAGCATAATGACATCACATGAAATCGATAACTCAACGTTTTCAAGCCAAGAATCACATGCAGCATGAATCAATCCATCACACACACATGGTACACAACTTACAAGAGAATAAATATACAACCCATTAGTCATGCAAGAAAACAACTTGGGAAGTTAGATGACAGGGATGTGGGTCAATACTCAACAATAGACCTGTACGTATCCACACATTAATTGTTCATGGGAGGTTGATACGTGGTTTCTTGGTTGTGGCGGGTTTAGCACAGGATCCTCATACCTAGTGTTGCTCTTACATAACTCAACTATCGTTCCACAAGGGTTTAACTGCCAAGGTAAGGTGGCTTCCCAAGGCATTGCCACTTGAGGATTTACAATCTCATAGGGGAAATATACTTTGAGTTTAACCAACACAATGCCGCTTCTTATAGGTTCTTACGAGCAAGTATGTATGTACGTAGATGTAACCCGAGAAATGGTAGTGGTACTATGCCCAACGGTGTCATGTCTAGCTATAAGACAACTAGGTTGAAGGAAAGGCCAAACATGCTAATCAAAGTATAGTAAGACAGCGTTGGCAGCACATATGATGGCTAGCAAAGCACTATCCAAGATTCTCTATGAAACCTACCATGTACCATAAAATTCAGCATGCAAGACATGATGCGGCTAACTCAGTCATACTATGCCAGGACACTTAGTTATACCCTGCCAGGGATTGTTTTACACACATCCATTTATATCCCTTTAAGTCACACATTCAAGTATGGTCGCAAGTACACTAGCATGTCATATGGTCTAGGCAAAGAAGGTACAAGGTCAATAAATGCGAATGAAACCCCTATGACCACAAGATCTTTTTACTAGGCATATGAGTTTTTAGCCACTCAATCAAACATATGAAACATAGAACTTAGGCATATAGATAATGAGTAGCTCTGCTACCATTACGAATATCTTAGCACATCATGCAATGATACATACAAGGGTAAGCATTCGAATGCAAAGGCCACAATCGCATAGTCATGTTATGAGGTATGTTCACAGTTAGCTACTTAATTATAACGCAAAGGGCTAGTTGCTATGCTATAATTAGATAAGCATGGTTATACGAAGCAAACACTCATGTAGTTTGAATTATTTGGCCAACTCAGTGGCGCACTCAACCAGAAATAAATTAAACACATACCAAGTGGTTTATTTACTATACCTCTCACTTATAAAACATACGAATAACCATACACACCATTTCATGTGATGATATAGGATTCCAAACGTTTATGAAAACATGGCATGCTTTAAAACACAACGGTTCACAATAATGTTATACAAAAGTCACCTAGATGAGTATAGACGATAGCAATCCTCATTAGCATTCTAGGGTCAAGGTATGCCTTGGGCATGTCTAAAGTAACTACAGACTAGCCATTAGTCAAATAACAAGGGGTAAGAACAGTGGCGTTACTGGTATTACGGACATACATTGAGACTTTGCGACCTATTTGTTTCAGAGGATAATTGCAGAGGTTCAAGGAACTTTTAGCACACATGGGGGTGGCTCTACCTTCTATCTTGATGTACTCTGGCCTTTGCCCTTGGTGTTGATGCTTAAGGGAATGCTAAAAGGTACAAATTGTTGCCTCATAAGGTAACGAGGTGATGCGTGTGGTATAATAGTTCCAAAGTCCGTCAGGTCATTCCTTATATCTCCACTCTAGGTGTGATAGGGTTAATATGGTTGGGGAACTTTCAAGCTTATAATAAAAATGGCATTCCATGTTACCATGAGCATGATGCCTAGCTGACTCAAGGGCGACAGTAGTCATATGTAGGGGTGTAAGGAAAACTCCACACCTAAGTGTCAATAACACATATATAGGATAACACTTTGGCAACAAAATATGACCATATCACAACCATCACATTGATACGCGCATAAACAAGGTTCTTGCTTCATTCCCTTAACAATTGAGAGTCCATATAAAAAGGACACTATCTAAAGGAACCCTCAGTCAAAAAAGGTAATCCTTAATCACTTATAACTTGTCATTGACACATCAAGCACTATAGGTATCTTGGTAGGTATACATCCAAAACATTCAGTTGCGCATAGAAACTTACGACAATAGCACAGGCTCGAGCGTCATACAAAGCAAATGCAAGCCTTCAAATGCGGCATTAAAGCCTAACTACATAATTAGAAATCTTTCAATGTGAAGCAAGGATCTTAACTCGCTATTTAGAAAGGACCTTAACTTTCAAAATCTCTAGATTTTCAAACTAGAAATAGTCCAACTGCCTCTAGCTCTATCCCTACTGACCAATAAGTACGTCTACTCACTCCATTATGGGGCTCGAGGAGCAAATCGTACCTTAAGGGCAAGAATGTGCTTAGAGTTCAGACATTTCCTATCGTTTGGGTTTAACCCCAGTGCACTTTAAATATTGATTTAAGTCATCAATGCGCATTTTTAAAACAATCGCTGCTAAGCTAACACTTAGCTCACTCACGAATACACAAGTCATTCAGTCCTTACTCTAGTATAAGGCTCACTTATGCATTCAATAAGCTCACTAAAGCCGCACATAGTCCACTAGCCGCATCGACTTTCATAACAAAGAGTGCATTTGCACATAAAGGCACGGCATATAGGACCTCATCCTAAATACGCTCCTAGGTAACTATATGAAATACAAGACTTAGATCGTGGCCTATGGTCACAGGACCTTACTCTGATACCATCAATTGTAACACCCCTAACCTCTAGGGTCAGGAGCGTTACGTTTTCTTACGACTTACTTAATTTCTGGAACGAAACGGGCAGAGTTTCCCTAAAAACTGACCGTTTCCAGGCTATAAGCCTTATAATAAATCCCTGCAATTTAACAGAAGCGTAAAACATTTAAAAGAAGCTCAACGGACACACGCCGCAGTTCATAACTCAACGAGCCACTTGCTTGGAGTGCACCAACCCGATTAATTCATGAATAAAGAGGAAATGGAAGATACAACTCAACGGTTCACACAGCCGGAGTATTGAAGTTTACATCCCAAAACATAACTAACTTTAACCAGAAGACATCTAACTAACTAGGACGTTGGCTCATAAGGCCGTACAGAGCGACTCATAAACAATATGCATTACATGAACTTAGAATACCTGTCTACAAACATTCCAAACTGAGAATACATAACATGACTTCGTTAAACACGTAAGACCCCCTCAAATGGGTACAAACAACACCTTGTAAGCATGAACATATTCCATCTTGACATAGCTGATTCAACTTTTTCTTGTTATAAAGAAAACCTGGGAAAAGAGGGAAAGAATAGTGGGACAAGCAACCACACGCTCAGTGAGTGTCCCCCAACCCTCTTAAAACCAAAATCATTGCAGGCAGTAATATCTTTACTAGTCACATATCACGTGTCCATACTTTACTATCATATTAGGCATTCATAAAATTCTTATGGAAACATCACTAACCATAAACTTCACTTTAGGCACTCAAACACATTTCAAGTCTCTATCAATTCTCATTCATAGGATATGCATGAAATATGCTCATAAGACTTACTTCTCATATCCGTATCTTACTTAGCATCTCATTCATAAGTTTTACTTAGAACATGCACATGTCATACACAGGAAGCTTTCTTTCTTTTACTGAAAACACTTCTTTTAGCCTCTTGAGGCTCATAAAAACTCTTCTCTTAGCCTCTTGAGGCTCATGTTCTTTTAAAGAATCTCTTTCGTCTTGGTCTCATAATGACCCTTAAAAACTTTCTTTCTGAAATACTTAAAAAGGCGAAACGCCAGCTGCTTTTCTTATTTAATAAGAAACTACTCTGGGCATAAGATCGTCATAAAGTGCCGGTTGAGAGAGATCTACACTCAATTCCAGTGAGATTAACTCACACTAAACTCTTACTCTTGGGATGGCAACTAACTTTGGACCTTAACCCTCGTCAGGGTATCTAGGGATTACTCCCTAGGCTAGAGATTCCCCCGTTCAAGCAGGTTCCCTCCCATCTATTGTCCCTAAGCACTTATCTTAGCCATTTAAACTGGTCATAACGACTAATAAGTTTGTTGCGTCTCACAGCGAAATCATTTATCAAGCAACTCATGCCTTTGTAAAACTCTTTACGATTCCCCCGTTTCAGCAGGTTCACTCCTAAAATTGTATTCATTTAGTTAAAATATGCCATCATGCACTAATATTTATGGCTATTATCATTTCAAACAGGAAATCCTTCTTTGAAAAACTCACTCTTATGCACATAATGTAACTTGAGGATGCGGAAGGGTAGGGGGTCCACATGTATCACATTTAAGCACTTCATAATCAATTCAGCACAATGAGTCACACACAGCCTCGTAATCAACACGATTATGGTTAATTCACACCCCAGACTCCCTCCTCACAAGCACCGTACCACAAAGACCTCGAACCACTCGTAGTTCTACCTTAAACCATCCAACTACCATCTCGGTTTCAATTTCACAATCTAGCAACCTAATCACTATGATATACTGAAAGGCAATGCATAACTTACACACTTACCAATGCTGAACTTACCGATTAAATATTAGCAATTAGTCGAGCGCTGCAACCAACGGTTATATCCAAGCACACATACATATGCATGTAAGCATTCATACGGCTAAACTTAATATGAAGCATAGGGTGTGATTGGCATTCATGTAAGTTAGTTAGGAGTCCCAAACAAGCCATTCTAAAGCTAAATGTAACTTACGAAATGGACAGGTGTTGGCTTCATGTTACATTTAGCCTATTATGTCACTTACATTTTCACGGCGAACATAAAACGACTCACTTATTACATGACCATTTATACCATTGAAGTCTAGCAAGAGTCGAATATCTAGTTAGACATAGAATGAATCATTTAGTTAGGCTAACATGGTCCATCAGGCATATTACAACCCTAAGCTTCCGTTTGTCATATCATTGTCGCTAAACAAACCCATTTAGGTCACTTAGACATAATGCGAATCTACACATCCATTACTTGTAACGACCTTACTACTCGAACCTATTTAGACCTTTTTAGCATAATGCGTCTCAGGATGTTCGTTTCCTATGTTAAGACTATCTTGCAACCCTTTTCGTGTCATTAAAGAATAATACAACCTTGGGAAATTATTTTTAGTGTCGCAATTACTTATTCACGTCAACCTTTCAAGTACGCGTTAACTAGATTACTAGAGTTGATATTAAGCATACCTGACTCGGTTCGAATTAGACTTACAAGCATGTAATCACGGAATATACTAAACTTGGCTCTAAACATGTATAGCTCACTTCCATCTAAATCTTCAGGCATGGATTACTATATGCATTCGAATTAACGCCAAACATATATAATTCATTTCGAATTAAAAACTTAGGCATAAATTAACTATATTGATTCGAATCGAAGCTAAGCATATATAATCCACTTCGAATTACAATCTCAGACATAAATTGACCAAATGAATCGAACCTAAACATGTATAGCTCACTTCTTGACATTTCTAACGTATTTAGCGAAGTCTAGCATGACATGCAACATCAATCTGCTGAAAAACATTTCCAAAAATAGCAATAGCTTAGGAGGCGAGAAACACCCACCTGGACTCCAAGCTTATGACTCGTCCTAAGGGCTTTTAGGCTCGATTGGATGCTTGAAGACCTAGAAATTTGTCCCAAATTTTGAAGCTTAACCACCAATTCGAATCAGCCTTGCCTGAACCCGTGACCCGCTCGATTGCATTTCTGCTGCTGCTATAGTGGTCGTCGGACTTGACCTTCACCGGAAGCACCTCGCCGGTGACTCCTGGCCATCGCATCGGCATCAATTGTGCGCTGTCACGGCCACCACCGCCCTGACCCTCTCGCTCTCGCTTAGTCTCGCTCTCTCTCCATTTTTAGGCGTGCTAGGGCCGTCGCGGTAGGGACAGCTGCGGTCGACCCTCGCTGGCGGCAGCACCGCCGCCTCCCTCTCTCTTTCCTCTCCTCTCCAGTGTGGAGTGTCGGGGCTGAGGTTTTTGAGACCCCCCTTGCTCGCGATTCTCTGCCGTGAAAGGGAATGGGCTGGGCCCCCTTTTGTCCCTTTTTTCCCTTTTTTTTGTTTGACTCAAGCTGATCAATAATTGACACCGCTAGTCTAGTTCGTATCTCGAACTCTAAACCCGAATCACTAATACGGTCTTCTAATGAATATTCATTCCCAAATACATCAAGGTTCGATTTATCAAACATCGAACAACTTCTAGGGTTGACAACCTAATCGTAGTCCGGAAATGATTAAATAATTCAAATAACAACTAAATTGAACTATCGATATAATTTAAGGGCAAAAACAGCACGAATTAGCTTTAAAATCAATAATAACAATAATAATCCCTTTTTAATAAAGTTATAGCTCCCGAAAGTGCATCAATAATCATTTAACTCATATAGTTACTAAAAATACGATTTTATAATGAAAAAAAAGGTAATACGGTTAGCTTAGCGGAAAACAAAGAATGCGGGTCTTACAGTTACACAAAACAGAGGCCATTAATATAGCATTTCAATCTAAATTAGCTTGAAAAATTTTCACTGATGCACCTACTCTATGGGTACAGTCTATGAGAGTAAAGCACTTACATAATTATGATCTTCTTAGTTGTAAATGAAGGAATATTGATTCGCAGTATGGAGAAGTATTTTAAAGAGTTGAGATCTCCTTAAGAAAGGTATCATTTGGAAAGTATGAAAAGGAGATAAAATTTCCTTTCGGTTTGATAATCGGATAGAAAATAGGAATCCAGTAGAGATAATGGAATTAGAGGCGGATAACATTCCACACTCTGATGCCAAAGTCTGTGATTATATTATGCAACAGGCACAACAGGATATCCCCCACCTTAAGTTACTCGATGACCATCCTATTGTTCAGAAAATCTAGGTATCTCATTACCTATTTATGAGACAGAAGACTCACTCTATTAGGGATTGAATAGCTTCGGGAGTTCTCCGTAAAATCTGCCACTTGGGTAGCTCATGGAGTTCAACCCCATGAAATATCTAAATGGGCATTCAATTGGATCTGAAAAACTGACACGATGCCTAAAATTAAAGTATTCCTATGGCAATTATACCATAAAGCCTTGTTGCTTAGAGGCACGCTTTTGAGAAGAGGCCTCATTAGTGATCCAGTATATCCCTTATGTCATGATGATATTGAATTCTCATAGCACCTTTTCAGGGACTGCCAGATAGTTAACAAAGTATGGAAAACTGCTGATGATGATCAGTGGTTTCCTCTCAGTATGGCTTCACCTGGATGCCGAAACATGACACAAAGTTTAGATAGGATTCAGTCCCCTCATAGGCCAATGTTAAAACAAAAGTTTTCTTTGTTACTGTGGAACATCTGGAAATCCAGGAATGCAACGGTCTTCAAAAATGAAATCTTTAACCCCCTTGCTTGCCTGATTCGGGCAAAAAAAGCTACCGCGGAATAGAGAATCCGAACTCATATGTTGGTTGATACTAATTCTAGGGGGCTTCTTCTCTCCCTTGCACCTCAATTCATTTTGTGAGGTCGCACTCCCCCCCTCCGGGGCTCAGTAACATCAATTTTGATAGATCACTCAACAATTCTTCAGCAGCAGGAGGCTTCATCGTTCGAGATTGGACTGGTAGATTACTAAAGGCAGGAGCATCTTACCATGGCAGTACTTCAGTTCTAGTGGCTGAGGCTAGAGCACTACGCGATGGTCTAAGTTCAGCAATTCAAGTAGGTTTCCATAGATTAATTATAGAAGGCGATAACAAGATTGTCATTCAAGCTTTGGAAGGAAAGATTTAAATCCGTTGGCAAATTCATAATATTACCAAGGACATTCATATGTGGAGAGATCAAGGCATTCAAATTGTTACTAACCACGTGTTCAAAGAGGCAAACATAGTAGCAGATTGGCTATCTAAATTTGGGCATTCCATTACTGCTTCTTTTTCATGTAATCTATATTTTTCACCAGCTCTTAGGATAATTTTAGTTGAGGATATAGTTGGTTGCACTCGTATGAGAAGAGGCATCTAACATTGTAATTTCTTCTCATTTACTCTTGTGAAAAAAAAAATAGTGAAATAACAAAATTAAAAAAGGTAAAATTGCAAAAACCTTTTTTAAATATGTAATGTGGTCTCAACTACCAATGTATAAGCGGGTTACTTTTATTTGCACATCTTCCTACTCTTATCAATTAAATAACAACGAAATAAGTGGTTGGCCAAAAATTAAGAGAAGCACTAAAATATATAATCTCTTCTCAACTTCCAAACATTGGGTTTTCTTTTTTCCATAGTTTCACCCCCCTCCAAAAGCAAAACAAAAGACAAGTAATTATGTTAAACCTTTCAAGACAAAATAAGAAGTTTGCTTTAAAAAAAAAAAATGAATAAAGCCATTCCAAATAAAACTATTCAATTTTTTGTATTGTTGAATCAATGTAGCTACAAGGAGTTGTAAGAATTTGCAATGAGTTGTATGGAGTTATAAGAGGATCTAGGAACCTGGAAGAATTTGTTAGAGTTGTAAGAAAACAAAAAGAGGTGTAAGGAGTTATAAATGTTGCAAGAAATAAGCTTATCAGTACATACCATAAAAAAGAACATGGCCAAAGGGTATATTTGAATAAGCATGGGTAAAGAAAAACATAAATGTGACCAAGCAAAGCATTTCCTATGTTGTCTTCAAGCTTGTGAGAATGATCTTTCAGCCATCATTAGTCACAAATATTTTCAAGCTTATACTGCCTTCTAAGGCGAATGTCTTGAAGTTTCAAGGTTTTTTTTTTTTTCATGACTGTAAAATGTCAAAGTTTGAAGTTGTTTTATTAAACCAAAAATTAAAAAATGCTTAGGAATTATTTTAGAAGAAACAAATTTTACTCTCTAAAGACGATCATAATACACTTTAAAGAAAATGTTTTCTCTTAGTATTTTATAACCCAAATATTTATTAACAAGATTGATACAAAGTCATTTCTGACATTGTTCCTCTTGAGGAACAGTGTTAATGTCCTAACTGAAGATGGCTTTTCGTGACTAACTTCTATATTCGAACTCTGTTTATCATTAAATTATGGTTTAACAAGCTGACGTGTTATACTAGCCCACCTAATTCATGAGATTTCTCTCTTATCCACCAACTATTTAACGAAATGCTTGAGAAAATTGATGAGGATGAATCCTCAACTCCCAAGATCAATAACACACAAGGGAAACAAAAAAAAAACGATGGACACTTCTCCTTTGATTCAATCTCTAACAATCATGGTGATTGTGCCTTGTGAGATTAGAGCCCAAAATTGAGATATTTAAACAAAATAAACACTTTCCACCTAATTATCCTCCTAAAGGCTTAGGGCTACCAAAGAGAAATTTTAAAGGGAATACTCTAAATCACCACTCTAAATTAGAGATAAAAATAACGAGATTTTTATAGAGATGGATTAATGAGAGTACAACAAAACATCTCAAGAAAAATCTAACGGCAATAACAACTGACATGAGCTATAATTTCCAAGATTTATTCCCCATCTTTTAGGAAGCTTCTAGAGTGTTACACTCAACCAATAGGGTGCCACCACTTGGAGTTTCTTCCTTATTGGGTGCAGATTCATTCTAATTATAGAAAAATGCCAAGGATTATAGTTGCACTTTCCCTAAATGTTGACAAAACCCACATTACTCTAGAGCTGAATTTTATGCACAGTCGTCGTAATTTTGATCATTTTCCTCTTAAATGGAATCCAATGCCCAATTTCAGTACATGAGGCCAAAATAGACATCCTAGGAAATAAAGAAAACTAATAATTGCATCAATTCGGCACCATCTGGTAGGAACCGAACTTTACCCAAATTTAATAAATTTACTAGTAAAAATCTGCACGGGGACATATGAGGATCTTGCTGTTTTAGGAAATCATTTTAAATAGTCCACCTTGGTTCGATCGAATGATCTATCCCGTTAGTCACCCATACATAACACACATATCATAGCAAAAGGTATTGTAACAGTTAAAATTCTTTTAAGAAAATCTAATAGCTATATTTTTTTAAACTACATCAAAAATTATAAATGATAAATGCATCTGGTTGTTATGATTGACGAAAAAATAATAACTGATAAAAGGACACTTTTAATATATAACACATTCAATATATATGTTGTTTAAATTCAAATACTTCCAAACCATATTAATGCATCTAGCCACCAAATAACACACGTACATAACTATCATAGACGGCATTAGGGCTGGCAATAATCCTTCTAATTCGATTATCCAAATTTATCCGACCTAAAAAAATCGGTATAGTCATAAAATTTTTGCTTGAATTTAAAATTCGGACAACTGGACATGTCCGAATTTAAATCCGGATCAGATTCAGGTGTGGGCATTCGGGTTCAAGTTGTCCGGATTTTTGAACCATTTCAGATTATGACAAGTTCGGGTAATCGGATAACCGGGTTTGGACAATGGGACAATTACGTTTATGTGTAATTTTTGTCCAAATTCTCTAGAAAATTTTATAGAAAGAACTTCGAACAACTGGGTTCAGACATTAAAAAATTGAGTTCGAGTTTGGTCACATAAAATTTCGGTTACAATGTCTAAACATCATATCACAAATTTGGACATTCAGACAACCGAGTTTGGACATCGGATATTCAGGTTCGAATCCAGATATGATCAAAGTGTCCAATTTATAATCTGAATAACATCCGGTATGAAGTTTTTGTTTGAATATCGAATCAATCCGGACCCCTTTTTTTTGCAAGCCGTAGACAACATGTGTACTGATGTGTCAACAAATGATTGGGCCTCTTCAAGTACGTCACCTCAACAAAGGGCAGAAAAGAATTGGCGGCATCCGAGCATCCCAGCAACTAAGCAAGGTATTGAACACTATCTAATAATCTGATATTAATTTAATTTTTTATCTAATTTAAATTATAATACTAAATACTATTTACATTAAAATAAATAAATAAGTTTATGCAAGTCATTTGCTGTCACTCTACGTGGCAAAATATTATGGCATTAAAGATTCATGGACTTTATTGACTTTTAAATTTGCTTAAGAGAAAGGAAGGAAATAGATGTAAACAGGGAAAGAAAAAATCAAACACATGTTACATTAAAATCCTTCTTTTTAATGATCTCATGTCTCTCAAACTATGCATATTTATGAACAATGAAATCCAACTCATGATGTGCTTTCTTTATATAGGACACCCTCTGCAACTTAAAGGCAAGCAGACACACACGTTGGAGATGAATTATTTCGTAAAACTCCCGCTTTTCTATAAGGGTCTTGTTGAGTTCGTGAGTATACAACCACAAGAGGGGGGTGAATTATGGTGTCTGATTTTCGCGTTGTAAATAACAAACACCCTAGTAGAGGTTGTTCTCAAATGACAAACACCCTGATAGCTTGTTTACACGGGGTGTTCTCAATTATTGCAGATGCGAAAATCACCAAGATAAATGCGGAAAATAAAGCACACACAATTTTTACGTGGAAAACACCTCTAGCCCAACTGAGGTGTGAAAAACCACGACCTACCTCGTGTAGGATTTAACCACTTTCACTAACGGGCTTCACACGTTACAAATGTAACACACCTTGTTACAACTTGCAACCACGTAACCTTCTTCCCAAAGACAGGTTACACCACGTCCAACCTTCGCAAGATTAGACACGTCCAAGTCCACACGACTAGGACACACTCACTCATTTTTCTGATTCAAGATCAGGGTTACAAACACCTTACAGGGGGTACTTCTTACTAAGCAGATGTAAGGTACAATGAAGATCCTATTATGCTAATGGTTTGAAAACTCAAAATCAAACACAGCTTGTCACGGTTTGCTTTTCGGAATGAAGTTCAAGAATCTTGAGTGTAGACCGTGTTTTCTGATTTTTCCTGAATTTTTCAAAAAGCTGTGTTTAAGCAAATTCAACCTGAGTTTTCTATCTGCTCTTTTCTCGTGTGTTGTGTGTCTACTGGGAGAGAAAAAGCTGAGGTTTTTAAACACAAAAACCAACGGTCATAAGCCACAGAATCAGCTAAGTATAGAAAACGATTTTCAATCAGGAAATGTTCTCCTACGGCTAGTGATAAAATTTTGCCAAAATATAAGGGATTTGATATCTTAAAAGATAACCCTTATCTTCCCATAACCGTGAGGTGGATTCAAAAAAGCAACCAGAAATTTTCAGCTTTTGAAACTTTACCATATCCGAAAATATGGTCAAAGGAAATCTTTAAGTTTTGGCAAATCTCCCAAAACTTATTTTCGAAAATCTCCCATAATATTTTCAAGAAATATCCTTTCCAGAGAAATAGCAGTTTTGAAATTCAAGGAAAGTAATCTGGAGATCTTAGCCAACTAAAATAAATTTTCAAAGATAACCGGGTGTGGCTACTGCAGTTCAGAAACACCCTAGCACCCTGTTCGCAGGGTTGTTCGCAACTGGTGTTCTGAAGCACTTAGCGCAAATACCGATTCAAGAGGTGTTTAAAATGATGTTTTCAATATTGGCATATTAACAAGAGTCTAAATAAATAAAACCTATATACCCAAGACTTCTTGTTTTGAATGTCATCTTGTCCAAGATTTATGGTGCTGCTGTGAACACCAAGGCCACCTTGTTTGCTGGGGTTGTTCTTTCCATTGCTAGAGTTCAGGAACATGCCTTACAATCAACTGTCGAGATGGTGTTCTTGACTTAATATAGAATCACCAAGTAAAACCTGTTTTGAAGACTTGTTCTCACATGTAGCAAACCAGTTAGTATAATAAAGAACACAAACACCAGTTAGACCTGTTTGGAGACCGTGTTTGGAGCAACATTACTAGGACAAATTTTTGCACTTGGATTTGTTATCATCAAAACTAAATATAATAACTCAACAAATTCTCCCTTTTTGATGATGACAAACCAAGTGACCATATTGACAAAAAAATTGAATGCTGATAGGGATCCACGTAAGTCAAGGTCCACTTAAGTCAATGCTAGGTTCATTCGTCAATAGGAGGGTTACACTCTTCTTCCCCCTTTTGGCATCATTAAAAAGCATAAACAACATTATGAATGCAAGAAAAGAAGTATGTAGCAGAAGGGGCAAGAAGCATTAATAATGAGATATTGCATTAAAAAATACAATGCCAAAAACGAAATTAAGAAAAGAGGAGACTAGAGAGCAGCCTATGCAATCAGGGAGCAGGGGGTGGTTTCGTTTGCAGAGGAGGAATGCTGGGGGCAAGAGTGGAGAGAAGTGCAAGGAGATCTTCATGGCGTTTGGCCGAGAGAGCTCGTTCCTCAGCAAGAGCAGCCTTGACAGCTGAGAGCTCATCCTTGAGGCGAGCATTGTCCTCAAGAACAGCCTCAACCTTGACGGAAGGTTGCCCAGAAACAGGTGGTCGAGGTGGTCGACGTCCCTGTTTGGAAACTGACCCTTCGCCAACCTCATATCCACACCCTAGGAGAGTGTCAATCCCAATCTCATCAATGATTTGGGCCGCCACTCTTCGTGTGAGCACTATCCTAAAGTGCTCAAGCACCCTTGTCAACAGAAACCCATAGCCAAGATCATGTGCCCGGGTGGTGTTCGCAATTCGCTCTATGTGGCGAATCATGATTGCAGGGAGGTTTACTGGTTCCTCCCGATCCAGTAGGTCCACCAGACATTGATCGAAGGCATCTGCTGAGTTTCGCCCTTAACCTCGCGGTATTATGTTCTTGATAGTGAACATAAACAGTAGTTGGTGCAGGGAGGTCATTTCACCCTTTTTAACCGAAAGGGGTGTTCTCAGGCCCTGTTTTTGACTAAGGCGTTTGGACACCTCTAAGAGCCTGGCTGTTTCCAGGGCAGTTTTGTCTTCCCTCACATACACAGCAAATCCACGAGAGGGGATGCCCAGAATATCACTTAGGGTGGCTTCATCAAAGGAGAAATGACACTCATTGACAGCACTTGTCACTACCCCATTTGTGACAGAGCAGTTGGCATAGAATTCAGCCAACTCGGGCACAGAACACCCTTGCTGGGTGTTTGCAAACAACTCAAGCCAGCCTTGGGCTCGAAGCTTGTTCAAGAACACCCCCAGACCCTGTTCCTCGAAAAAGCTTACATTCACTACCTTCCCCCTGACGACATTGCGCTTCAGCAACTGCGCATGTTTGTCAGACATAGGAGAGGGAGTGAACTGCTTTGGGCGTTTAAGGACAGGAACAGAGGTGGTAGTTTCTGGTAGGGGGGCTGTTCTGGGCTTTCGCTTGAGGGGTGTTTTGGCAGGAGAGGGCTTCACAGCAGGTTTATTGGTTGGTTTTGGAGGAGATTGTTCTTCAGAGGACTCGAAAAACACCGGTGTCCCCTGTTTGAAGGTGGTGTTCTCAGAGTCAGAACTCGAGAACCCTTCAGAAGAAGAAGAAATCTCCTCGATGATAGAAGCAGAGGGTTTGGAGGGACGATGAGAGGATTGAAACACTAGCCTTGCAGATTTTCGAGAGGGCTTAGAGGATTGAGGAGTTTGAGAGGGTTGAGACCTTGGTTGTGGCCTTATTCTTGGCGTTCTGCTACGCCTAGCCACGATTTTCACCCTCTTCCTTTTCTCTCCAGTTTGAAAGACTGAAGGGGAGATTTCAGCCTCAGGGAGAGAATTCTTCTCTAGACTCTCCTCTGACGACTCATTCGACTTCCCTTGGAAGTCGACATGCAGATCCTCCACAAACACACCTTCGACAGAGGCAGCCCCTGTTTCTGTCGCGGTGTCAGAGAACAACCCAGAAGAACAGGGCTCAAAATTAAACCCTTCAGGGGTTTCCAAGAATTGTTCTTGAGACCCCGACTTTGTTCCCTCTGACTCAACTGAAATGGGACAAGCAATTGCCCCTACGAGGAACACCAATTCCCTTCGACATTCAAAGGGAATATCATCCATCCCCATTCCCACTGATTTTAGGGACAAGCTTTCTAGGAATTTGAAAGGCTTGTACGAGATTGGGCGAGAAGGAGCAGGGATTGAGGAAGCAAGAACGAGGGCTTTTGAGTGAGAGGTGTTGTTGGAAGCCATTGTTTGCTAAAGGAGAGAGATTAGGGTTTAGAGGGTTTTGCTAGGGTTTGGAAGCAAGAACAGAGGAGAGAAAGAGAGAGAGAGAGAGCAAGACGGGGAAAACAGACACACGCAAAGGGGGTTTTTAAACTCCCTACCAGTTATGAAGGGTCACCTAGGAAACACCTAGAATTTAAGCAGGCAGCATACATTAATGACAATCAAGGCATACCTGTTCGAGCCATCTGTTCTTGAACATGCTTCTCTCATTCCAAGGTCTGTCATGAATACTCTTTCTCCATCTCCCAAGGCAGCAGTCTTCATAAATAATCATAATAGCACACAAGACTACACATATTTGTTAAGCATAGACCACTGTTTTGATAGCAATAATTGCAAACAAGTGGATAGAACAGGTATTATAGGGTGTTTTGTCAGCTTGATCTAACTCTGAGAACAGGTGTTCTCAGGGTGTTTTCACCAACCCCAATTCCAGTCTGTTTCTCTCAAATTGGTCTCTAGCTAGTGCCTTAGTGAATATATCAGCAATTTGATTTTCCGTTGAGCAAAAATTCATAGAGATTAAACCCTTTTCAACATTATCTCTCAAGAAATGATGTCGAATGTCAATATGCTTTGTTCTTTTATGTTGACATGGATTTTTGGCAATATTAATTGCACTTGTGTTATCACAAAAAATAGGAATGCATCCAATGTCAACACAAAAGTCCTTAAGCTGTTGCCTTATCCACAACAGTTGAGCACAACATGAAGCTGCTGCAACATATTCAGCTTCTGCTGTGGACATGGCAACTGAATGTTGCTTCTTGGTAGCCCAAGATACCAAACAAGGTCCAAGAAAGTGAGCCATACCTGAGGTACTCTTTCTATCAACTAGGAATCCAGCATAGTCAGCGTCAGCATATCCAACAAGATCAAAATTGCAACCTTTAGGATACCATAAAGCTAAATTGGGTGTATGTTTCAAATACCTTAGTATCCGTTTAACAGCTTTAAGATGAGTTTCCTTAGGGTTAGCCTGAAAACGGGCACATAAACCAACACTAAAAACAATATCAGGTCTACTAGCGGTTAGGTATAAGAGTGATCCAATCATACCCCTATAGAGTTTCTCCTCAACTGAGGGACTCCCATCATCCATAACCAACTTGGTTGAAGGAGAAATAGGAGTGTCTATGGGTTTGGCTGACTCCATCCCAAAACGCTTAAGTAACTCTTTGATATACTTTTGCTGATGGATCATGGTGCCGTTTGGAGTTTGCTTGATTTGTAAGCCTAAGAAAAAATTAAGCTCACCCATCATGCTCATCTCAAACTCACTCCTCATCATATTTGAAAATTCATTGCATAAATCATGATGAGTTGCACCAAATATAATATCATCAACATATATTTGGACAGTCAAAAAATGTTCCCCCTTAGATTTTAGAAAAAAGGCATTGTCTACCTTGCCTCTTCTAAAATCATTTTCAAGTAAAAAACTTGACAACCGTTCATACCAAGCTCTTGGAGCTTGTTTTAAACCATAAAGTGCCTTGTCAAGTTTAAAAACATGATTTGGAAAATCACCATTTTCAAAACCAGGGGGTTGTTTGACATACACCTCTTCTTTAAGGTATCCGTTTAGGAATGCACTTTTAATATCCATTTGATATAGCTTGATTTCCATATGAGCTGCAAAGGCTATTAAGATTCGAATAGCCTCAATTCTAGCAATTGGTGCAAAGGTTTCTTCATAATCGATCCCTTCTTCTTGATTGTATCCTTGTACAACCAGCCGTGCCTTGTTCCTAGTGACTGTTCCTGACTCATCCAGTTTGTTTCGGAACACCCACTTGGTTCCAATGATTGTTCTCTCTGCAGGTTTACGTACAAGGTGCCATACTTTGTTTCTCTCAAATTGATGAAGCTCTTCTTGCATAGCTGTGATCCAATCTGAATCTGCAATAGCTTCATTCACACTTTTTGGCTCAATGTTAGAAAGAAAAGCATAGAAAGCACAAAAATTCTTTAGATTAGATCTAGTTTGCACTCCAGTATTAATATCTGACAAGATTTGATCAAGAGGGTGCGAACTATGGTGCTTCCATGGTCGTGGAGTAAGAGGATCCACAGACCCATGCTCTACTCTAGTCGTAACATAATGCTTACGATCATCTCCCGAGCCTGTTTCTGCACATGTTTGTAAGTCTATTCCTGAAGAACACGGTTCCGAACAGGGTTCAGCGGTGTTTTCCCTTGTTTGGTGTTCACCTTGCCTGCTGTTCTGAGGAACACCTTCAGGAGTTGTTTTCTCCATGGTGTTCTTACCTCGTTTATCTTGGAGCAACACTTCTTTTCGAACAAGACCTAATTCAAGTTCATCTTCCTGTGCATCATTCTCACTCAACACGTTAGATTCATTAAAAAGCACATGCACACTTTCCTCAACACACAAGGTTCTTTTGTTAAAGACTTTGTATGCCTTGCTGTGAGAAGAATAGCCAAGGAATATTGCCTCATCACTCCTAGGGTCAAACTTTCCTAAGGCATCCTTCCCATTATTATGCACAAAACACCTACAACCAAATGTCCTTAGGTGCGTAATATTGGGTTTTCTGCTTTTGAAAAGTTCATAAGGAGTTTTATTCAACATGGGTCTGATCATGCATCTATTTATAATGTAACATGAGGTGTTCAATGCTTCTGCCCAAAAATACCTAGGAAGACCACTAGCAATAAGCATTGTTCTGGTCATGTCTTCCAGGGTGCGATTTTTGCGCTCAACCACCCCATTTTGTTGGGGTGTTCTTGGAGCTGAGAAGTTATGATCAACACCATGTTCATTACAATAGTTGATAAAACTTGCATTTTCAAACTCAGTTCCATGATCAGATCTCAAGCTAATTAAGGAGTGTCCTACTCTCTTTTCAACCTTTTTGAAAAAGGCAATAAAATTCTCAAAGGTTTCATCTTTGGATGTCAAAAACAAGGTCCAAGTAAATCGAGAGTATCATCCACTACAACAAGCACATACTTTTTCCCACCTCTACTGGTTACCCTCATGGGACCACACAAATCAATGTGTAATAATTCTAGAGGTCGAGTAGTGCTTACACATTTTTTCGATTTAAAAGAAGATCTGACTTGTTTGCCTTTTGCACAAGCTTCACATACCTTGTCATCATTAAACTTGATGGAAGGTAGTCCAACAACCAAATCTTTGGAAACAAGTTTGTTTAGCAAAGATAGGCTTGCATGACCTAGTCTCTTGTGCTATAGCATTATATCATCATTTAATGCATTTAAACAAGTTAGATTATTTTGGGGAAGAGTGGAAATACAGACTTTATAAACATTTTGACATCGCTTCCCCCTCAACACAACATCTCCTGTGTCGTCATTCACAACCAAGCAACGTGTTCGTGAGAACACCACTAGGTTGTTCTTGTCACACAGTTGGGACACACTTAGCAAATTGTGCTTTAAACCATCAACCAAGTGCACATTGTCAATTGAATGGGAGAGAGTTTTACCAATATTACCTATACCGACAATTGTCCCAGACTTGCCGTTTCCAAATGCTACACTCCCACCATTCAAAGCTGTAAGTGAGAGAAAATTTGATCTTTCTCCAGTCATGTGCCGCGAACACCCACTATCAACATACCACAGCTGCCTGTTTTCAAGGTTGTTTTCTGATCTATTTGACAGGGTGTTTCTTACCCTGTTTGCGGGGTTGTTTATGGGATTGTTCTCTCTCACTTCAGCCTGCAAAACAAATCACGGGTTAGTTTTGGGAACCCAGATCCACTTGGGTCCCATTCCTTTAGACATGTAAAGCTCATCTTTTCTAATCCAGATTTGTTTCACATACCTTTCATTCTTTTCATTGGCATGTTTTCTTAAAGGACAAGAATATCGATAGTGACCAGTTTTACCACAATGAAAGCAACAATGTTTTCAGGTAATCCCACATACTTTCTATGAATTGGGTAAACTGTTCGTTTAGGCTTATACCCAAGTCCCTTTTTGTTTCGACTGTAGTGAGTGTTTAACCAAGCAAGGGCCTGTGAAGATTTGTTCCAGCATTTGTTTGTGCTAAGCTCGGTTTCCAGTTTTTCTTTATTAGCATGCAAACCCTTGTTCTCTTTGAGCAGGGACTCAACCATTCCTTCCACCTCAAAGAGTTTTTCCTCTATTCGAGAGTAATCTCCTTCTTTTATAAAGAGGTTTTCTTTGAGTATATTAACATTTTCATGTAAACCGAGTTTTTCATTTTTAAGAATTTCATTTTCAAGCTCTAGGTCACGAACTTCTCTTTTTAGATCAGCACATGTGTCTATCAAATTATATAGAAGTTCTTCTAAAGTGGCTTTATTAAGACCATGTACCTTGTTCTTGAGATCTGAGAAGCTGATTGTTGATTCATCATCTGAATCTGAATCACTTTGTGCCAAAAGTGTTACGACTCCTTCTTCAGCTTCAGATTCTCCTTCATCCTCAGAGGAATCTCCCCAAGCAGCCAGCATAGCTTTCGAGAATCGCTTGCCCAAATTGTTTACAGGGTGTTTTCGACCTTGTTTTCGAGGGTGTTCGGGCGTCTGATCTTCTCGAAGCAGAGGGCAATTCTTGACTAAGTGATATGGTTTGTCGCACTTGAAACACCCTGTGACCTGTTCTTTGGAGGTGTTTCTGGACTTACTGAAGTCTTTTCTTTTGTTGTTTTCCTTGACCTTTTTGAAGAATTTCTTGAATTTTTTGGACATTAGGGCCATTTCTTCATCTTCAAGGTCAGAGTCAGTGTCCTCATGTGCTTTCAAGGCAAGCCCACGATCCTTCTTTTGCTCCTCTCTTTGCTGTGAGTTCTTTCGGAGTTCATAGGTCTGGAGATTACCAATCAACTCGTCGAGGGTGATCTGGTTCATGTCTTTAGCCTCTTGGATGCTGTTACTTTGGCCTCCCACGTGCGAGGTAAAATTCTGAGGATTTTCCTCACCAACTCTTCAGTGGTGAAAGATCTTCCAGGGATTTTAACTCGTTCGTGATGTGGGTGAACCGTGTATACATGTCCATCACAGTTTCATGATCACCCATATCAAACAACTCATATTGTCGCATAAGTAGCTCAATTCTAGATTGTTTAACTTGACTCGTACCTTCAACTTGAGCATTCCAGATAGCTTGGGCTGATTCACACTCAGAGATGCGAGTGTATTCATCGGGTCCTAGGCCAAAATATAGAAGCTTTTTGGCCTTGGCATTTTTCTCCATTTTCTTGTAGTCCTCGGCATCAAACTCTATGGATTCCTTGGGAACCTTCTTACCATCTTCAAGCACCTTGGTGGGAACAAGGGGCCCGTTCTTGATGAGCATCCATAATTCATAATCTTCTGCCTGAATATAGTTCTCCATCCTATTCTTCCACCAACTATAATGTTGGCCGTTGAAATAGGGTGGACGAGTAATGGATTGCCCTTCAAGAATTCCTTGTGGGGTACTCATCTTCAGAATCTCTCAAGGTGTTAACCTTTTGTAAGAGAACCTGCTCTGATACCACTTGTTGAGTTCGTGAGTATACAACCACAAGAGGGGGGGTGAATTGTGGTGTCTGATTTTCGCGTTGCAAATAACAAACACCCTAGTAGAGGTTGTTCTCAAATGACAAACACCCTGATAGCTTGTTTGCACGGGGTGTTCTCAATTATTGCATATGCGAAAATCACCAAGATAAATGCGGAAAATAAAGCACACACAATTTTTACGTGGAAAACACCTCTAGCCCAACTGAGGTGTGAAAAACCACGACCTACCTCGTGTAGGATTTAACCACTTTCACTAACGGGCTTCACACGTTACAAATGTAACACACCTTGTTACAACTTGCAACCACGTAACCTTCTTCCCAAAGACAGGTTACACCACATCCAACCTTCGTAAGATTAGACACGTCCAAGTCCACACAACTAGGACACACTCACTCACTTTTCTGATTCAAGATCAGGGTTACAAACACCTTACAGGGGGTGCTTCTTACTAAGCAGATGTAAGGTACAATGAAGATCCTATTATGCCAATGGTTTGAAAACTCAAAATCAAACACAGCTTGTCACGGTTTGCTTTTCAGAATGAAGCTCAAGAATCTTTGAGTGTAGACCGTGTTTTCTGATTTTTCCTGAATTTTTCAAAAAGCTGTGTTTAAGCAAATTCAACCTGAGTTTTCTATCTTCTCTTTTCTCGTGTGTTGTGTGTCTACTGGGAGAGAAAGAGCTGAGGTTTTTAAACACAAAAACCAACGGTCATAAGCCACAGAATCAGCTAAGTATAGAAAACGATTTTCAATCAGGAAATGTTCTCCTATGGCTAGTGATAAAATTTTGCCAAAATATAAGGGATTTGATATCTTAAAAGATAACCCTTATCTTCCCATAACCGTGAGGTGGATTCAAAAAAGCAACCAGAAATTTTCAGCTTTTGAAACTTTACCATATCCGAAAATATGGTCAAAGGAAATCTTTAAGTTTTGGCAAATCTCCCAAAACTTATTTTCGAAAATCTCCCATAATATTTTCAAGAAATATCCTTTCCAGAGAAATAGCAGTTTTGAAATTCAAGGAAAGTAATCTGGAGATCTTAGCCAACTAAAATAAATTTTCAAAGATAACCAGGTGTGGCTACTGCAGTTCAGAAACACCCTAGGCATCCTGTTCGCAGGGTTGTTCGCAACTGGTGTTCTGAAGCACTTAGCGCAAATACCGATTCAAGAGGTGTTTAAAATGATGTTTTCAATATTGGCATATTAACAAGAGTCTAAATAAATAAAACCTATATACCCGAGACTTCTTGTTTTGAATGTCATCTTGTCCAAGATTTATGGTGCTGCTGTAAACACCAAGGCCACCTTGTTTGCTGGGGTTGTTCTTTCCATTGCTAGAGTTCAGGAACATGCCTTACAATCAACTGTCGAGATGGTGTTCTTGACTTAATATAGAATCACCAAGTAAAACCTGTTTTGAATACTTGTTCTCACATGTAGCAAACCAGTTAGTATAATAAAGAACACAAACACCAGTTAGACCTGTTTGAAGACCGTGTTTGGAGCAACATTACTAGGACAAATTTTTACACTTGGATTTGTTATCATCAAAACTAAATATAATAACTCAACAGGTCTAGATAGGATGGCATCTAATGCTGAAATTTTAGCATCTATAAATTAAAATTTTTATTTATTTGGAGTGTTAGATGGGGTGTTTAATCTTTTCCTGCTTTCATCTTTTATCTGTACCCAGAAAAAGAAGTTAATTTATTAAGTCCGTATTTATTTTATCTTGGTTACTTGGAAAATATATTAAGTAATTGTTCAATTAGTAGTATAAAATTAAGGCTCTGTTTGGACCTTGGACAATTTGGTGGAAAGAAAAAAATTTAGGAAAGTTACTTTTTTTCTTGTGTTTAGTTTAGAGAAAATTGCAAAGAAAAAAAATATGGAGGAAAGTTTGGTGGAAAAATTGTTAGAAACAAGTGACAAAATTTTCCTCATAAAATTGTGAGGAAAGCTTGAGGAAAATTCCCAACCTTCTCCAACCTTATATTGTTTAGATGGCATCAAAATGATTTTCATCAACATTCAAATTTCTCATCCAAATTCATGTATTTTTTCCTTGATCCAAATAAGAGAAAAAAAAACTCATTTTCTTCCTAATTTTTTTCCTTCACATTTTTTTTTCCTTCAACTTTTCTTTCCATCAAATTTTCTAAGGACCAAACGGAGCCTAAATGATATTTCATTAAATTCACTATTAACGAGTCATTTCTTTAGGGAAAAAAAATATCAAATAGAAAAAGAGTAAAGAAACAAAAGAAAAGGTAGTAAAAAATTTAAAAAAATAATCATTTTTCTTTCTCTAAACGCGTTCCAGTTTCCAGTATCAGATATTTTTTTCAACATCGGAATCGAAACCAGTTAGACTAGTTCCTCTTTTTTAGGAACCAAAATCAGAATCATTTGACCGGCTCCAATAGATTCTAGGGTACCGAAAACCTTGCACACCCATAAGTGAAAGATGCAAACCTACTATACTTGTTTTGTTTTTGCCTAACACCACTAAAAAGCAGCATTATTCTGAGAGAAAATTTTGACCGGAAAAGGTCCGTCGAAATCTACAGTAGAAATCCGACAGAGACTTTCAGATTTATCGAAATTCTGATGAAGGTTTAATAGACTAGTAGTCAAATGTAGTACTGCAGCCATTCTAATGGATATTTTGATGGATTTCCATTGGAATACGATATTCCGATGAATCCGATGGAAGTTTTGTTGGAAGATACAAAATACAAAATTATTCTTTTACCATGAGTTGATTAAAGGGGTAACTCTTTTATTTTTGACATTTCGAATGGCCTTTTCCATCAGAGTTCGGTTATAATTCAAAAACAAATTTTTTTTGAAGTATGACGAAGTTTTGACAAAATTTTCTGGGGGAAATTTCCATAAAACTCTAAATATGGTTTTCTAAGCCTCATGTTGCGGCTTAATTCACTAAGAAAAGTAAAGAGATAGAGAGGGAGAGGAGTGCATCACCTGGGCTCGAGTTCATCGTCATCCCACCGCCAATTGTCCCCCTAGTCGTCGCCCACTGCTATTTGCAGTCAATTTATTGAGAAAGTCTTAAAGTGTGTAGTTTCTATCCTATTTTGTAGTGATTTAGTAGTAAACTTCTGAAATGTAAGGTACAATTTGATAATTATGTGATATTGAAGTGGTAATTAAACATATATATTCAATAATTTGTGTAAATATATTGTTGTTGGATATGTTAGAAGATATATCTAAGTGGTGGTTGTCAAAATGGCGAATTGTGAGATATGTTATTAATTAGTTAGCTTGTAGTTAATTAGTTGTTTTATTAGTTATTTGTTGATATTAATTTCTATTTTTGATTATTTGTATGTAATTTTGTAATTAATTTATTGTTTAGTATTAAAAAAGGTTTTTGATGTTAATTTGTACATTTTATAATTTGTATAGTTAGTTTGCTAAGTTGATGTTAGTTTGTTAAGTTGATGAATAATTCTTAATTTTCTATTTTAATTTGATGTTAAAGAATGTGATTTTTTATTGATATTATGTGTTAACTAAATTTTAATTAAGGACAATTTAATGTTAATAATCAGATTATGAATGATAATGTTTTAGTGAAATGATACTTTAAAACTGTTAGATATTTAGGTTAAATTATATTAATTTTGTATTATTTAGTAATTGACTGAGAATGATACTTAAAATTATACATGATATTGTCAATGTTCTTGAAACGTTAAAATGTTTTTATTAATTGTGAGTTTGTTCTTGAAATTAAATATTGAATTTTAATGTGGTTTGGTGGTGATTATGTAAAGAACTATTGGATTATGAGATTGTGAATATCATCAAAATGTTTAAATATTGTGATTAAGTGATAATTGGATGATAATGTTAGAATATTTATGTCCTACTTTAGACATAATCGAATACTAAAAATATATGCAATATTCATATTTTAAGTTGCAATGTTTATGGATGATTAACATGAAGGAGATAGGCATCAGAGAAAACATAGAGTGAAAGGGGAAAAAAACACATTATTGTTGTTGTGAACGTCACCACTATCGCTGCAAATGTCACAAGTTTGGGTTGTAATTTCACCCATTCAAACAAGCTTAATCTTGACCTAATTTTCATAGTCTATTACTTTTGTGCATCGTATATTGGACAAGTGTATAACAAAACTATATACATACTTTTATTAGTTGTCATATGAAATTTAATAATTTTGTGAGTAATTACAAATGAACAATTTACCTATAATTACATCTTAATGGTGTGCAGTGGATAATATGGATGAACCACCTCATCGGAGGGAAATTTATAAAAATTTTTGCCAGGTGGAAAAGGGATAGACAAGAATCTTTGCATGAAATTAATCTATTTGATCAATTTGCAAAAAGTCAATCAAAGTTCATAAATACTGGGCAGTATAGATGTCCGTTTGCCAAAACCCAAAACTGAGCTTATAGAGAACCTGATAATGTGAAATTACACTTGTATGACAATGATTTTCTTGAAGGCTGTTGTAACTAGACATCTCAAGGGGAGATAGAGTCTCTTGAACATGGCAGTGTTGGCACTAGCAACCCACACAACTTGCATGAACACATAAGTTCAAGTCTCATGAACTTTGATAACATTGAACCATTTGTGGATCGTGTTAGGGGGAACGATGCCATGATTGTTAATGAATTTAATGCAAGCAAGCAATCAAATGCACAACTTTAGGAAGTCTATGACATTCTTGAAACAGCGTAGAGGCCTTTATGGGATAGATATAGTAACCAAATTGGATTATCAAATGTTGTTAGATTGATGAGTATACAACATACCTCAAAATTTAATTCATGGGAGTTGTTCGCCATGCAATCATGTGCCAAAAAAGTACTCACAGTTGAAAAGTAAATGTCAAAGTTTGAGATTAGATGTGTAAATGATTGATTGTTGCTGCAATGTTGTATGCTTTACTATAAGAAAGATTCGGAATTTGAGAAATATAAGTTCTATAATTTTAAAAAGATAGAATCCTAAGAAGTTAGGTGATGATAAAAAAAAAATCAAAAGAAATGTAAGCTATTTGATTTGATTTCTTTTTCTCATCATCTAACTTCTTCGGATTCTATCTTCTTAAAATTATAGAACTTACATTTCTCAGGTTCTGAATCCTCCTTATAGTAAAGCATACAACATCGCAGCAATAATCTGTGCAAATGCTCTACTTCCCTTTAACACTCAGGCTACAATGCTATTATGACTCAAGAAACACAGCTCAGCACATGATGTGGCATCATAATAAAAGTCATGAGGATGATGTTCTCTGCCACCTATAAGATGGGGAAGCATGGAAATGTTTTAATCATACACGGTCTAATTTCATTGTTGAGTCTCGTAATGTTAAACTTAGTTTGTATATAGATGGGTTTCGCCCATTTTCACAATATGTATGGTTTTATTCAATTTGGTGTGTGTTTGTGATGCCTTATAACCTTTCTCTAGAAATGTGCATGACAACACCATACATGTTCGTAACTTGCATTATACCTAGTCTAGGAAATCCTAAGAACAAAATAGACATGTATATGAGAGCATTGCCATGGATGTGTTTGGTAAAACAAAAGATTATGTTAAACGAAGGATAGATGTGACAAATACTTGTGATTAGAGTAAGCTGAATCTAAGACATGGTGAAGCATTGAAGATCAGTAAAATGAAAGGGTTCATTCTTGCTTTTAATGGATAAAGGAAAGGGGTGCGAGAGTGGGCACAAGAGTTAACTATATCTGATACTTACTGCTTTAAGATTGAAAATTGTACAAATGTGAAGTCTGCAAAGTCTTCAGCACAAAGAGTTATAATTGTCATGTGTTTAGTAGACACCTATGCAAATAGCATTCCATGCCCTACTAGATGATGCATTGGAATCACTTATTAAGCTAAGCGAACACTCTAAAATTTCTTTGCTCAATAGTATTAAGGGTTGAGATGCTACAAGAAATGGAATGCACTATAAGCATCACACTTTGTAAATCAGAAAAAGTATTTTCTCTAAGGTTCTTCAATGTGATGGAACAATTACCTTTATATTTGGCAGAAGAATCATACCTAAATGGTTCAGTACAATATTGATGGATTTATCAATTTGAAAGGTAAATAATCGCATTAAAATCCAATCAATCACCTAAAACTTGAGTTAGCATGAAATAATCATATAAAATACTTTATTTTAGGGACTATGGGTGGCTTACCTAAAGGGTCAATGCCTGAAGCTTAATTGGTTGTTGAGATACCATAGTTTTCGTCATGCTACGCTAGCTATACCATGCCTTCTATACATAGGAGATGTAGATGTGATGAGGATCATAATGAGGAACCTTAAAATTAGCAAACTTTTTCAGTTTTCAAATCACAAGATAGTCCATTGGTAAGCCGATAAGCGTAGACACCAAAGCGATCAAGAGTTGCACATTGCACACATTCACATCTTGTTGAATTGTGATAAAATGTAACCTTATATTGTGTAAGTTACTTTCAGCTGTAATAAAATTGAATCTTATAATATATACAGAGCTAATCATTAATATCTATCAATTTATTCGAGGAATAAAAACTGGCTAAAAATCTAACTGACATGGATGTGCATGTTGTTGCAATGATTGAGGCAAAGTTCATTTGGTTATCCAAAAAAGCAGTAAGACAAATTGTAGCCTTAACATGTAACATCTGTACTATCTTATATAATATGATTTTCATTTTGATAAATTTTTTAAAAATATATGTGATAATTAATATTTTTATGAGTAATTTTATTCCCATTTCACTAATTTTTAATGTCTTTGAGGTGTACTCCAAGTAAAAATAGTACATATTCTATATCTTTAAAGGTGTGGAGAGAGGTATAAAATCAAGCATAAAATTGGTCGAGTGAAGATGGAGTGACCAGAAATTTATTTTGCAACAGTTGGCCAGATGCATCTTTCCACAAATCGGCCCCAGCTCGTGCTATTGAGACTAGCCCAACGAAGTAAAGTGCAGCTAGCTTGCTCCCTAATCTCTTTATCTACCAGCATATTGGGCTTGTTCTATTCTACCTTCATAGGACCTGCACCAAAACCCTTCTTGTCTTTCTCACTTCTCTCTCCAACCAGGCCTAGGCCTAATCTTGTTTCTTCTTCCACAGGCCAGTACCCCAGCAACTACTCTGCTTCTTTTCCTTTGCAGGCTTGTTCGCTTGGACCAGTAGCTCGCGCTTGGCTCTCTTCCTTACACACTCTTTCTCTCACTCTTCACTGCCAAGTCCGGCTGGGCTTGTTATTACCAGACGCAGCCCACCAATCAAGTGTAGCATGTAGTCTCTCTCTCACTTCCCTCCTTATCAGTTCAGGCCTATCCTTTCTCTAAGCCATGATCAAATGGATGTCTTCAGTTCAGCCCTAGTACATTTTTTTTTTTTTTCCCTCAACGATCTTGTTCTTATGGGCTATAGTCATTTTTGCATTCCTCGTAAAAAGAAGTTGATGTTGGAGTATTTGCTTTGCAGAGAAACTGTCAGTTTTGCTTATTTTGGGGCAAACATTATGGTGATAAATAATCTTCATAAAAGGAAGGAAAAGAAGGGGTAAAATTTACTATAAATAAAGAGGCAATGGCAACAACAAGCATCATCAATTATTCATTCCATTCTTCTGATCGTTTTATTCTTCATTCATATAGAGAAGCTTGTACTAGGTAAAGTCACTTAGGTTAAGAGAATTAGAAGAAAATAAGCTATTTTTGGTGTTTTTATGTTCCCTTTCATCTCATTTATGAGGCTACTTAGAGAGTTTGATCTTTAATTGTGTTAACATTGTGTAACAAAAACATGAGAGTTTGATTATATGGATTGAAATATAACATCAATTGAAATGTGGCAAGTCTAATTTCAAGAATATTTTCTTTACCTATGATTGGTTAGGTTGTTTAACTAGGGCAGAGATGGATCCTTGACTTATTTTATTGTCTTTATTAATTTATTTTAGCTTAATAGTATCGTCTCTTGTATTGCATAATTTTGAGTTATTTAATCACTTTCAATTTATTATGCAATTTGTTTTGATTGTTTATACATGTTGTACAAATGAATAAATTATTATCTCATTTATTCATATTAGACCATTTTAGCTAATATAATAATCATGCAGTTACGCTTAAAATTTTGATTGTTAATTCATTAAACAATACCAAAAATTAGATGAGTTATGTCTAATTCGAATAATTCATGCTAGTCGCGCTAGTTGAGTTTATTTATTAATGGTTATGGTTCACTTTTCTAATCTATTGGTCTCAAGCTTGCAGCTTGAGAATTTGTGAAGAGACTTAGAAAACCCTAATTGAATTTAATAATTCGACATTCAAGTTCTTGGTGAAATCCAAGTCCTAGTGTTTCTCTAAATTGATCCTCCTTTAGAAATCTAAGTTCTTGGTGAAATCCAAGTCCTAACAAAGGAAGATCAATTTAGAGAAATAGTAGGACTTTGATTTCCCAAAGAACTTTAATGTCCAAGTGCTAAATTCAATTGGGCTTAATTACTCGCTTCATAAATTCTCAAGCTACAAGCTTGAGACCAGTAGATTAGAAAAGTGAATCATAGCCATTAATAAATAAACTCAACTAGCGATTAGCATGAATAACTCATCCAATTTCTAACATTGTTTAATGAATTAACAACCAAAACTTTAAGCGTAGCTGCATGATCATTGTATTAGCCAATAAGGTCCAATATGAATAAATTGATAATAATTTATTCAATTGCAAAACAACATGTATAAACAATTAAAATAAATTACATAATAAATTGAAAGTAATTAAATAACTCAAAATTATGCAATAAAAGAGACGATATTATCGACCCTAAAATAAGTCAAGGATCCATCTCTAAATAAACAACCTAGCGATCATAGACAAAGAAAATACCATTGAAATTAGACAAGCCACATTTCAATTGATGGTATATTTCAATTCGTATAACCAAACTCTGATGTTTTTGTTACATAGTTTAACACAATAAAGATCAAACTCTCTAATTAGGCTCATAAATGAGAGGAAAGAGAATAGACAAATATATAAAATAGCTTATTTTCTTCTAATTCTCTCAACCCAAGTGACTTTACCTAGTACAAGCTTCTCTCTACGAATGAAGAACAAGACAATTAGAAGAATGAAATGAATAATTGATTGTGCCTCTCTATTTATAGTAAAATTTGCCCCTTCTTTTTCTCCTTTTTTATGGTGATTATTTATCACCATAATGTTTGCCTAAAAATCAGCAAAATTGACTTCTTCTCTGTGAAGCAAATGCACTAACATCAACTTCTTATTACTTGGAATGCAAAAAAGACTCCAGTCCACAAGAATAGGATCATTAAGGAAAAACAAAATAATGTGCTGGGGCTTAACTGAAGACATCCATTGGATCATGGCTTAGTAAGCGAACAGGCCTGAGCTAGCAAGGAAGGAAGTGAGAGAGAGACTAGGTGCTGCACTTGATTGTTGGCCTGCGTCTTGGTAATAACAAGCTTGGCCAGACTGGACACAAAAGGGTGAGAGAAAGAGTGTGTGAGGAAGGAAGCCAGACGCGAGCTACGGGCCCAAGCGATCAAGGTCACAAGGGGGAAGAAGTAGAGTAGTTGCTGGTGCGATGGGTTGTTAGTGAAGAAACCAGATCAATCCCAGTCCGAGGTGTAGTGAGAAGTGACAAAGAGAGGAAGCGCTTGGGTATTAGGTCGTGTGAAGGCAAAATAGAACAGTCCCAATTGGCTGGCAAAGAAAGAAATAAGGGAGCAGACTGGCATCACTTTGCTTCACTAGGTTGAACTCAATAGTATAGGCGGGGCTTCGATTTGTGGAAAGACGTACGAGGCCAGCTGTTGCAAAATAAATTCTGGGTCACTCCATACTCGACCGAGTTTATGCTTGATTTTATACCTTGCTCTACACCTTTAGAGACATAAACTATGGATTATTTTTACTTGGAATATACCAAAAAGACATTAAAAATAGGTGAAATAGGAATAAAATTACACATAAAAATATGAGTTATCAACTACTCCACGCTAATATGCTTCTAGTCCTCAAGCAACAGATGCATATATATTCATTCAATCCACCAAGTAGAACATGGTTAGAGAAGATAATAAGGTAGTCCAACCATATATGCATACCCTAAATCATAGAGACCGACTCACTACCAACACACAAACTATTATCAAACATTTTCAATTTCAACCAAGTTAATAGGCTAAGGCTAAAACAAGTTACACACTCATTGTCAAACATATCGCAAACTGTAAGCACAAGACCTTACCCCACATAACAAAAATCACAAGAGTATTTTTAAAATTAAGTTCCCAATGCCTCACCATTTTTTTTAACGTCTCACTTGATTCCATGTGTTTCTTCTTCTAGGTGTATAAAGATATGGATAAAAATGACACTTGGAAAAACAATTAGTGCATATTTAGGTAATTAAAGATATGAATAAAGATAGAATCTGAATATTAGTACCAAAATCAAAACTTAATTGAAGTCTCATATCACATTTAGTAATTTAGAAAGGCAAATAGGAAAGTCAACTCTTATTGCACACTTATTATGTTAATGTTGAGGTGCACTTAAAACTCAAACTTAGCCACTAATTAACAAGAGCATAACAAAAATTTTAACCATTAACTCATTAAAATCAGAAACATTGTCAAATTTGCATGGGTCATATGAATCACGTCAACATGACAAGAGTAAAACACAACTTTCTAATCTCTTCTCAAAATCAAGTTCACCAAAGTTTCAATTTTCCTCAACATTTTATTTGCCTCCTCTCTACACCTAAACCTTACATTGTCCGCAATGCAGCAAACAATAATAAAGAAAGAGATGGAGGGAAGAACAATACATCCTACTGGCATGGGGAATGCGTGTGTAATCACGTCGAATGAGCCATCTCCAAATATACTGGTGAAACCATCATGCACCAAAAAAGCCGAAACCAAGTGAAGTACCACATCTAGGACATAGATGGACCTTGAATAAAACTGAACTAAAATAAACTAAAATAAAAAGACTCAAACTCATCTAAGAAGATTGAATTACCTCCCAATAAGCGCTAAGTTTACTATCTTCAGTCGGACAAGGTCCCATCCACTAATTATAATAAACTGCATCTACAAGATTAGTGGATTCAATTAAACCGGGCTCAATCTCATTACCCAAAATAGGTTTCAAATGTGGACCATTGGCAACAAGAACACAACCATCCTGAAGGTCCAAAATTTTGGTAGCCCTAGAAGGAAATACTTGTTAGATAACAACAGGGCCATCCCATCTATATCTTAACTTGCTAGGAAATAGCTTGAATGTAGAATTTAAAAGTCAAACCTTCTGACTAGATTCAATATAAAAATCTTTGGTGTTGGCTTTATAAATCTTAGCATTTTCACAGGTTTCATTACACAGTTCATCCAATTCATTTAACTGAAGCCTATAGTTTGTTTCATATCAAAGTTGAAAGCTTTAATAGGCCAAAAAACACAGTGTTCTAACTCGATGGGAAAGTGACAGGGCTTACCAAAAAGGAGTTTGAAAGGATACATCCCTATGGGAGTTTTGTAAGTAGTACGATAGGTCCATAGAGTATCATTTAATCTCAAAGACCAGTCCTTTCTATCGAGTCAAACTGTTTTCCTAAGTATGAACTTGATCTCATGATTTGAATCCTCAACTTGACCGATAGTCTGAAGGTAATAGAGAGTAGCTATTTTATGGACAGAATATTTTTTAAGCAAAGCCTAAACAGAATGGTGACAAAAATGACTACTCCCATCATCAATAAGGGCTCTAGGAGTCCTATAATGATAGAAAATGTATTCTTTTACCAACCTTGTGCTCATTGGTCCTAGTCGCTAGAGCCTCCACCCTCTTTGACACATAATCAGCAACAAGAAGTATGTAAACAAAGCCAAAAGATAGGGAAAAGGAACCTATGAAATCAATGTCCCACACATCAAATATCTCAGCAATTAGAATAAGAAAAATGGGCATCATATTATGACAAGACAACCAGTCATACACTGGCAGTGGTTATAAGTAAGACAGAAACTATAAGCATCCCTAAATGCAAAGGGCTAGAAGAATCTGCTTTGTAGGACTTTAGCAGCTGTTCTACAACCTCCAAAGTGACCACCATAAGCATAAGGGTGACAAAATGTCAGGATGTTATGAATTGCACTCGTAAGGACACATCTACGAACCACTTGATCTGAACAATGCTTAAAATGGTAAGGATTCTCCCAATAGTAATGACTTACTTGTGGGAAGAACCTATCTTTTCCTTGTTTGAACTAGTGGGGAGGAATCTTTCTAGTAGCGATGTAAATCATAACATGAGCAAATCAAGGGAGAAGGGTATATGACACAACAAACAGTTGCTCATCAAAAAAATGGTTAAAAAATTCAACAAAGTCATCAGTACACTTAGTAATAATCCTAGACAACTAGTCCGCAACCAAATTTTCAGAACCCTTCTTATTTTTCATCTCAAGGTCAAATTCTTACAGCAATAAAATCCACCTAATAACTCTAGGTTTCGTGTCCCAATGCAGCATGGTCCATAAATATATTCACTTTTGAAAACAGAAGGTATGAACAAATTTTATCGGGTGCAAAAACTACAGCTAGCAACTCTTGTTTAGTAGTAGAATAATTCTTTTGAGCGTCAGTTAGAGTTTTGGTAGCACAGTAAATGAGATGAGAAATTCGATTCAACCTTTGACCCAGAATTGCCCCAACAGCAAAGTCAAATGCGTTGCCTATAATCTCAAAAGGAAGAGAAAATTTAGGGGGCTACACAATAGGGCTAACACTAGTATGGGTCGAAGCTTTTCCAAAGCTTCCACATAAGACTAATTAAACACAAAAGGAGTATTTATAGAAAGGAGGTTAGTAGGTGGTCAAGCTACTTTACTAAAATTCTTAATAAATCTCCTATAAAATTCAGCATGGTCAACGAAAGATCTTACCTGCTTCGCAGAAGTAGGAACAGGCAAATTAAAGATCAGATCAACATTGGCTTTATCAACCATAATTCCCTTTTTAGGCACTCTATCACCCCACATAATCCTTCCTTAGACTATAAAATGACTCTTTTTTCAACTCAAGACAAGATTCATTTCTTCACATCTTTTCAGCTAGGTGGATAAATTAGCAAGGCACTCATCAGATAAAAAACCAAAAATAAAGAAATCATCTATAAACACATCCACAAAACTATTAATATAATCAGAAAATATGACCATCATACATCTTTGGGATATGAAAAGTGCATTTTACAACCCAAAGGCCATCCTCCTATAGGCAAACGTACCTGAAGGACATTAAAAGTGGTTTTCTTTTGGTCCTCAGAATAGATAGGTATTTGATTGTAACTAGATACCCATCTAAGAAACAGTAAAAAAGTTTAGCTAATTTTTTCAAAATTTGATTAATGAAGTAGAGGAAAAAATGATCATTTCTAGTGGTACAATTTAGCTTTCTATAATAAATACACACCCTCCACCCCATAGTATGTCTAGCAGGAACTAGTTCACCATTATTATTTTGCACCATAGTTATGCCAAATTTCTTAGGGACCACTTGGATTGGGCGAACCCATTGAGTGTCAGAATTAGGGTAGATTATATCTGCGTCTAAAAGTTTTACTACCACTTTCTAGACAACCTCTTCTATATGGGGGTTCCATCTACATTGCATTTGCCTAATAGGTTTAATATCATCCTCTAAGTGGATTCTATGCTTGTAGATAGTGGGACTAATCCCTTTCAATTCAGCAACTGACCACACAATAGCACCCTTATGTTCAAATAAGACATTGATCAACTCGTTCTCTTGGTTGTAAGCTAAGAGAGAAGAGATGATGACTAGTAGGGTCTGTTTGGGGGCTAAAAACAGATACTTGAGAAATTTAGGGAGAGGTTTCAACTTAATTTTAGATGGGTAGGCAATAGAAGATGGTATAGGAGAGCTAGCCAAAGAGGGAAGAGGTTCCTAAGTGAAAACTGAAGAGGAAGACTCAAAATGAGGTGTGGAGTCAAGAGTAGAATCCAACTCAGCTATTGTACTTCCTCAGCCAAATAACCCCAAATCCCTATGAAAAAGACAGGTTCCCAAGGGATCTTTGTTCAGAATAGTAGGTAGGGCCTCTATAATCATTGCATTAATCACATCAATAAAGAAACATTCAAATTCTTCTTTAAGAATAGGTTGAGAAGAATAAAAATTTTAAACCTAACCCTCATATTCATAATCGAGACATCCATCACTACCAATCTACAGTTAATGGTAGCATTAGCTATAGATAGAAAGGGGCTTCCTAAGATAATGGGGATCTGCTTAGAATTATGACTAGGGTCTATGTCTAACATAATAAAGTCAACAGAAAAAGACCTTTATAAATGTGAACCAAGGCATCATCTATCCACCCCTATCAGTAAATTGAAGGGTACTATTGGAAGGTTTCCCCTAAGCTCTAAGTAAACAGAGTATGGTATCAAATTAACACTAGAACCTAAATCCAAAGCGCACTTTTAATTTCATGATTACCAATAAAGCATGAATAAGTGGGAACACCAAGATCTTTCAACTTAGACGGAGTGTCAAATTTTAAAATAGAGTGCACTCGTTCACTTGGAAAAACCTGAGACTTTTCATCTTTAGGTTACCTTTTAATAGTGCATACATTTTTAAGGAATTTTGTATAGCCAGGGATTTGTTTTATTGCCTACAAAAGGGGGAGATTGACCTTAATTTGCTTGAAGTCTCTAGAATGTCTTCTATTTGTTTGTTTTTCTTGGAAGAGAAGGGTGCACCCAAAGCTTGGGGGTAAGGGACCCTTGGCTTATATGTGACAATGGGGTCAGACACGATGGAGGAAGGGGATGAATTATTCTTTTCTCAAGTTCATTATCACTCTCATTGGTCTTTAGTCTTACCTCTTTATCATGTTTCTTCTCACTCACTTCGTTGTATACTTCCTTACCTCCCCTAAGAACCATAACAACTTTCAATTCTTCAAATTATTGCCTTTTAAGATTCTCTATGGGATAACATGGGAGTTTCCCTTCTTCTCTTTTGCTTATAGCTATAGCTAGTTGCCCAAGTTGGGTTTCTAACTTAGTTATAGATTGTGAGTGGGAATCTATGACATTCATTTGAGTCTTAATTCCTTAGACCTTAGTGTTCACATTGTGGACAATAGAAGTAAGGATACTAAGGGCAGGAACTACCTTGTCTAATTTTGAGCTCCCAGATAGAGCTAGTGGATGGGCACACCTTTAGTAATGAAAAACAGAAGGTCTAGGTCTACTTTTTAGGCCTCTAAAAAAAATTTTAGGATGATTCTTCTAATCATGATTATAAGTGTTTGAATAAGAATTATTAGTTGGAGGAAATCCCTAGACAGCATTCAGTTGTTTAGTCACAACATCAGATGGACCAACAGAAGGACACTCAAAAGAAACATGCATGGAACTAGTACAAATTGACCACACATCTTACATAGAGAGGAATTAACCATTTTGTTCATAGACAACAATTGATCAAATTTGCTAGATAAAGTATAAACTTTACTAGAAAGTTCAATTGAATGTGAAATATCATAAATCCCCCTTTACTTCCCAATTGTCTATGTAGGTCGAAATGTGAGGAAGTGACATGCAAATGTGAATTCTTACTCAAGTGATCAAACAAGTCTCACTCTTCTTCAGGGGTCTTATATAAAAAATTACCATCAGATGACGCATCTACCATCTTCCTATTGTGCTTATCTAAACCAAAGTTGAAACTCTAAATGAGTTGCCACTGAGGGGGTCTCATGGTGAGCGCAACTTCATAATTGCTCGTTAAATCTTTCCAAATTTTCATACAATTTTTCATTTTTTGTGAGAAAGTGGTAATAGTACATCCTAAACTAGTCAATTTACTTATAGAGAAAAGCTTTTTCAAGAATTCCTCTTGCATTTGATCCCAAGTGGTTAAGTTTGTCTTAATACCCAACCAAACCTTTGCTTTATCTTTCAAAGAGAAAGGGAAAAGCTGCAATCGAAAAACATCTTCAAAAATGCATCAATGTGCTTAAAGGGTTTTTAGACTCCAGACCATAAAAGGGCAGGCGCATTTAGATTAGGGAATGTTTAGTTTCAAACAGCCCCATAACAGTGGGCATGCAGATACTCATAGGTAAATCATAAGTGGCGGGAGTGTAAGGAATGTTTAGTTTCAAATAGCCGCATAACAGTGGGCATGCAGGTACTCGTAGGTGAATCATAAGTGGCGGGAGTGAAATACTCCTTAAGTTACTTAGGTGGGGTTTGCACTTCAGCATGTTTTTCTTGGAGTCGTTTTTTTGCTCTTATCTTACTAAGGGCATGTTCACTTTTAGGATCGTATTCTTCAAGGTCTAAAAATAAAGAACATCTACTAAGCGTATAAAACCACAAGCAATCACTAAAGTAGTATGAAACACCACAACAATAACCAGCAAACAAGATAAGAAGAAGAGAATAGAGGAAGAAAGAAAAAGAACGAAAACAAAATAAAAGAGAATAATAAATGAAATAAAAGAAAGGGGGTCAAATGGTACTAAAAGGGAAATAAATGGAATAAAATAAATAAAATAACCAAAAAAAATTTGTTAGATTAGAAAGGCGTAGGGAAGAGGAGAACGAAAGCAAAAAAGCAAATAAATAAATAAAATTACAAAAAAACTAAAAGTAACGAAAATAATTGCAAAAAAAAGAAATAAAATGATCAAAGTTGAGATCAAGAGAAGGAAGGAAACAAATAAATAAATAAATAAATAAATAAATAAATAAAAACAGACACAATAAACAGAAAAGAAAATTAAAAATCAGTAGTCGTTCCCTAGCAACAGTACAAAAACTTGATGTGGATTTTGGTAGTTTTAAAAGTCTGACTTACTTGCAAGTGCGCAAGATGATTATAGCAAAATAAATATTTTAAAGTCGTGTCCCACAGAGAACAATAGTAATTTTGAATGTACTTTTCTCAATTAATTATCATAATAGATTTAGATAAGGAGAGTAACAATAATAATAAGAGTCCCACAGAAAACGATAGTAATTTTAAATGTACTTTTCTCAGTTAATTAACAAAAATAGTCTAGATAAAGAGAGTAACAATAATAATAAGAGACAGAAAAAAATTAGAATAGAAAGAAATAAACATTAACCAATAAGTAAATGAAGATCAATTTAGAGAAACACTAGGACTTAGATTTCACTAAGAAATTTAACGTCAAATTACTAAATTTAATTGGGGTTTAATGAGTCTCTTCACAAATTCTCAAGCTACAAGCTTGAAACCAGTAGATTAGAAAAGTGATTCATAGCCATTAATAAATAAACTCAACTAGTGATTAGCATGAATTAGTTAAGTTGGAGATAAGAATATCTAGTATTGTTTAATGAATTAACAACAAAAATTTTAAGCGTAACTGCATAATTGTATTAGCCAACAAGGTCCAATGTGAATAAATGGGATGATAATTTAATTGATTGCAAAACATGTACAAACCGTCGCAAATAAATTGCATAATAAATTGAAAGCGAATGAATAACTCAAAATTATACGATAAAAGAGACAATAATATTAACCCTAAAAGAAAGTACTAAAGAAAATAAAATAAGTCAAGGATCCATCTTTGCCCTAGATAAACAACCTAGCTGATCATAGGTAAAGAAAATGCCATTGAAATTTAACTGGCCATATTTCAATTGATAGTATATTTCAATTCCTATAATCAAACTCTGATGTTTTTGTTACACAGGGTTAACACAATCAAAGATCAAACTCTCCAATTAGGCTCACAAATGAGATGAAAGAGAAGGAAAAATTATCCAGAACAGCTTATTTTCTTCTAGTTCTCTCAACCTAAGTGACTTACTGAGTACAAGCTTCTCTCTCTGAATGAAGAACAAGTTGATTAGAATAATAGAATGAATAATTGATGATACCTGTTGCTACCCTTGCCTTTCTACATATAGTAAATTTAGGCCCTTCTTTTTCCCCCTTTTTATGGTGATTAGTTATCACCACAATGCTTGCTTAAAAATCAGCAAAATTGACTTTTTCTCTGCTGAGAAAATACGCCAACATTAGCTTCTTTGTATTGGGAATGTGAAAAATACTCCCAGCCGCAAGAATAGAATCATTAATCCGAAAAAATAATGTGCTGGTGCTGAACTAAAGACATCCATTGGGTCGTGACTTAGGAAGAGTAGGCCCGTGCTGGTAGGGAAAGAAGTGAGAGAGAGACTGAGGGTTGCACTTGATTATTGGGCTGCGTCTTGGCAATAACAAGCCCATCTGAACTGTATAGAGAAGAGTGATAGCGAGAGAGTGTGTGTGAGGAAGAGTGCGAGGCTCGACCTACTGGCCCAAGCAAATAGGCTTGCATGGGAGAAGAAGCAGACTAGCTGTGGATGCACTAGGACGCGAGCAGGAAAATAAGATTAGTTCCCATCTATGCTGGAGAGAGAAGTGACAAAGAGAGGAGGGGCTTGGGTACTCAAACGCGTGAAGGCATAATAGAACAGGCACAATCAGCTGGCAAAAAAAGAGATAAAGGAGTAGGCCGACATCACTTTACTTCGCTGGGTTTGACTCAGTAGTATAGGTTGGGTCCAATTTGTTAGAAGATGCACCCGTTTAGCTATTTTGAAATAAGTTTCGAGTCACTCCATCTTCACTCGATCGAGTTTATACTTGATTTTGTACCTCACTCTACAGCTTTAAAGACATAAAATATGCATTATTTTTACTTGGAATACACCTCCAAGACATTAAAAATAGGTGAAATTGGAATAAAATTACACATGAAATATAAGTAATCAATATGTAGGCTAGAATTGTACAAATCTTTAAGGTACACATATATGATTTAGCTCACCTGTCTTTAAGGGAAGTTACAACTTGTTTGAATACAAAGTTAATGTATTTGTATTTCACAAACAAAAAAACATGTAAAGGAAAAAAGACTTACAATTGTGGTCTTTATGTGAAAAGTAGCAGAGAAGGTGGATTTGAGGATGATAATTATGACATCCTCTAAGCGGTTATTCATGTTAAATATCTTGGAGAACCACTAAAACAATACGTGCTATTTAGCTATGATTGATTTGATAACATTTTTAATCGACATACACAATACCCTAAACTATGCCCATTTGTGGAGGTGAATAGCACACAAAGATATAGAAGGTACAACCTATTCATATCTGTTATTCTACAACTCAAGTGGTGTACATGAGGTATAAGAATGGAATAAGAGATAAACCTAATTGGTGCATTGTGGTGCCAAACAAACCTAGATATAAAGGGAATAATGAATTTACTTTACCAGTTGCATTCCAAAAAGAAGATGTCTCCCACGTGGCACCAATCAATAACATCATTCTATGGCTTTGTTGAGTACGGAATAACACATTGAAGAGGTTAATAGAGATGATGCAAAATCAGAAGGTAAAAAGGAAGAATGAGATGATAATTATGAAGATATTGATGATGGGATAAATGTCCATTTGAACATAGTGAGATGATAATGAAACCAAGGAAGATGACTAGATTAGTTCTTATCAAATTGCGTATTTAGTCAATTTAAGTACTTTCACCTTTATTGTGCTTACTAATTCTTCGATGATAATACTTGTAACGCTTTATTCCAATTTTCATGGTTCAATTTATTGGCCTTATTCATATGTTTGGACTTATACTATTTAATCAGTATGCATTGGCGGCATTGCATGTTTGTGCTGAAGATATCAGGAATGCAATGTGGATGTGTTGGTGAATGTAGTAGAAATCGGGGTAGGGGAAGCGCATATCAACCAAGGTAATCATCCAGAGGAGGATTATCAAGGGGATCAAAACACCAATGTGATCCCTTTCAACCATTTTGTTGACTCCAACAGCATTCCAAGCGTGCCATTTGCCCAAAATATTCCTTAGATTCCATCTTACCAAAAGCTGACATGAATTTCTTCCAGAACCAAAGGCCTCCTACACTCAACCAGGAGTGTTTATGGTGATCCAATTTGGCTTCTTTATACCAATTGTTGCATTGGAAAACTATAATTTTATGCAACCGCACGTTCCAACTTATAATGAAGAAAGGAGTTGCGACCAAAGTGAAGCAGCAATAAGTCATGGGAGCATGACTAATAAGATGTTAATCAAGCTAGACGGTAAAGAGTAAGTAGTCAAATTTTCTCATTTGTATATTTTCTTTCAAATATTGTGTATTAAAATATCTAACTGTATGCTTGCTATATGTAAGCTTCTATTGCTATAATATCTGTGAGCAAGTACCTCAAGCCTTGGCCATCATGGGGTAAAGTTTCCAAAATCACAGCGGGATTTGCAGTTTAGTGTGTTGAATGCAAGATGGATTGCTTAGTTTTTTATAATTCTAAATATACTAAGATATCATGACATATGTTTGTGGATTTTTCCTTTTATAGAAGAGTTTCTATTAGGCTCTAGAGCATGATGTTCAGATTCAGAAAAATTTTGAGGAGAAGTGGCCTAATAGATTAAAGGACACATGTAGGAAGTTAAGAAAGAAGAGTTAGAAGCCAAGTTGTTTGACTCAACCTAAAAGTCGTGTAACGAGTATTAGGGTTCTGACAAATTCAAGAAGATCAGTGCATAAGCGAAGAAGAATAGGAACAGCGGCCATGAAGGCTTGGGTTCATTTTTACATGCTTGTGGTTCGATCTCTTTCACCGAGCAAAAGAGACATATGATGAGTAGCTAATTTTTGCATTTAGTTATTTCTTTAAGTTTTACATATATTAAAAACTCTTCTCCCAACTTATTTGAATAACTTATAGGCCAAGCAGCTTAATAAGGAGCTAATCATGTTAGAACTTTTAAAAGACACCCACCAACATAAAAAGGAGAACATATGGGTTAATAACAAATTTGAGAGGAAAAAAACATACGCAAGTTTCACTCCTTTTTTATCGTTTATCATCATTTAATTTTCATGATTTCATGTTATATTCTTAACATTAAATTTTTATATCTTATTTAATAGATACAACATCTACAGAAATGGAAACAAGTCAGAAATGCCCAATCTACAATAGATCCTAGCTCTCATCCATCTGAAACAACAAACACAAAGCTTTAGATTCATGAAAATTCAAACAATAAGGGTTGTGTTTGTAAGGTACGTTTTGGAAGGGACGAAACTGAGGCATAATATCTGGTCCATATCAATCTTCGAGAACAATCAAAATCAGGAGCTCAATGTGCAAGAGATGGTTATAGAATTAAACAATGCACTGACTTTAATGGCGTAGAAAAACTGCATGGAAAAAGGGGAAAATCACCATTTGGAAGACAAAGTCATGATGTTGAGTAGTGAACAGCTTAACGGGGTACAAAACACACTAAACGAATTTATCAGATCCTAACAAGCATCTGTCTTTAGAACTTACGTACCCGGTCGTTTGTGCCATCGACATCACCGTCGCCCTACTTGCTATGCCCCTCCTCTACCTCTTCCTGAAACTGAGTGTTGTGGTGGTTGTGATGATGGTGGTGGTGGTGATGATGATGACGACGATGATGATGATGGGTCTAATTTAGGAGCCAAGAATCTAAGGTACGATCAAAACCCTAACTATAACTATTTTAACTACTATAGCTAATGAGATTTAGCTATGTTAAATATTGGACTTCATTGGTTTATTATAGTATTATTGAACTTAGTACTTGTTGTTGTTTTCTGTTTTAGTTGAACTTGAGGTTTGGGGTGATTGTGTTGAACTTGAGTTTTTGTGGTGGTTTATGAAATTTGAGACTTGTGGTGGTTGTGCTGAACTTGGTACTTTCAGGTTATATTGATGTAGCTATATTCAAAAATGTTTATACAATTGGATAGTTTAGTTTTCATAAATTTTTTTAAAAAATTAAAAATATTAACAGATTTTGACGGATCTCGCCAGATTTACAACGGATTTTCGACGAAATTTCCAACGAATTTCTCTCCATTATTTTCTAGCAAAATTTTTAAAATGAAAATTCTGATAGATAGCCAGATTTTATCAGTAGTTTATTCAATGGAACTTCGACTGATGTTTCCGTCAGACCTTTTCTAGCGGAAAAATTTGTCGAAATTCCATCAGAAAACCTTTCGACGGATTGTATCATCCCGTCGGAAAGGCTTCTCGGTGAGCCGTATTTTGACATCGATGGGCGATCAGAAGCTCTGTCGGAAAAAGAATTCAAAAAATGAATCTTTTGATGGAAAAATGCAATTTTTGGTCGGAAATTCCGTGGAAATATGGATGTTTTTTAGCAGTGCATGAAAACCTAATACACGTGAGTTTCAAACTAAATTATGATTAGGTCAAGGTCTTAATAACCAGTCTTCAAGAATGCTCTAAATTAAAAATGAAATATATAAGCTTTACAGCCTATATAGGGTTGTATAGTATTAGCTTATGCTTAAAATGACTCATGTTTGAGCATTGCAAAACATGTAATGAGCAAGCTTTGCTCCAACAAAAGCTAAACTTAGGTTAATAAAATAGATTGAAAGAGGAAAAGAAGTTATATGTTATTTCTTTCTTCTTTTAGATTTTATTATTTAGCATTATAAATTTGTCTACTTTTTGAGAAGTTGAAAAAATAAATATTGCTAAATTTTTAAATTTAAATTCTATTAAACAAAAGCAAATATACCTTCAAGCCACCCTTTGCATCCATTTTATGGACTAGTAAGGCAGCCATGATTTTAGATAAATATAATTTGACAAAATTAGTTACTTTATAATTTAGCAATTAAGTTACTATATCCGACCCTCTATATCCCATTTAGATTAATAACACTTTTGAGTACAATTATAGAATTTTTGGATAACATTGATCCAACCTCTAGGTCTATTTGCTATATTAATCCACCTTTAGGAAATAGCCCTCAATGATCCCACTTTTAGAGATATTATTTTCTTTAGATTTACCACCTAGTTAGGATCACTTTAAATTTAATTTTAGGAAATTTCAAATGATGTTTTCCATAAAACAGTACAAATATGAAATTCAAATTGTGTACATTTAATTTGTGATGAGTTCTAGTGATTCCAACTCAATGGCTGACTAAAAAAGTAAACTATGCCAAACATGAGGTCATTTGGAGGTACTTCTTAAGATTGGATTAATGGCATTCAATACTCTTAAAGGTTTGATCAACAACATCCAAAAACCCTTTTGAAAACCATGACCTCTTTTTTATTTTTTGTTTGATACTTTAAGTTTCAATCATGTGACAAAGCCTAGATAAAGAAAGCTCTTGTAGCTAGATGTTGAATTTCCAATAACCCAATTGATGCATAAATGACAGCCAGTTTTATTTTCTCTCTCACAGTCATAACTAGTCCAGACAATAAACAACATGATATACACTTTATCCTGATTTGTTATGATTTCCATCATCTCATCATTAATATTTAGTACAAAATAAGAAAGTATATATGCAAAAAATAAGTTGTAGATTGACATGTGAAAAGAGATGTTTAGTCTTGTTAAAAAAATTAACCACTTTATACAAGAACTTTATTTTAGTAATCATAACTCACAACACATATTGTATTGTACTGTCCTTTCTTGCTCCTATGGATCCCCCCCCCCCCAAAAAAAAAAGCAACATGTATATAAAAGGTGGCATGTCATTCTCACATTTATTCTTCACTAGTCCTCTTGGTTAAGCTAGTATCATTTTGTTTGAAGACCTATCACTTGTTTCTTGGACATATATTGTGTGTCAATAATAGAATAATTAGTATTAACGAACTGTATAATACATAAAATTTATATGCAATAATCGATATGTAACAAGACATATAATACTCGTATTCGATCATCTTTGTCTCGTTAAGCAGATCAAGAACATGTTTTCCTTGAGATAGATAAATACCTGATTGAGATTTTATCGTAAATTGTGAGTTTTTATTCTTTGATTGAAAAATTTGATAATTCTCATTATAATAAATGCATTATTTGGTAAAACACAAATCGTAAATGTAATATTATGTTTTGTAACTATCATAGTAATCAATTCTTTTATTAAGATATATTATGATTATTGTCAAAAATATTATTGTCATGATACTTGGAATTAGTTTTTTAAATTTGAAAATCAAAAACTTTATTACTAACTCTTGTACTATTAGCCATTGCACAACTTCTAGTAATATTGGAAATGAAAATCTTTTATAGTCTATATTCCTTTCCAGAAATGACAAAGACACAGATGATGTTACTAGGAGTATAAAAAAAAAATTAAAATGATATTGGAAGACTCTTTTAATTCTAAGAATGGAAAAAGTAAAAAAAAGGCAAGTTGTATTATAGTGACAGGTGACAATTAGAGAAGATACTTTATTTCGTTTACATATATTTACATAGATGTAGGGGATAGGCCCTTGTTTTTTTGCGACAAAACCTATTCCGAATTCTTAAATAATAATGCCATTGAACTTTGCCAAAACAGTTTTGTCATTGAAAATAGTTTTTTTTTTCAAACCAAAGGCGTGATCAATTTTGTGTTTTTATTCAGAACAGCAACCATGGGCACCATTCAACCAGCTGCAGCTGGTTTTTATGATTTTTTCTCTTTTTATCCCCCTCTATTCCTTCCATCAAATCTCCTTGCCAAATTCCCTCTCTTACTCCTCTCAGCCACTGCCACAATCGCAATCTCCATTCCTGCCATAGCCATTAATGCCTTTTCTATTCTCCCTATCAAAGCCCCTATTCCAACCCCTCTCACCTTTCCTCATAGCCACTGCCACTACTCCATTCTCATCCCTAGCACCATTATTGCAGCCTCCCACTATAGGGTAATCAACAACCATTAGTTTTGAGTCCTTTCCCATTTCACAACTACCCGTACTTCCTGTTCACGCCCAATGAAGTATTGAGATTTGATTTCTCCGGTGTATGCGAACAACTTCACCTCCTATTAAGGATATTAAGAACTATGCTATATGTAATATATGTATTCATTGTCCATCATTTAGAGCTTAGGCTTGTACATCAAGTTAAGGCCCTTTGGGTTTCTCATATATCCTGTATTTAGTCTTCACTAACAATGCACACAAAACAACAGCAGAAACACACGACTATTGATTTGCCCACAAATTTCTCTCTCTCTCTCTCTCTCTCTCTCTCTCTCTCTCTCTCTCTCTCTCTCTCTCTCATGCACACACACACACACACACACACACACACACTCCTTGCTCGTTCTCTTCATGGTATCAGAGCGTACCCCTTAAACTCACATAAACTCTTCAGCCATGGAAGCCGAACAACCCAAATCAAAGTTTGTGATCAAGCCTTAATCGTCATATTACTTGCACTCATCCGAAGGTCCCGAATGTCTCGATCACAGTTGTTGCATTTGATGGGAAGAATTATGATTTGTGAGAGTAGGAAATGATGATAGCATTGAGGGCAAAGAACAAATTCAAGTTTATTGAAGGAGCATTAACATGACCCGACCTGACACAAGGAGGAGATGTCATGGAACTTCAAGCATGGGAGATAGCCAATTCAATGGTTTCATCATGGATTGTGAACATAGTAGATCAAAAATTATGTTTGAGTATAGCCTATACAGACTCAGCCCATGCGATGTGGAGTACGTTGAAGAAGAGATATGGCATAGCTAATGTTCCCAAAATTCAAAAGTTGAAAGCCCGTATAGCCGATTGCAAAGAAGGAGGACTCGACATGGTGGAGTTTTATTCCAAGTTATCAAATCTATTGAGTGAACTGAAGAATTATGTGAAGATCCCTCACTGCATTGTATCGGATGCACATGTGAGGTAGGAATCAAGGTGATTAAAATGATTGAAGAAGAAAAAGCATACCAGTTTTTAATAGGGTTGAATGATGAATCCTACTCTCAGATAAGGAGCCAAATCCTTGCCCCTGAACCATTTCCCTCACTGGACAGGATCTTTAACATGATTTTGGAAAAGGAAAACATGAAAATTATAGAAATGTGATGCGTGATCGAGATGATCATGGGGATATAATTACTGCCTTCGTGGTGTTGAATACAGAGAAGTCACAGAGCACCATGGTTGAATGGGGCAACTGCATACATTGTGGTAGATATGGACATGATGGAGGCACTTGCTATGAGATCATTGGATACCCACCGGGCTAGGGACCCGAGGCCGAGGAGCAGGTTGAGAAACTGCCGATGTCGCTGCTGCAAACAAGGTTGTGGATGCACCACAGAGCACAACCAATGGCGAGATGGGTCAGGCCATGCTACCCGGATTTACTACTGAGTAGGTACAAAACTTGCTCAATCTTATTGAGACATCCAAATCAGGCTATGAGAAGCTCTCAAGTAATGATCTTTGGATCTTGTCGTCGGGGTCATCTTATCACACGATGGGAAATCTAAAAGCCCTTACAAATTGGGAGAATGTTGATGCTATTCTTACAGAATTGTCGGATGGAATGTCATGTTTGGCCAAAGTGCAAGGTATATTCAATCTAGGTTCAAATATTGCTTTGAGCAAAGTTCTTTATGTCGTAAATTTTCACTATAATTTGATATTTGTTGCTCAGTTAATCAGAGAATTAAAATGCATTCTAGTGTTCACTGATGAACTTTGTGTGATACAGGACCACATTTCAAGGAACCTGATTAGAGTGGTTGAATTGAGATGAGGGGTTTACGGCTTCAATCACACGACAATAGTGAAGGTACAAGCTCATGCAGTGAACTCTGATAACTTGTGGCATAATCATCTTGGGCACCCATCCAACACTATTCTATTCTTCCTAAAAATTTAGGTGTTAGCGGTCAACGCAATACAGAATTGAATCCTTCGATGTATGCTTTCGCGCGAAACGGACTAGTAGTACATTTAACGTTACTAAAAGGAAGGCAAATGATTTGTTTGAAATGATCCATCGTGAAATTTGGGGTTTCTATCAAATTTCCTCATTTTGTGGTGCATATTATTTTTTAGCTATTGTTGATGATGCCAATAGAGCGGTTTAGCTTTATTTAATTAGAGAAAAGGGATAGGTTACTAGTGCTACGCAAAATTTGGTAGCAATGGTGAAAAATCAATTTGAAAAGAATGTGAAGATTTTTCCGAGTGATAATGGACTTGAATTCAAATCTGGGCCCACGCTTAATTTTTATTCTGCGAAGCGAATAATTCATCAGACCAGTTGTGTAGACACACCTTAGTTGAATGGAAGGGTATAAAGAAAACATCGTCATATCTTGGATGTAACTGGAGCGCTTTGTTTTCAAGCTAATCTTCCATTGCAATTTTGGGATGAATGTGTGCTAACCGCGGGATACTCGATTAATAGAACCCCAAGTACGCTTCTAAAAGGCCAAACTCCCTATGAAGTGCTCTTTGGAGTTAAACATAGCTATGATCAGTAAAGGGTGTTTGGTTGCCTATGCTATGCCCATGTACGCTCCAAACCGAAAGACAAATTTACACCTAGAAGTCACAAGGATATATTTGTTCGATATACTTATAGGAAGAAAGGATGGAAGATTTATGATTTGAAGACTAATGAGATCTTTGTGGGTAGAGATGTGGTATTTCATGAACAAATTTTCCCTTTATCCACACCTCAAACATCTACCCATCTTGATCAAGTTGATGAGTGAAATGTTTTGCAAAGGGACAATAAGCTATTGGGTGATGAGGAGAGTCCATTTGATATTAATCCTTTAAGTTTGGGTGCGCAACCCCTATGTCCAAATTTCAGTTCTACAACTAAGCCCAATTCGGCCCAGTCTGGGCCTGCTATGGATGGAGTTCACTTGGCTTCTGGAGTAACCGGTATTTTTGTGGGCCAAACAGGACTGGAGCCTGCAGTTGCGCCTATGATCACGTCCGAAGCAAGGGGGAGTTTCAATGGGTCGTCCAGTGCAGATTCAGCAACTACATGTGACTCAGGCCTAACATGGCGGTCCACACATGTTCCACATAGTTCGTCGTATTTTGCACTATCTCAAAGCCACTCTTAGGAAGGGTATTCCACATAGTAGGAATCTTCAGGTCACTGCCACTGTGATGCAGACTAGGGCGTTTGTCATCTCACGCATCGCTGTCTCACTGGTTATCTTGTTGCACTTAGTGGGTCTCCCGTCTCTGGGCGCACTAAGAAGCAAACCAGTGTCTCCAGGTCCTCTGTTGAAGTTGAGTACCCTTCGATGGCAACCACTAATAGTAAATTGGTTGAAATCTCTTTTGGCATCTTTGGGCGTGTTTCTAACTACACCCATGTACTTATATTGTGACAATCATGCTGCTCTTCATAGCGCCAAGAATTCCGTTTTTCATGAACGCACAAAGCACATCAAGATCGATTGCCATTGTGTACGTGAAAAGTTCAAGTCTGGAGATCTTGTTGTGTCTTATCTTCTCTCGTAGCATCAACCTGCCGACATTTTCATGAAAGCGCTTGAGAAGCAGCAATTGTATATCTTTGCGGTAAGTTAGGCATGACCAATCCGCATGTTCTACCTTGAGGGGGTGTATTAAGGATATGAAGGACTATGCTACGTGTAATATATGTATTATTGTCCATCATTTAGAGCTTAGGCTTGTACAGCAAGTTAAGGCCCTTTGGGTTTCTCATGTATCCTGTATATAGTCTTCACTAGCAATGCACACAGAACAGTAGAGGAGGCACACGAGTATTGATTTGCCCACAAATTTCTCTCTCTCCCCCCCTCTCTCTCAATCACCACTTGCTCGGTCTCTTCATCTCCACTGAAACATACGGATTTAAGTTTCGATTGCCATTCTCCAACCATTGGCTAGGCTAATGACCATCGTTTTGCTGCCAAATTGTTCCGATTTCAAATGTGCATTTAAAAATCGAATAAATGTTTAGGTGTCAAAGTCGCGGAATTCGAATAAAAAACCCTCGGAAAAGTGAGTAAAAATTGGGGAGGTTCAACCCTGCTGGGAGGAGGGCATGAATCTCCGATGAGCTTGAGCTTTCGTAGCAATGTGGAGGTTCGGTGAGCAAGCTTGAATAATCTAGGTAACTTGAACTCCGCCCACTAAAGAGTTCGCCAGTAAGGGCGACAAAATGTCTGAGATTGTCCAACTACAATCCTGTGTGTATGTGGGGGCCAACTAATTGGTTGATAGAGGATGCGTGAGGTAGTGTGGAAGATGTTGAATTCAAGGCCAGGTTGGGGATGGGGGATGGTAGTGAAAGCGGGTGATTGTAAACCACTGGATTCAAAGGCCGATATTAATAATTTTTTTCATTTTATTTTCAAAGTTTTTATTTTATTTAGAATTAAGGCCATGTTCGGCAAAACTAGTTGTTCAGATAGCAGATAGCGGTTTAAGTAGTAATAACTGTTTAAATAGCTAATAGCGTTTCTAATTTAACTAGCGGATAGATGTTTAGATAAGCGGTTAAAATAAATGTGTTCGGTAAATTTAATTATTGTGTTAGCTGATTAATGTAAATTGACATAAAAAGGATATAGATAATTTCCAAATATAAAATTTTCAAATGATATTTTTTGGCCAAAAAATATGAAACGCTACTTCTGAATGCCAAAAGCTAATACTGTTAACTTTTTAGAAGCTAAAACGTTAAACGGTACTCAAAATGCTAGTCAAAGTACTAAATTATCGAACACTAAAAATTGACTGATTAGTGTATTGATTTGATCAAAATACTAAACACTACTCAAAATGTTATTGTCGAACATGGTCTAAAGTAACCTAGAAGATGATACATCAACCATCTATAATTCAGATAGTCATAATATAATCTTCAGAGTCTGATATAGAAATTTTTGAATTGATATCTCATTGCCCTGCATGCACACAATGATTAGCGGCATGTCTAAGCATCAAATGCGTCATTGAATGTTTGGCCAACCTATTTTGCATGGGTGGTCATATCATTTTCGTTCCTTGTGAGATCAATCTACGTTTCAACTATTTTATATATGATGAATACTACGGTTGATTCCTTTATGGCAGAAAATATGTGCTTTCGTTGATATGCAGATTATTAGACCTTGTGCTTCAAAGCATTCATAGATGATTTAGTTCTCTCGATGTAATTTTCAGTTTTATTCCTCTTTTAGCATGTAGCAGTATTACACGTAATGTAATATGGACAAAATAGAGGTATTTTTTTTAATGAGATAGGGACAAAACAAGATATAACAACACCAGTGAAGACTCAAGGTTATGGAATCACTCTAGAGGGGTGAATAAGGTTATGATCAAAGTCACAAAATAATCAAAATAAAATTTGGAAAAGTAAATGTGGATAAAACATGAATATTTTTTAACAAGGTTGAGCATAACCTTAGTCCTCGCCTAGAATTTCCAAACTTTAAGATTATTCAAATTTTATTATGAGGAATTACACAATTCTAGAGTATGTTTACTCTAAGTTCCAAGTCATAAGTTTAAACTTCAACAAAGCTTGATAGAATTGATCCTTCAACTCTTATTATTTCATCCAATACAACTTGAAAAATACAACTCAATAAGTTAACAAATGAATGACATTTGTAAGTGTAGCTATTAATTCTTTTTCTTCGCTTATATGTCTCCTAGGTTCAAATGCTCCACTATTTAAAGTCATTGCCGAATAGGTTATAGCCATTGCAGCTCTTTCAACGCAAGTAGCCATTTACATCAAACAGGAAAAGATTAACTTCAACAGACTTCGAGCACTTGAAACTAATTTCAGGCCCTTGAAGATTCAACAGTTCATGTTTTCAAATCTTGCCAACGTTCACATATGAAATTTACAACTAATCAAATAAGCTATTAAGAATAATATCTTATAACTATTTTCTATGAAAAATAGGCAAGCATTAATCACACATAATTTTATCCAAATCAGCCACAATCTCTAAGATATCAAATACATGCATGTGTAATGTTCTCAAGATAGGAAGTACTATCACAAGATAATATCACTTAAAATCATATCAAAAATACCCCAAATTCAAATTTAGATCATAAATCTTCACAAATCAATTAAGTAATAATAGCACGTCAATCATATATATGCATATATATGCATAAATCTTCACAAATCAATTAAGTATTAATCACACCATCATTCAGTTCATTTGTAGATTCCTTTTACTTCCGCCTGTCATGAGTTTCATTTTATTATCATAGGTGGCCATTTAGGTTGATCTTTTGTGAGGAATGCTATTTGATCGTCTTCACACTTACCTTGTTGGGAAAAAAACAAAGAACAATGTAAATAAAATTGAAGTGTTTATAATTATTGTACCAAGAGTCCTAAAATGATTACTAATTAATAACTTTATAAGTATGTAAAATAAGACTTCAACCAATTAGGCAAGACAATAATACCCCTTAGGAAAACACTCATTTTTTCATTCAGTTAATGTAGATTTTATTATCAACTTTAGTAAATAATATTTTTTTATTTCCCCCTGTTTTGAGGCATCAAAAGGGGGCATGAGTTCAGCTGCAAGTAACTTCTTTTAATTTTTAAGTTTTCCTAAAACGAAATTTTGAAATTCTACATATATGTCTAAGTAATAGTGTAACGGGAGGGTTTTTTTAGAGTTAATTGTCACTGAATATTTGAACTTAAATTATGGATTTATGAGCCTTTTGCTTATGCACCCAAAAAATAAAGAAACCCTTGAACTTGGCCATTTATTTCACAATTCCGGAAGAACTCCAAATGCACCAATGTGACATACGAATTACACATTTCCAGGAGAACTCCAAATCACATCACTTTCTTGTGGAATATAGAAAAGGTGTCATGAGGCCGCGACAAATGTATTCAGTTATGGATTTCAGTTGTATGCACTATTCTAAACGATACCGATAAGGGTTGCCGTTCCCCTCTCCCCCCCCCCCCCCCCCCCGGGGGGCCTTCCTTCTTTTGTTTGGGGGGAGGGAGGAGGTTTAAAAGTTAGGACGATGTTATCCTGCTACTTTATGTCTGCCTTTATTCCAAAGCAGGTTTGTTCTATTCTAGGTGCTAAACTGCTTCCCGTTTCCTGATCTCCACTATTTTCCATTGGGAGCCTATTGCGTAAAAAAATCTACGTGTTATTATGTCAATACAAAATTTCAATAGTGAACATAGTTTTTCTAGGGAAAAACAAGTAGAAACATTAAAAACTAGCTAGAAAACTAGTGATATTGAGCTGACATTTCTGAAAACAACAAGCACAGATATGATATGTGGACAAGTGTATATCTACTTATAGGTATGTGGATAATAATATTATTTTCTTCTCTTTTGTTGTTTGTAACATCATCTGTGTTCTTTTAAAATATAAAAACCTACCTATTTAAAAAATTATCGCGTATTTTAATAAAAGTTCTAAAAAAACGATACCCTTAAATTTTAGATGAAAGGTGCAAACTACCCCGTAAACTCAAATAATATAGTAAACGCCCCTTAATTATATTGATTTTTTTGTAGACATTTATGAAAATTTTGATTGCATGGCTTGCAAAAATGATGTGGCCTAATAAGACATTGGCTGTGTTCAACAACAGTATTTTGGGTTGCGTTTAATATTTTGACCAACTCAATACACTAAGGCTCTGTTCTTTTCGTGGGTAAATTGGGTGGGTAAAAGGGTGAAGTAGGTTGAATTAAGTTGAAGTGAGTTGAGGTAGGTTGAAGTTGGTATTTTTTTTTGAGGTGGGTTGAAATAGGTTAAAGTAGGTTGAAGTGGGTTGATGTTGGTTGAAGTGGGTTGAAGTTGGTATATTTTTTTTGTGGTGGGTTGAAGTAGGTTAAAATAATAAGAATGTAACTAATGTGTGATAATTTATGAAGTTATCGAAATTTTGTGAAATTTTTGTTTATTCTTTTTTATTTTTTATTTTTTATTTTTTATTTTTGTATTTTGTATTTTGTATTTTGTATTTTGTATTTTTTATTTTTCGTTTTTCATTTTTTCATTTTTTCATTTTTTATTTTTTTATTTTTCATTTTTTATTTTTCATTTTTCATTTTTTCATTTTTTATTTTTTATTTTTTATTTTTTATTTTTGTATTTTTCACTTTTCATTTTTTTATTTTTCATTTTTCATTTTTTCATTTTTTATTTTTCATTTTTTTATTTTCTATTTTTCATTTTTTTTCATTTTTCATTTTTTATATTTTTTATATTTTCCTTTTTCTTTTTATGTTTTATTTTTTGTTTTTTATTTTTTATTTTCTATTTTTTCTTTTTGTATTTTTCATTTTTCATTTTTCATTTTTCATTTTTTATTTTGTATTTTTGTATTTTGTATTTTGTATTTTGTATTTTGTATTTTGTATTTTTTTATTTTTTCTTTTTTCTTTTTTCTTTTTATTTTTTATTTTTTATTTTTTATTTTTCATTTTTCATTTTTATTTTTTTAAATTTTAACCTATTTTTTATTTCTTATTTTTTTTATTTTTTATTTTTTATTTTTTAAATTTTTAATTTTTAATTTTTAAATTTTTATTCCAAAATAAAAATTAAAATTAAAAAATAAGAAATAAAAAGGAAAAAATAAAACAAACATCATAAAAAATAAAAAATAAAAAATAAGAACCAAGAAATTAAAAAATAAAAAATAAAAATTAAGAAAATAAAAATTAAAAAATAAAAAATAAAAATAAAAATAAAAAGTAAAAAATAAAAAACAAAAAACAAAAAATACAAAACAAAAAATAAAAATAAAAAATAAAAAATAAAAAATAAAAATAAAAATAAAAAATAAAAATAAAAATAAAAATAAAAATAAAAATAAAAATAAAAATACAAAATAAAAATAAAAATACAAAATAAAAAATAAAAAATACAAAAATACAAAATACAAAATAAAAAAATACAAAATACAAAATAAATAATAAACAACAAAAAATAAAAAATATAAAAGTATGAGCATAAATTTCACAAATTTCGATAACTTCATAAATTATCACACATTAGTTACATTCTCGTTATTTTAACCCCCTTCAATCTATCACATACAAAATAAACCAACTTCAATGTGCTTCAACCTACATCAACCCACTTCAATCTAGTTCAACCTATTTCAACCCAACTCAAAAAAAAAAAATACCAACTTCAGCCTACCTCAACCTACCTCAACCTACTTCAACCGACTTCACCCTTTTTCCTACCCAATGTACTCACGAAAATAACAGACCCTAAATCCCATATGATACTTTACAAATTATTAAAATTATGAAGGGGTGGGTTGAAGTTGGTTAAAGTGGGTTGAAGTAGGTTGAAGTAGGTTGAAGTGGGTTGAAGTTTGTATTTTTTTTTCAGGTGGGTTAAAGTAGGTTGAAATAGGTTGAAGTAGGTTGAAGTGGGTTGAGGTTGGTAAATATGAATTGACCCACGAAAAGAACAGAGCCTAATTAGTTAATTTTTAGTGTTCAATAAACTAATATTTGACTAGCATTTCAAGTAGCATTTAGCATTTTAAGCAGCGTTTTTAAAAAACTAATAGTATTAACGTTTGACATTTAAAAGTAGCGTTTCATATTTTTTAGCCAAAAAATGTCCTTTAAAAATTTTATCTTTGGAAATTATCTATATCCTTTTATTTTAATTTATATGAATCAGTTAGCATAATAGCTAAATTTACCGAACACGTTAGTTTCAACTGCTAATCTAAATAGCTATCCGTTAACAGCTAGAACACATTAGTTTCAACTATTAATCTAAACAACTATCCGCTAACAGCTAAATTAGAAATATTATCCGCTATCTAAATAGCTATCCACTACCTGAGCCACTATACACTACCTAAATAGCTAATTTTGCTGAATAGGTCCCTTATCTATAGAAAACACTAGCGTTTTCTCTTCCTCTTTTCATTGTTTTGCTCTTCATACTACTTTTTCTTTCAATAAACATTCTCTCTCCACTTGTCAGAGTTTTGCTATTCCCTCTTCTTATTTTATTTTTTTTTTGGTTCGTAGGAGCCACAAGGGATAATACAATACAATTACAATCCATTGTGGGGGAATCGAATCTGGAACCTAATGTATCTGGGACCTAATATACCTAATACCTCAATCTTTACCACTAGGTTAAGACTTCATTGGCTCTCTTCTTATGGATGGTACTATCTCTTATCTTTGAAGCAATTCTATCAATTTAATTCAATGTCGGTCTGCTCATTTGGCACATTGAATTATTAGTTGATTGCAATATGGATTTGCAATTGATATCAATTCTTCAAATTTGGACTATAATAATAGGTAAATCCCTTCAACAAGGAAACTATAGGAGCCTTTACGAATATCCATGTTAGATGTTGTATCATGAAGCACCGAGTAAAATAGGAGTGGTTAGAAATGTATCAATTAATTTTCTCAGTAGAAAGATTTATTGTATAATTTTAGTTATAAGTTTGTTTGATTATGATATTTATTGTAGATGCTATATGACATTTCTTAGGAGTTCTTGCTAAAAACTATCATTAATCTTTACAAAATATTCAAATATGTCACTTGACTTTTTTCAAATCAAAAATGCCATTGAACTTGTTTAAAAAAGAAAAGAATACCACTTAATTTTTTAAAATTTTGAAAAATTAATGATATTTTTAACTGAAAAAACGTTGAGTGGCATTCATGAATATTTTGAATAGTTTAATGGCATTTTTTAGTAAGAACTCAATTTTTTGGTCTTGAATCCTCAATTTCACTACAGTTAACCTACTGTAAATCCAATAAGGGATAAAGCTCTCTTATTACAAATTTTTTTCATTTACAAAACTTGAATGTGAGACCTTTCTTGCGGGGTACAAGTTTCAAACCACTTGAACTAATTAGCCTTTGTTAGTAGATACAATATGAAATTCAGGTAATGAATTCATCCTTTTTTTTACAAAAGAAAAATGATGTCGCTAAATCAAATAATCCTTATTGTTGATATGTAAAAATATAAGAGAGTATGAACCTAATGTGAGGATGCTTATAGTTGAGTATTTAATTTAAAATACTTTCCAAGTTTTACATGCAATTTTAAAGGTTGGTGAATTTCAACTCATATTATCCCCCCAAAAAAAGTTAGTATATTTTAGGAGGTAGGTGCCCGACCTAAAATAATAGTTTGTTATGTGCTTACATAATTTGTGATTCGGTAAATTTCACAACTTAGCTTGACATAAAACGAGTTGGGCACTTGGTTTCTCAAATAAGGCAGTTTCTCGAGTAAGGCAATCAGTTATTTGAAGTTCCAAATAGTTGGTGACAATAGAAAATATTTGAAAATTGTACCTTTCTTTTCTTAGTTAGGCCCGAATATAATTATACGAATTCTTTATCTTTTCCATGATGGCTCTTTGGGTTTTATCAGCTATCCTAATAATTATGCAATATATATAATCATCTAGTCGGGTGAAACCACTTATACTTGGTTAAACAACCCAATCATATAAGATATATTAGACATATGCATACATAACTAACACAATGCAATTAAATTCTAGCTAAAATTAATTAACTAAACTTGTAAATTGATTGCTCTATCTCTAACATAGAATATTTGTTTCTGTTACAAGTTATTTGGAACACTTTATGTGATAACAGTGGTTGTTTCTATTCATACCCCTATTGAATAAATGAACTATTATATTATTTAAAGATTCACAAATTTGAGGTAATTATTTGTGTATCCAATTGCCCCCCGGGGGGGTTGAAATTCTAAGTATTCCAAAAACCGTAAATAAATGTAAAACTTGTAAAATAGCGGACATGTGAGCAAAGAAACGGGTAGCTAATATCCTTTACATCAGAAGTCAGTATTGCTTTATGCCTGCAAAACTAGACACAATATTAGAAAATTATTTTAGGTTGAGTATTCGAGCTATATATATGCTAACCAAAAAATTATATATATATATATATATATATATATACACACACACACACACACTCTTATTTTTGGGTTTTAAGGATAGACTTAAAGGAGATACTAAAAGTGTGCTTAATTTTTTTTGGAATTTAATACTGGTATTTATGGTAAGGCAATTAGAAATTAGCCTTTAATGAAGAGTCTAAATAATAAGGTATCCATCTATCTATCTATATATCTATCTATCTATTATATATACGCACACACATTTATTTTTGGGTTTTAAGGGTAGGTTTAAAGGAGAGTACTAAAAGTGTGTTTAATTTTTTTTGGACTTTAATACTGGTATTTTTGGTAAGACAGTTCGAAATTAGCCTTTAATGAGGAGACATAGTATCCTATATATAGGCATATATACATATATATATGGAGATACTATATATATATATATATATTAATATATATGTATACTATATACATATATATCATATATATCTATATATATATATATATATATATATATATATATATATATATATCTAACTAACTATACTTAAAATTGAGTGATTACATCATGTTTAGACACTTGACAATCACTTATTGGATATAAGTGTTTTTTTCTTTTTTCTTTTTCGAAATATTGATTAAGGCATTAATTAAGACTAATTAGAAAAATTGATTAGACCAAATTATTGTATGCATTCAACTTACAAGTTTAATTTTGTATTGGAAAAGTGCTTAAAATTACATGTCCAATTTTGTGTAACATGTTTTCTTTTATTTAATGAGAATTATTATCTTCTTAGAACCTGTACAAATTCTATATTCATAATCTTAATATTATAAATATAGAAATGATAAAATCATAGGTCAAGAATATTGCGAATATTGTTTTGAAAAATTATGATTTAAATTAATTATTTTATCATCGTTTTATTAGTGTATATTTACAAATATTTAGTCCACCCAAAAAAAGGTTTAAGTTTTATTAATATTGGCTTTCGAGAATGGGTAAAATAACTATTATCTCTTTGATTCTTTTTAACATTTTAATAATATTGATTCATGACACTTTAAATTTATTAATCAAACTTTTATAACTGATCAATAATTTGTAACTATGGCTTCTTCTTTTAACCTATTTTGCATGAATCAGTTTCAATATTTCAACTTTTATAATTGTAATTACTTTTTCCCCCGCATAAAAAGAAAGGCAATGAAGATATGCTCTAACAGTAATAGAGCAAGGTGGTGCTGCCATCCAGAAATTACCTTTCATAATTTGTTGAGGAATGTTCTTTTTATAAAATATTTTAATTTTACATTTTATACTTCTATTGGTTTTTCAAAGGATTTTATTACTCTTATTATGTTTTAAGTATTGGATAATTTATCGATCTAAGACTATTATTGTGGGAATATATAAAAAATGACTAGATGGCTGTTGAAGTATTGGAAAAGTTATTAAAACGCCATGTTTAGTGTTTTTTATTTTTTAATAAGACGTAGTATCTTTTTAGAACCTTACACAAATCTTACAATCATGATCTTAATATTACAAAAATAAAAATGATAAAATCATGGTCAAGAATATATATAGACATATGTGTGTGTGCACGTGTATATATATATATATATATATATATATATATATATATATATATATATATATATATTATATATATATATATATATATATATATATATATATATATATATATATATATATATATATATATATATATTGAAAATAACTATTTTATTATAGTTCATAATATATATTTAGTTCGCCAAAGACAAGGTTTTAGTTTTGGTTAGAATCCTAACTGTTAATTAAGAATGTGCAAAATGACTATTAACTTTTTGATTCTCTTTATCATTTTGGTGATATTAATTAATTTGTTTGAATTTTTTAAATCAAACTTTTGTATCTAATGGATATTTGTAACTGAGGCTTTGCAACTAAGTTAATGAATGATACTTTGATTAATAGCAATAAGATGGGTAATATCATTTAGTAAATATATAGCAATTCAAGAATAATTACCATGATGCAAGTAGTATTTCAAGATTTAGTACAAATCGATGGGATTAGTACCTTTACAATTATACTAAACATGGATTCGTTAAATATTTTTAAATAATCAATTACAAATATGCACAATTAAAATTATCTTTTTTTGTGAATTAGCTTGAATAGCAGCATGACACCATGGGTTTAATTGTGTGGACTTCAGTTATTAACAAAAAAATTGGGCGTCTAGACTACATTTATCAAAATATTAATTTATTTTGGAAAACATGAACAAGAGTTTTACCCAACGGTATATTTGTTATAAATATATTAATTTATCACATAGAGATTTGTTCAAAAAGAAAATTTTAAAATATGAGTCTTAACACTAGTATATTATATGTGCGACTATTTTCACAAGAGTGTTTCACTGTACTGTATTATATCTGCGACTATTTTCATCAGGCTCTCTTTTCTTAGATCTTTGGTTTTTCATTTATTAGTAGAGTAAAGATATTCTTTATCTGCAAAGCATAGAGTTCTATTAAGACATAGTTCTACTCAGAGGTTCAAATTCAAAACCTTCAAAAAATAAGTAATATAACAAATCACTTACGTGCTTTCCTCTCCTCTCATGTCCAAAAGCAAAACAAAAATTAGTGATATTTTATTGATATATATGACTGTATTCTAGACCAAAAGGTTCCAACCTTTTGTCGCTTAACAACCTCCTTAATAGTGAAGGAAGGAAAGCAGAAATATCATATCCTTTATTTTTTATTTTAAAAAAAAGTTCATGTCCTTTTCCTTCTGAATGATATTCCTTTTGCCCCCCTCTTGCCAAATTTTGCAACATCTACTATTAAGGAATTGATCAATGTTTACTCACTTAATTGTCAGTTTTCTTCATTTTATTAAGCGTTTTAGCTTATGCCTTTGCATGTAGATAATTGTTCTACATGTGGTGTACTTACTATTCTTTAAAATATGTGACCATAGTTTTGTATCCATTTAACAGCCTCATTGGCAAAATTTTGGACAGATTGACAAATATTATTTTCAATTGATTTTATGTGAAAAAATTTGAATCAAGAATATTGAATATTGTGAATCCATGAATTGTCTTAGATCCTGAATACAGTGCCGTTTGTTTCACTATCAATAATTTTATAAGGTACATAACCGTAAATTTGTAATTATTTTAATTTTGGATGCAAATTCTTACCAACCATAAATTATTGACAATAACAAGAGTACACACACCAAAATGCATCCCCACTTAAAACCATAGGTATGGGCACACCAACGCCCTCATCCCCAGCTAATAGTCTATTGCTTATTTTTTGGGGGAAAGAGTGGTAGATATTATAGAATAACAGCAGAGTACATAACGGTCAAGGTAGCCACAGTAACCTGACAAGCCTCATTACCCACTACTCTTGGTTGCTTAGCTGAAAATTACCAAGGGGAATGTGTTGCAGAAAAACAGAGTTTTAATATTTATAAACCCCAAGTGCAAGGTGTATCGTTGAGTACTTGAGGTGTCGTCCGCAGAGAATTGTGTTTCCAACTACCAGAGCTAGCTAAAGCGTCTCGAGCTAGGCAGGATCGAAGGGTGAAAGAGAAAAGACAAAACTACGTTACAAACACAGAAAAAGGGCGACTTGGAGTTGTAATTTTACCAATGGATGAACCAACTAACCAAGACGAGTCCTAACCTACCCAAACTACGCTACGAACAAGAGATGGTCGGTTGCACCATTAAAGACCACCCAAGCCCTCTCTCAAGGGTCATGAGCTAGTCTAGTTAGTCTAACCGCCTATTTTCATGGGGTTAGCCCAACTAGACTACAAAACTAGCAACCCCGGACCTAACTCGATTCGGATACTATTCTCATGTCCCGAACTCAGCCATTCCCTCTCCCACTCTAGCAAATTGACCTCACCTCTCAGCATAAGTTAATCGCCCAAAAATATGGATGAAAACCCTCTCAGGCATTTCATCGAACACTTGGCGGGCGTGAAGGAAAACTCTAGGTTCTAAGCATGGATTGAGTATGGTTAGGCCAAATACAAGATTAATTAGCCATCAAGAGGCTAATCACAACCCAAGCCAACACAATCTACCAACAAAACATCAAGAACACAACAAAACCTAAACTAACAAATAAGAACAAGAACATGAAGAACAAAGCAAAGGGAATGAATTAAAACGAATCTAAACAAGTAAATAACATAAATTAACCAACCAAAAACTAAACATATAAACTAAACAAAGCAAATACAAGAATTAAAACAACAAAACATAAACAAGAACAACAATGAAATAAATAGAGAAAGGGGGAGAAAACGTAGTCTTGAATTGATGAAGGAACTTGAAATCCAAAAGTTGAATCCAATGTTACAATCTTCAATCCTAAACTAATCTCCCTTATTAACTAAAATCTACCCTAAACTAACCTAGAAAATCGCCAGAGCAAAAGCCCCAAACGACAAAACGAATGAACTCCCCAAACAGACGCCCGAAATGGGCTTAAATCGCGAAACCCAGGCCCGACGCACGGCCGTGCCGGGACGCACGGCCGGCCGTGCGCCGCCACGCACGGTCAGAACGCACGGCCGTGCGTCTGGCCGTGCGTGGCTTCGGCCACCGGTGCACGGTCGTGCCGACCTGCAGGTCGGCCGTGCACCGTCCTTCGCTGCTGCTTCTCGCTGTTTTCGCTGATTTTCATCATTTTGTCCCATCTTCGTCCCTTTCCGCAGCGTTTGTTTGATTTGGAGTTATTTCCTACAAGACACAAATAAAACAAGGTAAAATCCTAAAGAATTAAGTTATTATACGAGTAAAAGGTGGGTGAAGAAGCACGTAAAATGGGTAAATTTACCGTTCAACACACCCCCACACCTATCTTTTGCTCGTCCTCGAGCAAAATAAAAGAAAAACTAAAGTAACCAACTAACTCACTTTCGTAGGAATCACGGTTGCATTTAGCGTATGCAACAAGCCCTTTAAACCCCTTGGTTACCCCAAGTGGACGAGTAAGGTCTCGTGAGGGTTTGCAGAAGATATACCCACAAAATCTCAAAAAGGAAAAACAAAGAAAAGAGAAACACAAATCGAAAAATAAAAATGACAAAACACAATATATACAATAGGGTGAGCTGTACACGTTCGGATCAACCAAAACCACCTAGTAGCTCAAATATCAGTTGTACACAAGCATTATATGCATTTCAGGACACATCATCCCAAAGAATGGCATTCAGATATCAGCTTTTCACCCCACGACGCATGAAAATAATGAATCCATCCTGGTGCCTGTGTGCAAGTGTATCATCACCCTGAAACTAAGCCTACCAAAACCAAACTCAATCCCACGCAATTGACACAAGCTACCTTTTCGAATGGCTAGCATGGAAAGCAGGCTTCCCCAGTAGCAGTATTGCCTCAAAGGGTAACACCCAGTAGCGCATGCCTCAAAGGGGTACTTGTCATTTCCAACTCTTTTCTTCCCCACTTGTTTTTCTTTTCCATTATTTTTTTTCATTACAAACTCATGTCACGCCTCAAAGGGATACACCCAGTAGCGCTTGAATTTGTTTGTTTTTGCTTTTGTTTTGGAAAAAAAAGGGGTGCCAGCACATATAAAGGGAACTGTGCAGTGGACAATGGGAGAGTCGATCGTGAAAGACTAAGAATTCAGGATGATGACAATACATGAATTCAGGACTGGATTACAAAATTACAATGGATTGTTGGGGTTAGAATTGAGGTCTAGAATGACAGACTGGGGATGGATATCTATCATGCACATTATACTTATATACGAGCTAATAGTCAAGGTACCGAAGATCAAAGCTGATCAAAATAGTACAAAACTCCCCTAATTGCAAAAAGAAAAGGAAAAATTATACAAAAAGGAGAAAAATTGAAAAATTTACACAAAAATGAAAAATGTTTACAAAAATAAGAAGAAAAAGGGGAGATGACCCCACCCCCACACCTAAATCTCACAATGTCCTTATTGGGAGTCGTGAGTCATCACCAACACACAAAAATAAAGAAAACAAAATCACACACAAGAAAAACGAAAATCGACATAAATATGTACAAGCTAACACACTCTCCCAAAAACACAATCTCACCCAAAATAACAACACGATCACACGTATATACAAACTGACACTACCAAAAACAAAATATGGACTAATCCAACAACACCACCAATCACAACACAATAAAAATTCGCAAAACACACAAAAATGGTGATCATAGCCAACAACGGCTCAACAACATCCACATTTCACAGCAAGATGATCACCAACCAAAAACACAATCCTAATATTCACTACTAAACAAAAACAAAAAAGAAAAATAAAAAGAAGGGGGGGAAGAGAGTGAGAACGATTATACCAGGTCGGGTACTGAATGTACCCGAACTATTCCATGACGACTTAAGGAGCATCAGCCACTCCTTGCCGCTCAAGATGCGAGTCGTCAGCTCGGATGCAGTCAAAGCTCTCAGGAGCTTATCATGCATAGCTGCATGTAGCTCGGAATGGTGTGAGTAAGGGAACACTGGTAAAGATGGAGCAAACAAAGTTAGTGCCCTCTTAAACTCACCAAATACCTGTGAGAAATCAGCAGAAAAGTCAAATGCAATAGTCAACGCGATTTCTCCAGGCATGCCCTCTAGGTACGGACGAGAAGGATCAAGGAGGGGGTCATACCCTCTAAAAGTACCTAGAGACTTACGGCAGGCAGCCTCATTCCCCTCAAGTATCACATGAGGATCAATAAGCGACAAATCACAACACTTAGGAGAATGGGAGGGTGGTGAACATGAATAGGAAGCATGGGATGTATCAAGAGAGGTGGGGGATATATTATCAACAAAATCAGGACTAGTTGGCCTTGCAACCATAACATCCATGCATGAAGTCCCTGTGGGAGCCCCATAAAAAGTATGCACCTCAATAGAAACATTGTCGGACTCAGACCAAGTATCATCCTCCTCAACACTAGCGCTAACGCCAAAGGTCTCACCTACCTCGAACTCCGTCGACTGAGCTAAAGGGGAAGGTGTATCAGGAAAGGTCATGATAAGCGCAGTGTTGTCCCAAAGGGTATTAGGAAAGGATGAAGCAACAGTGAGTGAAGGGATCAAGGGAGGGTCGACTACGTCCTCTAGTCCGGACTCTAGAGGTGGTAAAGACGCACCATCATCACACAGGTTGACATCAAGTCTAGGAGCACTAGAACTAGGGTCAATCTCGGGTGATAGGTCATACTCCCGCATTTTATTAACAAACTCAGCAAACTCAACTTGTTGCTTATTCATTGTCTCTATCATATTGCTAAGTCTAGCAAAGCCTTCATTAGAAATATGATAGGGACAAGAAGTACTGGCGTGGTCAGAACAATGGCAAATTTCGCACACAGGAGGGGCATAATAGGGATGCAAGGGGGTGGGGTACAAGAATCAGAACAACTAGTTTCAAATTCATAAGTATCCCAAGCCAACCACTCAAGTAATTCCCAAGCTTCATCAACATTTCGAGCATAGAAATCCCAATGCTCCAAAAGAGCACGGGTCTCACAATTCACACCCTCATCAACAACATGCAATATTTCCCATTTCCCATATAAACATCCACAAGAAGCACATTGAGCAAGATAAGCATGTAAACGATCCCAATAACGGTAAAATAGTTCTTGCTCACATTGGGGAAAATGGAAAATTGCCATTGAATTTTTTTCTTTTGAAATTTTTTTTTTTTTTTTTGGAATTTTCAAAAGGCCTAGCCTCGAATGCTGAAGTAAACCCTAATATTGAAAAACGCCAATTCCCCGGCAACGGCGCCAAAAACTTGTTGCAGAAAAACAGAGTTTTAATATTTATAAACCTCAAGTGCAAGGTGTATCGTTGAGTACTTGGGGTGTCGTCCGCAGGGAATTGTGTTTCCAACTACCAGAGCTAGCTAAAGCGTCTCGAGCTAGGCAGGATCGAAGGGTGAAAGAGAAAAGACTAAACTACGTTACAAACACAGAAAAAGGGCGACTTGGAGTTGTGATTTTACCAATAGATGAACCAACTAACCAAGACGAGTCCTAATCTACCCAAACTACGCTACGAACAAGAGATGGTCGGTTGCACCATTAAAGACCACCCAAGCCCTCTCTCAAGGGTCATGAGCTAGTCTAGTTAGTCTAACCGCCTATTTTCATGGGGTTAGCCCAACTAGACCACAAAACTAGCAACCCCGGACCTAACTCGATTCGGATACTATTCTCATGTCCCGAACTCAGCCATTCCCTCTCCCACACTAGCAAATTGACCTCACCTCTCAGCATAAGTCAATCGCCCAAAAATATGGATGAAAACCCTCTCAGGCATTTCATCGAACACTTGGCGGGCGTGAAGGAAAACTCTAGGTTCTAAGCATGGATTGAGTATGGTTAGGCCAAATACAAGATTAATTAGCCATCAAGAGGCTAATCACAACCCAAGCCAACACAATCTACCAACAAAACATCAAGAACACATCAAAACCTAAACTAACAAAATAAGAACAAGAACATGAAGAACAAAGCAAAGGGAATGAATTAAAACGAATCTAAACAAGTAAATAACATAAATTAACCACAAAAACTAAACATATAAACTAAACAAAGCAAATACAAGAATTAAAACAACAAAACATAAACAAGAACAACAATGAAATAAATAGAGAAAGGGGGAGAAAACGTAGTCTTGAATTGATGAAGGAACTTGAAATCCAAAGGTTGAATCCAGTGTTACAATCTTCAATCCTAAACTAATCTCCCTTATTAACTAAAATCTACCCTAAACTAACCTAGAAAATCGCCAGAGCAAAAGCCCCAAACGACAAAACGAACGAACTCCCCAAACAGACGCCCGAAATGGGCTTAAATCGCGAAACCCAGGCCCGACGCACGGCCGTGCCGGGACGCACGGCCGGCCGTGCGCCACCACGCACGGTCAGAACGCACGGCCGTGCGTCTGGCCGTGCGTGGCTTCGGCCACCGGTGCACGGCCGTGCCGACCTGCAGGTCGGCCGTGCACCGTCCTTCGCTGCTGCTTCTCGCCTGTTTTCGCTGATTTTCATCGTTTTGTCCCATCTTCGTCCCTTTCCGCAGCGTTTGTTTGATTTGGAGTTATTTCCTACAAGACACAAATAAAATAAGGTAAAATCCTAAAGAATTAAGTTATTATACGAGTAAAAGGTGGGTGAAGAAGCACGTAAAATGGATAAATTTACCGTTTAACAGAATGGGTAACATTTGAACTAAGTCCCCTACTTCTACGCAAAATCCATTCGACCATCAGCCATAAAACAAGTCAATAGTTATCCAAAAGACGTGAAATCCTTGGCGATCGAAGCAGCTCCTGAAATCTAGTCTGCCAGAGCCTCATCAGCTTCAGCTTGTAGCCTCCGGCTAAGCTTCACTGATTCTTCATCCATATCAAGGGCCAGTCGTATGTGGGGGGAGAGGGGCATGATGGATGGCGATTGGTTCTTGCTGTTCCTTGCTTATGGAGGCTAGTACTGCCGGGACAAGGTTCACCTCCTTTGCAACATGATTAATCTGGACAGTCCACTTGAGTTGAATGAGCCTAGATATGGTCTGGCTAATGCAAGCCATTGTCGGTGCCATCATTGTCTGATCCTCGTTTAACATTTCGATGATCTCTCCTTGCAAATCAATCTCCAGTCTAGGTATGCCATAATCCCATGCTTTGATGAGCGTTTCCTTTGGGGTAACCAGCAGTGCCATGGTCTTGCTTTCCCTTGGAATCATAAGCGTTAGTCCGAGGTACCATTTCATAGAGTACATGCGAATCACTGTTGCCCCTATTGTTCTCTTTTTCTCCTCGTACTCATACGCTGCAATATTCAGCTTGAAACCCGGGAACTGTGGTGGCTTCCATACCATCACCGGGGTGTTCTTTAAGTAATCTAGTTTTTCCTGTAACATCCAAACCTTGTTAGAAATTTTAATATCAGCATTAATCTTGTTCCAGAAGGTTTGTGTACGCGTACATGCTTTTCAGACAACACAATTATTCCTATAAAGACAAATATGCCAGAATATAATCACAAACTCCCTTGCCCAGCGTCCCTTTTGCTTAATGTTCGTGTCTATTCACGCCCTCTAGTCTAGGTTAAAGAACACCGCAACTAGGTCCTGATTTTGAGAAGGAATGAACTTTGTCCAGGTGCTGGCGGCTATTGGGCAGTCTCTAAAGGCATGGGTGTGATCTTCAACCAGTGCTTGACAAATCATACATCTACTACTAAGGCCTTGTGCCCATTTAGACAAATTGGCAGCGATGGGGAGGCCTTCATGTCGGGCACACTAGACAAGGTGTTTGGCTTTAGCAAGAGCTTTAATCTTCCAAAGCCTTCTCCACTCAGTTTTGCCATTAATAAGCTTATCACAATTTAGATGAGTTGTATGACTTATTATTTTCTTATAAAGGCTTTGGACTGTGAATTCTCCACTCCTCGTCAAACTCCAGACTTCACGATGTTGGCTTAGAGGATCAATTTTAATTTTCTTGATCTCTTTTAAAATGTTAGGACTAACCAATTTCCGAAGGATATCCTCCCTCCAGTGTCCATTTTTATGGAAGGTGCTAACCCTCACAGTTTCGTAGGTACTCGGACAGTTAGCCTCTTTGCTCTTAATGAGGTGTCCAATCAAGAGCCATTTTTCATACCAAACGATGTGTTTTTGCCACTTCCAATCCTGATAATATTGTGGTCAATAGCCTACTTCTTGTGTTTTAGAATCATTTTCCAATTAGAGGAGTGGTAGGGTTTAGGCTCCGTTTCCTGAAAGGATTGTCTTGACAGATACTTTTTTTATCATGAGCTTGACCCATATAGAGTCCTCCTGTGTATGAATTTTCCAAGCTAGTTTTGCTATGAAGCATTTGTTCCATGTCTCAAGTCTTTTAATTCCAAGGCCCCCTTCCATTTTGCTCTTTGTAACTACATCCCAAGGAACCCTAGGAAGATAATTGGCAGTATCAAGTTTGTCCCATAAAAATTTCCGTATACCTCTTTCCATTTCAGTGAGAATTTTCTTAGGTAGTATGGTTGTTTGCATCAAATGAATGGGCAGGGCAGTCAAGACTAACTTTATGAGTGTGGCTCGACCCGCAAGGTTAAGAAACTTAGTTTGCCAAATGCTGAGTTTTTCTTTAAATCTTAAGAGAATGTCATCAAAATCACTGGGCTTTGGTTTAAGGTTCGAGATCGGAGCTCCCAAATACCTCCCAAATTTTGTCGATGGTATCATGTGAACTGATTTGGCCATAATTTTCCTAAGCCTATGGTGCTTCTTATTAGAGAAGATGATCTTGGATTTATTACTATTAATTTGGAGGCCCGATTCATTGGAAAAGTTATTGGGGACTCGCATAATGCCCTCAAGGTTATTCAGACGAGCTTCTCCAAATAACAGAACGTTGTCAGCATAAAATGTGTGGGATATTTTGAGATTCTTAACTCTAATCAGTTTCCAATTGCCTTCCAGCACTGCTTTGTCGATATCTCTAGAAAGTCGTTCCATGCATAGGATAAAGATATATAGGGATAGTGGATCCCCTTGTCGGATTCCTCTAGATGGGTACAGAGTAGGACTGGGCTGGCTATTCCATAATATTTGAAATTCTGTGGTTGTTATGCAAGCCATGATAAGTTTGATGATCCAGTTTGGGAACTCAAACATCACAAGAGTCTCATATATAAAATCCCATTCAAGGATATCATAAGCTTTGGAGAGGTCAATTTTAATGGCCATCAGCTTTTGTTTTTTTGCTTTAGCAATTTGATGGGCCATTTCTTTAGCGATCAGGATATTTTCATGTATGCTTCGTCCAGGAACAAAGCTCGCCTGAGCCGGACTGATGATACTTGGTAGGTAGTTTTTATTTTATTAACAATAATTTTTGTTATAACTTTGTAATTAGTATTACATAGGTTGATTGGCCTAAAATCCGTAATCTTTTCAGGATTATCTTTTTTAGGTATAAGACAGATAAAGGTTTTGTTTACTTCGCTGATCATGTTTGGGTTTTGCCAAACCTGGTTAACCCATTTAGTCACACCATTTGTGGTCCAATTCCAATATTTTTTATAGAATAGAGGTTGGACTCCATCCAGACCAGGGGCTTTAAAAGAGTTCATTTGGAAAATTGCCATCTTAATCTCATCTTTGTCAATAGTGGGATTTAGGGCAATGGTGTTCCTATTCCCCTTAACCTCTCTATACTTACTACCCTTTTTTTTTTGTACAAAAAAAAAGAACTGAAGTAGTCCAGGAAGCACCCAAGGATGGCTTTGTCCTCATAAATCCAATTTCCCATGTTATCTTTGATGGCTGCGATCTTCTTTTTATTTTGTCTGACTTTGGCCAGCATGTGAAAATACTTAGTATTCATATCCTTGTATAGCCTACTATCCACCCTGGCTCTTTGAGCCCACAAACTTTTCTCAGCATCAAGCAGATGATTATAGTAACGTATAAGCCCTTTTTCCAGATTCTCTAGATAGTGATTAGGTTTTATAGCCAAAGCCTTTTGTATTCCATCTAACCGAGCTTTAGTTCTTTTCTTTTTAAGACTAATATTGCCAAAGACATTTTTATGCCAGTCCTTGGCTTTTTTCATGAACCTTTTTACGTTGGTGATGGGGTTTCCCTTAGGGTCCCAAACTGACCTAAAGAGTTTTTCAAACTTAGGGTGACTTGTCCACGCAGCTAGGCCCCGAGGTATGCTACGTTGATAATGGAGTCTAGGCCAGAGTTCAACCATAAGGGGGCAATGGTCAGAAAAGATTCGAGGAAGGTGTAATACCTACGTTTCTGGGTAGACTTGAAGCCAGCTAGGGTTTGCCAGTGCTCTATCCCGTCTTTCCTTAATGTTCTCCTCTCCGTCTTTCCCATTTGTCCATGTGTATCCAGCACCAATGAAACCCAAGTCAATGAGGGAGGCGGAGTCAACCCATTCGAAATAATCCATACAAAGGTTAATGTTAAAAGGCCTACCGGCTTTCTTTTCACTGGGGCCAGCCACCGTATTCAGGTCTCCAAGAACTAGCCACGGGATATCTTATGGAGGAAGGTTCCTTCTAAGGTCTTTCCAAAATTCGGGACGCTCCAACTGACTACTTGGTGCATGCATGGCTGTGAGCAGAACTTCAGGTTCGTTGTACCCAAACTGAACTAGGGAGTGTATCAACTTGGTCTTGTAGAGATGAAGTCTCTCTGGATGATGGGCTTCCTCCAAAGGTGTACCCTAACATTAACTTTATGTCATATAAACTAAAGGTTTTGGGAATAGCCTAATAATATATATTAAGTCTTGCATAAGATCCTCCTAAATAGGATATTTTATGAACCTGATACTTTTATGGTGACTTTTAATTATACTAGGGGTGACCAATGATTTATTTAAGGGCAAACAGAATAAAAGTTACCACTAAATAAACTATTAGTCATCCTTGAATTAAAAAGTCTCTCCAACGTCAATTAATAGCCAATACAAAATATAAAAAAAATTCATCCCAGAAGAAGGTAGTCTCACAATAACTCTTATGTAAAATGGTTTCATTTAAAAATTTGTAAATAATATAATGCCTACTTTGTTCCAAGAGAATTTGATTTAATTTTTCCTCTAGAATATACAAAAATTTACCTATCCAAAAATAACATTTGTGGGCGTGTACATGGACAAAATTATGGACGTATCCCATCATCCCACTAAATTCGCAAAAGGACATGCACAATGTTCGTCGATTTTCCTGGTCGGAGAATTGTAAAGTTCAGGACACACGACCCACATATCAATGTTGCCTCTTTTGTAAGCTTATCTGCAATAAACTTCCACCTTCTTTTCTTTGTTTTCCTCTCTTTGCCATTGCCACACTACTTATGATCAGGAGTGTGCAGAAAAATGCAAAACCCAAAACTGAACCGGAAAAGCGCAAAAATCGAACCGAAAAACCGGTTAACCGAACAAAATTTTCAATAAAATCGGTTTGGTTAACCGAACCAAAATTTTTTCCGATTTTCGGTTCGGTTACGATTCGGACTATTTGAAAATTCGTGTTAACCAGGTTAACCGAACCGAAAATAATTTTGTTTTTAAAAAAAGTAGACATAAAAAATAAAAAATTAGGTAAGAAAGTGCACTTTTTTATTATTTATAAATGGTTACCAAAGTTTAATTTTTATAAAAAGAATTTAAACATAAAAAATGAAAAATTTAAGTAAGAAAATATAATTTTTTTGTTATTTGTAAACAGTTAATCGGTAAGCGAACCAAAAAATCAGTTAACCGAAATTTTCGGTTCGGTTACGGTTCGGGTTTTTAACGAACCGAAATTTTCAGTTAATCAAAAAATGGTTGATCGAAATTTTCGGTTCGGTTACGGTTCGGAATTTTCTAGAACCGAAAAACCGGTTAATCGATTTTCAGTTAACCGAAACTCTGGTTAACTGGTTCTACACACCCCTACTTATGGTTAATGTATAATCTCAAGACCTATAATTCAATCGATCTTGTTTTTGAATGATATCAACTAAAAGTTTAAATTAATGTTTCAAACTTATAAGAGAGTTTTTATACTCTAGTACGTCTCTACTCTTACTTGCCTTGCGTGAATGCACTTTGGGGAGCTTGAAGTAGATGCTGCATAAGGCTTTCCCAATGCCTTATGCAATAGTTTAATATTGTGGTTGTTGAGATTTGAGCTTGGAACTTCTCAACTAAAAAAATAAATAAAAATAGAATATGATGCATTTTTGAAACATCTCAACCTTCTCTTCTAGCATTTCTTTGGGCAATACCAATGTTAGAGTATGAATCTATTCGTAGTTCTGAGCGAAAGGTCTCAAGTTCGAATCTCATGAGCATCTCTTATATTGAATTATTGCATAAGATAAAGGGAGACATTCGCACCATTCATATTTTAAGCCCTAAGGGTGTATTTGATAGGGGTGAAAATCATTTTCCTAGAAAATGATTTTCCATAAAAAATATTTTCCTAGGAAAGAGGATTTTCCATTTACAGTTTCAGCTATTTGGTACAATAGAAAACCATTTTCTTTCCACTTCATTTTTTGCTTTTTCATAGAATGAAAACCTGCCAGCCCTCACTTCATTTTTTTTACCATCAACTCCTTTCACTGCTCAATGCTCAGACCGAACCGATGAATTTTGTTTCTCTCTCATCTTCAGAATCAAACGCAAAACACCAGTAGGAACTATACCTGATAATAAATCTAAAAAAAGAGAGAGTCAATATTAATGAATCTCAATTTTTTCACTGTTATCAAGGATTACTCAGTAGAGTTTGAGTGATATTAAATCCAGATTAAAGAAAATGGCAAAAGGAAAGATGATGGGTGCCTCAAATTACAAAGTTCTTGAAAAAGGTAACAATAATAAGGCCAGAGAACTCAAGAGGCAATCACATAGATTAACGATGGAAATCATCAATGAAGATGAAGAAGAGGGGAAGAATGAGAGACAAAACGAGAGTGAAAATAGAGTGATTTTGGGCACAATTAAAAGAAAATAAAATGAGAAAAAATTAGATAACGAAAATCGAGCCTGGAAAATCATTTTCTCTACTTTTCAAGGGAAAACAATTTCGTTCATATGGGGTAAAATGATTTTTGCTTGAAAATGATTTTCTCTTCCGCCTTTTACCAAACAATGTAAAATAGAAAATTATTTTTTGGGAAAATAATTTTTCCCCCTATCAGACACACTGTAAGAATATTTCTGTGAGGAGGTCTTGTTAGAGTACAAACCTATCTTGGATTTTTCAATCATAGGCTAATACTTTTGATTAAGTTGACTCTTGAAACATCAATAAAAGCACATTCAATGTAATTATAGAATTCCTAAATACAAAGTGGCTCTAGAAAAATTGGCGGACCAGCTTGTAAATAATAGCCTTTGATTGTTTGTTCCCTTTCTTTTTTTCCTTCTTTTTTTTTATCATAAATCTAGGTATGGTAATATAATTACTCAAGTGCATACTTGGTGTTTAGTTTATGCTTTTTTGCCTCTAGAATCATATACTTGGACTATCGTTCAACCCTCCAGATATATGCTTGTATGAATCCCTTTTATAGCATAGGTTTGTATAAATTTATACTTTCTGAATGAAATTCTCTCATTTTATGAATGTAACTAATTGAACATGTAGTATTGGACATCCTAATTCAGTCCTCTAACTCTTGATTTTATTCCTCATTCTATTTCTTTCTAATTTTACCGAATCAGATGACTCCAACTTGAGAACCATGGTAACCTTATTTTGCCTGATCGGTATCAAGGAAGCATGGATTCTAAAGGTGCATCTGTATGTAGAGACAGCTCCCAATTAAACAATTCGCTTCCCATCAATTAGGCTTAAAACTCAACTCCCAGACGCACTAGCTTGCTTTACTCTAGCGCTTACGATCGACGGGGGTTTCTTGTGGTAACTTGGAAGTGACTCTCAGTCGACAGTTTGACATTGAGACTTGGCCTCACAAAGTACTTCATTCCATATGTTAGCTTAATTATGCTTTGATATTATGTTTATGTAAAACCTTCATTCATGAATTGTTTAAGTGGCTTTATATACTAGAATTTATAAATAAGCCTTGAATTTTGATTGGTGAGTTATATCTCATATCAGCCAACAATTAGTTTCGCTTCAATAGTCAATGAAGACGAAATCAAAGAAAAAAAATAAGGAACACCATTTTTTTAATTGTGGCATGTCGGAAAATCATGTATGGTCATAAGGTTTATACAGAGGCATGAAGCTAGTAAATAGGTAAAGGTTGTCGATACTTAGCTCTTCTTGTTTATCAAGAGGGGGCACAAATTACTATCATCAAGAACCCATCATTCAAAGATGCATGAAATTTCATTTTTTGTTAGCAGCTACACATTTGGATTTTATTTTTGTCTTCAAGAAAGGCATATAAAATTAAAGAAATATCAATGTTCACATCTGTCAACATGGATTATTCAGAATGCTGGACCATGGAACTTTTTTTTTCAATCAACTAGTTTGAAAAGTCATCCATAAGATTTATAGTAGATCAACAATACAAAAGCCACAAAAACAATATAAAACTAATCAAGTCAAAGTACAGCCCTATACCGTCCCTTTCGACTAGAAATAAGCCAAACAAGAGCTTACAACTATATGGTTCTCTATTGTCAACAAAATGCCAACTCTTGTCCTCATCATTGTCTATAAAGAAGTACTCAATTGTAGCACTCAACTTTCAATTTAGATGACCCAAAATCCCTCTTTATCCAGAGTTGCTTAATGAAGACTGCCTCATCCCAAATATGCATCTTATGAGACCCTACTTCTAACAGATTGCCTCAATCCAGCCTGAATCACGCAAGAACTTATAGCAGAAACTGCTATGGATTAATTGAGAAATGTCGGCCACATATGAACTCTGTCTTTGATTTGAATGCAAGTCCATGGTGTGGGCCATTCTTAAGTTCCGCAACGCACCAGATGTTCACGTAATAATGACGTCATTCATTCACAATTTTTTAATATATAGCCATTTCATCAATAACATTTAAAAAGATCATGCTCATTAATTTGTAGAATTTAAAGTCATTGCAATAATCTACAGGAAAAAGAAACTACAAGGCAAGAAAATTTATTCCTCGCTAATCACCCGACAGGCCCACAATACGCAACCACATACCGATTGTTTTCAATATTTATGCTAATTGAAAGGTCAGAGGGCTATCAACGCTACTTAGACTCTAATTGAAAGGCTACGATTCAATGAACCCATGTCAAATTCTAAGCTTAAAACCCTTGTCAATTTATGAATGGCAACGGGTTGGATCTGAATAAGATCCGCTTAAATCCAAATTCATTTTACCTTTTTGGGTTTGGGTTGAAACTCAATTTAGACCTATTGGATCCTAAAAATTGAGAGTCCATTCCCAAATCTATTGAGTTCATGAATCTTAAACGGATCCTAAATGCATTCAGAATCTTGCAAAAGTATATTGAAAGTTTAATACATGTAGTAGATATTCAATGAGCATATTAACATAATTTTTAACAGAAATAATAGTTAAAAAAATAAGATATAAGATAATAACAACTCTACTTTGCGTATAAGTGGGAAGTGACAACTACAATACGACCTCATGCAACAAAGTGTAGCTCCTCAAAGCCATATTTCACTAACCAAAACACTAGAAGAAGTTCCATAACAGTTCATAAAATTCACACAACTAACATTAGTCAACTAAGACTTTGTCGGGTATTTATACATGTGGTTACTGCGTAACATGCAAAACTACAAGGGAGTAACGATGGGGTTAACCGAAATTGAGGAGGAAGATCCAACTTTGACGGGTTGCATCAAAACCTGACTATGCGATGCAAAAGATTAAAAGAAGTTCAAATCTAAACTTTGAGCTCAAAAGTATTTTATTTGATTAACATTTATTTCTATTATGACAATTTTTCGTCACTAAAACAATTTAACTGACATTAAATAACTTGAATGATTTTGATCGAAACTTGATAATCCAATAGAAAGGATTAAAAGAAGTTCCTCAATTCTAGCTAAGCTTATCATCAAGGAAGAGATCGAAAAGTAGTTCAGTATAATTTTATTTATTATACAAAAGTATTATTATCCATTAATACTACTAATGAGTATATGGATATCCTCTATTCAATCAATACCTATAGTAATTATGGGTAAACTTACTCGTCCTACACATCACCCATCGTCGTTAGGCATTACTCGCCCAATTTCAGTGGAAAAGGGTGGGTATTCTACACAAGTCAATTCCCAAAGATGGAGACTATTAGCTCATGATATGTTAAGGGACAAACGAATTAAGGGAGGGAAAGTCCAAATGAATTATTTGTTGAGTTTATAGGTTGCAAGAGTAATGAGTCCAATGGATCTCATGGGTCAGATTCGGATCTAAAAAATGGATCCATATTTAAATCATTTTATGATTCAGATCCTTTTTAAGATCTATTGGATTCAAAACTGAAGGATCTAGACCATCTAAATGAAGAGGATATGGTGGATCTGGATCAGATCCAAGATCCATTGTTATTCCTACCTATCTTATAATTTTAAAGTATTTGGTATATAACATGAGTTCTCCACCTAATAATTTATTTTTTTGTTGTTTCACACTTTTATAAGAAGCAAGGATGGAAGGCGACAGAGGAAAAAGGAGAACATGTACTCTAGTAATGAATGCAATTGAGACGCCATCCGCTCAATTAATGGATGGTTAAAATCATACAGAAAGATCAGATAACATCAAAGCGAACTTTCGCTTCCTCGGCTGGTCTAGATTCTAGAATCTGTTGGATGACGGAATCAAAACATGTTGCATGTTATTTCACATCTTTTGTCTTTTTTTTTTCTATATTATTTTTTTGAGGTCATCATAGTAATATTTGACACCAGGTGATGGTAAGTTGGTAACAATTCTTTGCGCTCAATCATTTTACCTTTGTATGGCGCCATTGGATTAATGTTCCCGTATTTTCTTCTTTAAATTGACATTGCAATTATGTTAAAAAATAGAGGAGTTGAGACAAAGTTTAGTCCTTTCTTAAAATAGGATATTTAAAATATTCACAAAGTTCAACTCGAAATACCTAAAATTTTTTATCAAAAGAAAAAAAAATAAGAAATAAGAAATATTATTATATACCCCTTTACATTTAAGTAAATGTTATTTGTACCTACTGCTTTTGAAATTATTATTTAACCTCCTTCATCTTAAACATTGTTGTCATATACAGGAAACTTGTTATCATTTAATCCCCTCACTTGCAAACTTTTAGGGGTCATACGATAATAATTTTTAAGACGAGGGAGTTAAATAATAATTTCAAAAATAGTAGAACACAAATAACATTTATCTAACTGTTGAGGGATATATGATAATAATTACCAAAAAGCTATAACTTACTATGCCCAACTATTCAAAACTTTATCTTTTTTTTTAAATAAAAAATCATTAGTATGTACACAAAGTCAAATACATGGCATGGAAAAATTCAAACCCTAAAGCTATTTTTATTTATTTACTTATTTTATGGTCTTTGCAGACGTTAGCAACTAAGTTAATGTAATATACTAAGGTTTAGCTAGGGATCACTTGTTTGCGAGTCAGTGATTACGTTTTTTTAATCGTGTAATACTTGGGGGATAACATTTATAAAAAACCCATAAATATAGTGCATTTTTTGGACATAAATATTTACTAAAAATTAATATATTAGCGTCAATATTAAACTGTTTACTACTAAAATGTCCTTGATAGCAACATTTAATAAGTTTCCCTCAAAGTTGGACACATCATGATTGGTGAAAATAAAATGTGGAAAAAAAGTACGAGAGAGTAACCCTTTTCTAGTTTCCCCCTTTTTTTTGGGGTTAAGGAGACTAGAAGTTGCCCTCTTCCTACTATCACAAATTCACAATAATTGATTGACGCTTAGTTGATGGGAAGAATCGTGGCTGGCAACTTTCCGAGCGCCCTAGTCGAATACCCTTGCCTCCAGGAGAAGGACCTGCCTCTAAAGTTCAGAATCTAACCAATAGGACGGTAAATTACGTTGGATTGAACTTTTCAAATTTATGCATCTCGAAAACAATTATATATAATCACAAGGATAATTAGAGGGCATAGTACAATGTTTTTGTGGTTTTTTGGCTCAATTGAATACTCCATCCACTTGCCTTCTTATATTTTGCTGCTGCAACTCATGTAACTTTCGGCCCATTATATAGCTCAATCCATTGCTTCAGAACTTTGGCCTCCAGAGAGAACCACAATACTCCGTGGCTTGGCCCACGGTCCGTGGCAAGTGGGTCTCTTAGGATTCTTCGGTTTTCGGTCATTAACTGTGACATTAGAGCTGATTCATTGTAAGATTTTGATGGCTGGAAGCTATCACTTTCTTTATGAGTTATTATAGTGGATGTTTCAAGACTATAAATTTAATAAATTTTTGCACCATAATCATCCCTTTTATGAGCCTTTATTTGTTGAATTATGACTCAATTGTTGGCCTCCCTCTACTTAGTGGGAGTTACAGTCCAGATTCTATAAATTGGGCATTTTGTGTACGCATTCGTTGCGGCGGATGGTGAGTAATTGCTAGCATTTGAGTGACACGTTGGAGTGCCTCTTGGCACCGTTCCTTGTGGTTTATATCCATTTTCTATTTTACATTTTACTAAGAGTTTTGTTGAGAGATTTTAGATGTAATGGATCTCGTTGAGCTGCCATGCCGCTTGAGATATTTCTCTCTTTGCAATATCTTGTTGTTGTCGATCATGGCTTTCTCCCGATTTGGGCTTCCATGTACCAAAAATTTTTGTCCGCCATTGCCGCCTTGATCTTGCAGTATTTTCTCAAATATCCACATCCCTTTTACACTTCCACATATATCCTAGCTCGAATTTTATTTTAAAGTTTTGTAACAAGTGGTATCAGAATGGAGTCTTCATATGATCCGGATTTTGAGCGTTTGATCGAAGGATGTGTACCGTTTGATATTGAGAAATTCGTTTGCAAGATTGATTTTGCCGTTCTTGCCCATTCCCAAAATTGTGCCCCACGTGGGTGTTTGTTGGTTTTTAAATGGCCCGAAATTCTATTTACCATATTTTTGTGGTTTTAGAGGCTTAACTAAATATCCATTCACTTGCCTTGTCATATTTTGTTGCTACAACCCACATGACTCTAGCCCCATTATGCAACCAAGCCTATTGCTTCAGAATTTTGCCCTTTAGAGAGGACCATGGATAGTCTGTGGCTTAGACCATGGCCTATGGCAAGTGGGTTTCCTAGGATGCTTCGGTTTTTCAACCATTAACCGTGACATTAGAGCTGATTCATTTCAAGACTTAAATGGTTGCAAGTTATGACTTTCTTTATCGATTATTACAGTAGGTCTTTCAAGAGCATAAATTCAATAAATTTATGCACCATAGTCATCCCTTTTGTGAGCCATTATTTGGTGAATTATGACTCGGTTTTTTGCCTTCTTCTCCTTAATGTAAGATTTACTTTCTGGATACTATAAATTGGGCATTTTGTGTGACCATTCATTGCAGCATATGGTGCACATTTGCTAGCATTTGAGTGGCACTTTGGAGTGTCTCTTGGCACCACCCCTCATAGGCTATATTGATTTTCTATTCCATATTTTATTGAGAGTTATTGTTGAGAGATTTTGGATGTAATGGATCTCATTGAGCTATCATGCCATTTGAGATCTCTATCTCTATCTCTCTGTGTATTATCTTATTATTGTCGCTCGTGATTTTCTTCCGATTTGGGTTTCCACGTAATGTCCTCAATTGTCGTCTTGATCTTTGCTTATTTTCTCAAATATTCACTTCCCTTCTATGCTTCCGCATATATCATAGTTCGAATCTTTTTAAAAATTTCCTAACAGTTAGCAAATAGATAGAACCAGATTGCATTTATGTTTGTATTAGTGTAGACCTGTGCTATATACGGTGCTTGGATAAAGAAACCTTTAAAGCATACATGCTATTTGGAAAATTTTAAAACATTACCAGTACAAGCATATTTGATATTATAACTTTAAAAAAAATTGATGATAAGTAGCTATTGAAAAACCTAGAAAACTATCGGCTTAATCTAGTGCAACTGAGAATAATAATGTAGAAAACAAATAACAGTAATATATATGAAGAAGATCATGATAAATGACATGATAATAAGCTAATAAATGGAACAGGACAGCGAAGACTTCTCCTTCTCTTCTTGTACCTGTACAGAATATATTTTTGCTAGTAATCATTGCATTGCTAGCATTGATATAAACAAAGTTTATGTGCACTTATTGTTTAGCTCGTATACTTAGAAGTGGAATTTTTCAAATGGAAAACTTCTTCCTCCTGGTTCACCAATGTAATAAAAGTGACAGGTAGTTCTATGTCTTGGTGATGTGGAGGTTCAATAATGAATACCCATAGTTTGTCAAGATAATCCTCTAGAATAGCATACAACAAAAGGTCACCATATGGTTGAGGAAGACGTAAATGTGAGAGTGTTAGTAATAAGTAATCATGCAACAAATAGTGTAGAAAGTGATGAAAGTATAGGACCAATGCTGCATATGCATCCAACGCTATCGTGGTTGCATGTAGAAGAACTCATGCATCCTCGTGAATAACAATAAACCTTCTACAACCTGTATGATCTCTCATAAGAACTATGAAACCATACCTGTAATTTTAAATAAGTTAGTAAATTATACTATGAGCATCCTGGGTTAAATTATGTATTGAAGAGTATATGATAATAGGAAGCTAATTATGGCAAACCTTTTTTGAGTCAAATTTGTTGGATTCGGACAAGTACAATAAGGCAGAATTAAAGCATGTACATAAGTGTGGGAACTTTTTTTACAATTAGTGCAAGCCTCAAACACCAGTAGGTGGATGTCTTCAACGTATGCAAAAAATGCGGAAAAAAACTCTCATGTGTATATGAAACGTATAAAATTACAATGTTGTTGAATGCTTTAATTGAAAGCATAAAATTATAAGAATTAAATTGTGTATTTTACATTTGGCCTCAATGAATATTCATCCAATATGATCCTCTGAGCAGCAAATAACTTTTTAAGATGAACCATTCGTAATAGTCTCTTATATATTAAACCAAAGTGACCTATCAATCCTTCAGTCCTATAGTATCTAATATACGCAATGAAAATATTATGTGTGAGTTCAATTGCAAATTTGCACTTACTACGGAAAGTATTTTATGTTACAATTTGTAAGTATCATCCTTCAAAAGCATAGTTGCTTCAATATCGGGATTAATCATCAATCTACTGGTTGGTAAAGTAGAAACTGATATCCCTATGTATAATTTTTTTTTTAAAAAGGGGTTAATACAAAAGTATGTCACTACAACGTCCAAAAATTAAACTTTACAAAAAAGGGATTGCTAATTGGATGGCATGTGTACTTGCATAGGTCCTAACATGCACCCTAGAAGCCAAAGTATGTTTTAGTACAGGTGACATTGAAGATGAGCGCCCTTAACTTCCGTAAAATCTCTCCACAAAATTAATCTCAAAGTGCACATCCTATGTATATGCGTTACATACAATAATCTTAGAAAATAAATATGCATTAATAAGAAAGCAAAAAAAAATAAGCAACGAAAGTACATATTGCATATCATATAGTAACACTTCCCGCTTTGCAGTGCCCTTCTTTTTTGTTCTTTCCACATGGAATATAGCAACTACCATGCCGATGACATATGTCGCAGTAGCAAATAAAGATAGCATAAACACATATAAAAATATACGTGTACAAATAGGCTAAAAAATTTAACCTTTTAACAATGTTACCTATAACATTATCACAAAATCATAGACGTGACTAAACATCGATAAATGGCACAAAAGACGGTAGTTGCTAGCGGGGAATATCATGGCAATTCTTTAAAACCTCAAGAACTATCATCAATGGTGTAATAGTCAATCTTAAATTGTTTTTGACGATATTCCTTTCTCCATCTGTAGCGCCATCAACTAATAGTCCAGAGATGCAAAGAACTTTGCTAGCTATGAATAGATCTATCCATTTATTAATGTTATCATCACCTTCTATGATATGTAATATCTCATTACACTGCAAAACAATTTAGTATCTTTACAATATGTATATGTATATGGGTTGCCGAACTATAGCAATTTAATGGCAGAAATACCTGATGGTCCATAAATATGACTTTTCATATTTTATGTTTTTTGCATGTTCATACGCACATGCATCACATAAGGCCAATGAACACTGACACAGACTTCATTCAGGGGTTAATCGCACATATCGGGAGGCAATTGTGTGTTGAATATGCCATATCTATAGTAATAAAAAAGGAAACAAAATATTTATGTAAGCCCATAATATATTTAACATTGTAATTGTGAAAGTAGATTATGTTCCACAAATGTGTAACATCTACATGGTAATCTATCTAGAAAGAGACTAACCAAGCATTAGGAATGTCATAAAAGATTTTTCAGTAGACGATATTTTTAGTGATATTATGAGACACATCCCTTTTGTTGCAAATTAAAAAATTTAGTCATGAAGGGGAAGTGACACGAGAGATTGACATATAATTGACCGTGGGAGAACACAGGTTTAGGAAGATAAACACCCATACACTATGATGTTTGACCTTGGCTTTTATTAATTGTCATTGCAAAAGCCAATTTCAAAGGGAACTGCTTCCTCTTTAAGGCAAATGGTGACTCTCTAGTTGAAGGAGTTAGGTTAACTCTTGGAATAGTTACTGCTTGCCCAATGTTTTGCTCGGTTAAGATTTTTTCTTAAATCGCTTTGCTTCGAAGCCTTTCAACAATCAAGCGAGTGCCACTACAAAACCCGATTGATGGCTCAAGATTTTTCAAGAAAACCACAGGAGCACCAACTTTTAACTTAATTTCATGATTTAAGAAGCCTGAAAAGTTCTTACTATGTAATGGCCGGAATGTGTCCGACCTCAGATATGCGTGGCTATTACCAGGAACCATTGCCAGAATTCTATTATTCAATTCATCCACATCAGTGGTCAGGGGTGCCAAAATACAATAATTTGAAAATATGAATCATCTTTACTTTGGCCAACCATACATGGGTACACGAATTCTATCAAGTTTTTGAGGCCAATACTGTTGTCTTGATGAGGAATCCTTTAGGAATTTGTATCCAGTCAGGCTTACTACCTCCTAAGAATGAGTATCCTTGAATAGAACCATTGCTAACATTTAATGTTCATTCTACAAAACTTCACAATTGTTCATGTTCATCAGGACTTAAATTTGAATACATGAGTTACATGTTGATCTTAAGATGTTGAACATTATAATATTGAAGATGCCCGTCAAATGCTAGATTCCTATTACAAATATGAAGCGTGGAACTCTCAAATGCCTCTAATGTGTAGCGATGTGTCATTGGAGCTTCATCCCATTTGATAAATGATGTTTCCATAATTAGTTGAGCTAATTCTGACTATTTGGAAATTGAGCAAGTGGAAGTCCCATCTGTATGTATTGGGATTTTAAACATTGAATGTGTTGTTTTTTCTGAAGGTAACGATAGTGCAACTATATCAGAGGATGCCACCGAGAGCATTGTCAAGTCCTTTGACCTAAAATATGTTATGATAGCTTTCCAAAGATATGCTTTCCTAGTTCCCCCACTACCGTAGACAAAGAACCAGTTTTCGTTACCACGTTCATCTAAGTGAGTGACCGACTGAAAAACTTGCATTTGATCTAAATTCAATGTTGGGAGCAAGATGTCAAGGTTCTCTTTCTCCTTTTCTCGATCATAATCTAGGTGTCTTATGAGCCTATTAACAAGTCATCGCACCATATCAGATGAAGGTAAAGGCATTGGAGGGTAGTCTGCTAAGCCAAAAATCATGCATTGTTTTAATAATTATTTCGATTATATTATATATTTTATTTCGTCTAATTTACTTTAATTTATATATTTTTCAGGTTAGGCATTGTTTTAATAAAGAGGAGAAGACGAGTTGTTAAGGCTTGGGTTTTACATACTTGGGCAGAAGACGGTCCAAATAAGGATAATTATGAAGATATTGTCTGGGTTAGGATTTTAAGAGTTGGAGAAGAGATAGAAGTCTTGAGGGAGAAAAAGTTTAAGGAAGAAAGGAAGAAGGAAACCCTAATTACTAACCCTAATCACACCCCTCCTTTCTTCCCTATATCATATCATCATCTACCACCACGCAACCAGCCATACATGCCAGCCTCACCACCCACGCACCCATCCTCCTCTCAAAAGTATATCTTTTTATCATTATTTCATGTATAGTTATTAGAGTTGTTATTTTATCTTGATAGTTGATCATTGAACATGATTATTATTGATAAATATTGTGATTTTATTCTCGATATGAGTGAGTAATTTTCATGTGCTTAGTATAATCTTCTTGAAGCCATGCTAAATTAATTATTTTGAAATAAGTTTTATGCTTTAATGCCTAGTTGATTTATATTCATGATTCTTTAGCGATTAGCGTTTATCGTTTATGAAATTTGTGTTAAATCAATTAGAATGCATGCTAGTTGATTAAATACAATTTCGATTGATAGTTTAAAAGATTATAATACGTAAAAGTTATAGTCTTTTAGGCTTAGGTATCATCCTAATTAACATGGATGGCTCAAACCCATTTCTTTTAATTGGGTAATTGCTTTAGATCTTTGTTAAATCGATTTGCTGGTAAATTAGTTACAAAGTGTTAAATGATGTTTTTCTAATTCTTAATGCTCTAGTTTGGTTAAATTTTTGCACTGGTGTAAAGATTATCAAATTAATAGGGTTTATATTAGGGCTGGACCTAAGTAAACTAGAAACTAAGGAAAAACAGGGAAGAACTGCTGGTGGATGTCTTCTACAGTTTAACTCATGAATGAAATTAACTTGTGTGTTGATGATAAATATTAATTTGCATGGTGCATTGAGATTATACCAAGTATCCTTGATAAATTTGACAACTTTGATAATTATTTGTTGCTTATAGTTAATTTGGTTTGTTTGTTAATTTTTGTTTTATTTTTTTGGTTACCATATAATTTCAATCAACCCCCCCAAAAGTATAGTCTTTTAGGAGTGTCTAGGTAATTTTTGATAGTTTAGATTTTGATATTTGGAGTAGTTATAATTTTAGATTGATTTATATTTAGTTTTAGTATTTAATTACCAGTTTGTTAGAAATTAGAATAAAAATAGTTATTTTCATATTTCTTCAAGTTTTATTAATTCCTAGGGTTTATATAATGTCCTAGTCTGTCATATTCAATTTTGTAATTTTTGAAAATTATTTGATAATTTTTCAGAATTATTTTGTGAAATGGAGAAGTGCAGGTTTTTAGGTTATTAATTCTGAAAATTTTGATTTTTAATTTTAATTTATGATTATTAGATGTTGTTAAATCCAAAAAATTGTGTCCTAAAATTAGGGTAATTTTTGTGGTTAATTTCATATTTATATTAATGCAGATTATTTTATATCTAATTTCAGATTTATTATTCTGCTTGATATTCTGTGCTAATTTTCTGATCTTATTTTTCTGAAATTAATTAGATACAATTTAGAATTCATAAGCTCATGGACTTGAAGAATAATTTTTTAGGTTACTGTTTGATATTTTTAATATTTATTTTCTGACTATTATTTGCTATTATTGATTTTTAATTAGAATTTCAGTTAGTATTCTATTTTTATTTTTTTAAATTATTTAGGGAATCTTTTTACTGTTTATTCTAGAATATGATCTAGAATATTTAGGAGCATCATTGGGCAGTTTTCCAGATTTTTATTCATTAGATTTTAATTATTTTCAAATTATTAAAATTAGACTTAATAAATTGAATTAGTGAAATCATTTAGGATTAAGCTAGCCTTTTACAACAATCTTTCCTCGTGGATCGATCCCTACTTTTCTATGCTATAAAAAGTATTTAATAACCAAAGTAGTGGTTAAATTGGTAGCTCTCGACAAGCTTAACAAATTTTGGCGCCGTTACCGGGGAAAGAAAATAAAATTGCTAGTTACTTCTTTCTAATTTTACTACTTTTATCTAATTTATTAGAAGAGATCCAACTAGAGGATCCGGAAGCTTCATGAAGTCGAGCCAACGATTATAAACAAAGGCGCTGATTGGGAGGCAACCCAACGTTTTTAGGGAAGTACCTATTTAATTTTGTTTTTATTTTCATTATTTTTATCTTTTTGCATGCATTAGGGACAATGCATAAATTGAGTGTGGGGGGTGCATCCTGTATTTAATTCCTGCAGTATTTATTCTGAATTTTTTTTTCTTATAAATAATGCATGATATGAGTTTATGCTAGGCTTGCATGTTTAAATTTTTTTTTAATTTTCTTAGCTATTTTATAGTTTATTCTTTTATGAGTGAAGACTTCTAAGCATGCTAGCTGTCTTTCAGAGAAGATTGAGTTGATCCTCATAAATCTCTTTAATAAGTAACTGTCATAATTATTCATCTTATTTTATCATGTTATATAGCCGTACAGAGGTAATAAAATGATCTACCCATTTTCTAGGCTATTGAATTAGTAGAATAACTTCAAAAAAGTCAAAGTCGGGAATGACAAGTACCCCTTTAAGGTATACACTACTGAGTACCACCCTTTGAAGCAATATTGCCACTGGAAAGCTTGCTTCCCATACTAGTGAGTTAATAAAATAAATAAAAGTACTGATGAGAATGAAATGTTTGCTCCAGCACCTCTATTCGGGTGAGAGTGAGACAGGGAGTGTTTAATTTCTAGGACCCTATATGGGCCTCGAATATGTGCGAAAGTGGAGTTTGAGGGGGGAAAAAAAGAAGAAGAAGAAGAAGAAGAAGCAAAAAGTACAAGGCAAGTTTAGAATCAATTTAATGAGTTATTCTATCTAATTCAGTAGTCTCTATAGTCATACCATGCCTAAATTATTCTATCTTAACTTTTTTTAGACCTTTTGATCGGTGTATGCATAATCAGAAGAGATGGGTAATTATTGATCTTGTTACTTCATTATGGAAATATTATAAGGTTGATGAATAAACTCTCTGATAGTAGTTAGATGTCTAGTAGTTATTCACTTATAGGAGGAAAAACTAATTAATTTTCTATAAAACCATTTTTAAAGCAAGTCAGGGCCTATTATGAGCATCATAGTTATGCATGACTTTATAAGGAAGAATAAGGGTAGGGTTTAGGTCGAGTCTAAGTTTCTTTGCACGAAGACGTCTAAAGTCTAAGTGTGGGGGAGTTTGTTAAGCCAAAAATCATGCATTGTTTTAATAATTATTTCGATTATATTATATATTTTATTTCGTCTAATTTACTTTAATTTATATATTTTTCAGGTTAGGCATTGTTTTAATAAAGAGGAGAAGACGAGTCGTTGAGGCTCGGGTTTTACATACTTGGGCAGAAGACGGTCCAAATAAGGATAATTATGAAGATATTGTCTGGGTTAGGATTTCAAGAGTTGGAGAAGAGCTAGAAGTCTTGAGGGAGAAGAAGTTTAAGGAAGAAAGGAAGAAGGAAACCCTAATTACTAACCCTAATCACACCCCTCCTTTCTTCCCTATATATATCATCATCTACCACCACGCAACCAGCCATACACACCAGCCTCACCACCCACGCACCCATCCTCCTCTCAAAAGTATATCTTTTATCATTATTTCATGTATAGTTATTAGGGTTGTTATTTTATCTTGATAGTTGATCATTGAACATGATTATTATTGATAAATATTGTGATTTTATTCTCGATATGAGTGAGTAATTTTCATGTGCTTAGTATAATCTTCTTGAAGCCATGCTAAATTAATTATTTTAAAACATATTTTATGCTTTAATGCCTCGTTGATTTATATTCATGATTCTTTAGCGATTAGCGTTTATCGTTTATGAAATTTGTGTTAAATCGATTAGAATGCATGCTAGTTGATTAAATACAATTTCGATTGATAGTTTGGAAGATTATAATACGTAAAAGTTATAGTCTTTTAGGCTTAGGTATCACCCGAATTAATCATGGATGGCTCAAACCCATCTCTTTTAATTAGGTAATCGCTTTAGATCTTTGTTAAATCGATTTACTGGTAAATTGATTACAAAGTGTTAAATGATGTTTTTCTAATTCTTAATGGTGTAGTTTGGTTAGATTTTTGCGCTAGTGTAAAGATTATCAAATTACTAGGGTTTATATTAATGCTGGACCTAAGTAAACTAGAACCTAAGGAAAAAGGGGAAAGAACCGCTGGTGGATGTCTTCTACAGTTTAACTCATAAATAAAATTAACTTGTGTGTTGATGATAAATATTAATTTGCATGGTGGATTGAGATTATACTAAGTGTCCTTGATAAATTTGACAACTTTGATAATTATTTGTTGCTTATAGTTAATTTGGTTTGTTTGTTAATTTTTGTTTCATTTTTTTGGTTACCATATAATTTCAATCGACCCTCCCCAAAAGTATAGTCTTTTAGGAGTGTATAGGTAATTTTAGATCGTTTAGATTTTGATTTTTGGAGTAGTTATAATTTTAGATTGATTTATATTTAGTTTTAGTATTTAATTACCGGTTTGTTAGAAATTAGAATAAAAATTGTTATTTTCGTATTTCTTCAAGTTTTATTAATTCCTAGGGTTTATATGGTGTCCTAGTCTGCTTGTATTAAATTTCGTAATTTTTGGAAATTATTTGATAATTTTTCAGAATTATTTTGTGAAATTGAGAAGTGCAGATTTTTAGGTTATTAATTCTGAAAATTTCGATTTTTAATTTTAATTTATGATTATTAGATGTTGTTAAATCCAGAAAATTGTGTCCTAAAATTAGGGTAATTTTTGTGATTAATTTCGTATTTATATTAATGCAGATTATTTTATATCTAATTTCAGATTTATTATTCTGCTTGATATTCTGTGCTAATTTTCTGATCTGATTTTTTTGAAATTAATTAGATACAATTTAGAATTCATAAGCTTATGAACCTGAAGAATAATTTTTTAGGTTACTTTTTGATATTTTTAATATTTATTTTTTGACTATTATTTGCTGTTATTGATTTTTAATTAGAATTTCAGTTACTATTCTATTTTTATTTTTCTAAATTATTTAGGGAATCTTTTTACTGTTTTATTTTTAGAATATGATCTAGAATATTTAGGAGCATCATTGGGCAGTTTTTCAGATTTTTATTCATTAGATTCTAATTATTTTCAAATTATTAAGATTAGACTTAATAAATTGAATTAGTAAAATTATTTAGGATTAAGCTAGCCTTTTACAGCAATCTTTCCTCGTGGGTCGATCCCTACTTTCCTATGATATAAAAAGTATTTAATAACCAAAGTAGTGGTTAAATTTGTAGCTCTCGACAAGCTTAACATAGTCTTTCAACGATCTGCCATTTTTATTCAAAATCAACTCAATTTCATAAAATCCAAGATTTCCTCTCTATTCAAAGCTTATCTCTAAACCATGGTCATTGACACCTCTTTGCACACTCCTTTGTAAATCATTGGTAAGATCTTCCCAATGTTGTTCCCATAGTTGATGAGGGTGTGATACCTTTGAAAACATAAGCATTGAACAGAAAATACTGCTTAGTTCAGCCCTTGTTGCTCATGTTGATGCGTTTGCTAGTGCCTCATGCCACTCATTAGTATCATCAGGGATCCTTTGTGCCAACCAAGCTTCCTTGAAAGTTAAATATAAGATGCCATCAATGGTTCTCAAGTCCTCAAATGATGTTGCTCCGTGAACAGTATACAATAATATTCTAAGGTAGTATCTCTTTCCTTTGTTTGGATGGGCATATGGCAATTGTCCAATGCATACCCTTTGTTTTCTTTTAGTCCATTTCTTAAGTGCTTTATTCCAAACATAGTGAGTTAGAAATTCCACATAAGTGTATCGTTTTGCTTCAATATCTTCAATATTCGTAATAAACCAACCCATCAACATAGTAGTCCTGTTTGGTGCTAGATTGACAACTTGATAAAGTCATTATGATCATTGAATATGACATACTTAGCTCAGTAAGTGGTATTGTAATAATTCCACAGATGGGTAATGGTATGCAATGTCAAATTCAAATATTCTCCCAATGGCATCCACAGGTAACATATAACGACAATCTAAGTATTGCTTAATCTCATCAATTACTTTATAATACTGAGGACCTATTTCATTTTTGGCATTTTCAACATTATCTTCAATAACAATGGTTTGCCCAATAAGTCCCTAATGTATGTACTTGTGAAGATACTTAATAACCTTCATTTGTGGACAACGTTCGACGTTAATATGTGCATCATTTTTGACATAGATATCGCGGTTATATGGTGCTACCCATCTATTATCAGTGCTTTTACCATAGATAGTTACACTTCTACCATCATTCATAGGTCCGTATCTAACAAAACCATTTCTTCAATAATGTTATCATCATAGAAAACTTTAAGATAATGTTTCATGCAAGTACCACCATCCATGCATAGCATGTAAGGAATACTAGTACCACATGGACCACAATCATGCAGGAAAGAAGCTCTAGGATGCAAAACTTGAAATGGGTTTAATTCTATATCTCTCTTTAAAAGAACCCCTCTTTTGTACATGTAGTGATAGGCCATTTTGTACTTATGAAATAATTTGTCAAAGGGTTTTGTAGGTGTCGCTGAAAATATGCAATTTTAGATAGAAAATGCATTCTTTGAATAGATCAGTATGTGGGATGGTCTTGTTTCTCTCTCTGTTATTTGTTCTCTCTGATTTCATGTTCACTTTGTTAAATGAGAAAAGCTATCTTACCTACATGCCCTTGATGTGGATCTGTTGTATGTTTTGTTACGTCCCTGCAGATTTGTGTTTTTGAGTTGATTTTTTTTTTTGTTGATTTCATTCTTATTACTTTAATCTATTCAAGTTAAACCAAAAAAATCATATTCTAATTACATAGAAAATGTATAAAATTTTTAGTGGTTTAAACCAATTTTAAAGCTTTTCATAACTATTTATGTTGGTCTTTATTTGCTTTTCTTCTTCGTGTTCTTTGGTGATTTGCTCCTCTGGGACCTCTAAATAAGCCTTCAAACTACATATGTGTAATAAAGTGTATTATATTTCTACTTTTGGTTTTTTTTTTCAATTTATTCCTCACATTATTTTTCTTTCTGGATCTTGGTGTTTAGGGATTATTAGTTTGTGCTGGTCTTTATTGGCTTTTGGTCTTCGTGTTCTTTGGTGTTTTTCTCCTTTGACATCTCTGAATTCGGTTATTCTCGTTGTTTCTCTCTCTATATTACTCATTCGTTTTCAATATCCCTCTTTCTGGTCTTTGTGTATGTGTATGTCTGTCTGTGTGAAGAGAGATTTTGAGCATCCTTAAAACTATTTGCCTGAACTCCTATGGGAATTTACTAATTTATAGGAGTAGGGTACAACGTTTTTGAGATCTATCTTAATTTATCCTTCAGATTCTGGTTCTAATAATTGCATGGTGGTTGTTCTTTTCAATCTGTTGATGGGATTCATTACTCATTAGACTAACTATGTTTTCTGTTTCACTAGTCAAGGCTAGAGATGGAACCCCTTTGGGGCTTCTGCGTTTGTAAGTCATCAAGAAGGTAAGTGCATTTTTAAGTATGATTTTGCATGGAGTTATATATGACATTTCACTGTTATTTTTATGTGAGTAATGAACATTCTGTTTTGGTAGTATTCCAATATTTCCTCTACTTAAACAATTAAAACGATAACCCCCTAGAGCAATAATATCAACTGCAACCTATATTATCAAAAATAAAAGAGGTAATTTGCACATTTATGATCGAGAACGATGCCTTTGTAGAACAACAATATCAATTACAACCTATATTATCAAAAATAAAAGATGTAAGTTACAAATATGGGTTGTAAAATTCAAGGGTTCCAAAAGCATATTTTTTTGGGTTTTCTAGCTTTTTTTTTTTTTAGTGTGTTTCATTAAACAATTAGCTATGTGGTAGAAATCTGTAAATGCTTTCTAAAATGCAAGGATGTTCAAAGCAGATTTCTAGGTTCATTTGCTGTTTCTGTTTGCTTTCTTCCTTTCTTCCTTACGAACTAATGATCATGGGGTAGGTCATAAATTTATGCATTAATCATAGGCTTTAGCATGAGATTTGCTAAAATTTGAAATTTGAGTGTAATAATTTGGGAGGAAAAGAAAATAAGCATCACTTACTTTTCTTTATGCTTTTAGGGTTTTTTTTTTTTAGTCAATCTGTTCCTTGTATTACTTTCCTTCCTTGATCTTGGTGTTTAAGGATTATTGGTTTATGTTGATCTTTGCTGGCTTTTGGTCTTTGTGTTCTTTAATGTCTTGCTCATCTGAGATCTCTAAATCAGGTTATTATGTTCCTTGTTTCTCTCTCTATAATACTCACTTGTTCTTAGCATCCCTCTTTCTGATTTGTGTATGTTTGTGTGCGCAGAGAGATTTTGAGCATCCAATTCTGGGAAAAATTCAAAAAAGAAAGATAATTGTTCGCCACCTGTATGAAATTTACTTTATGAATTTGATTTCTTGAATTTTTGGTTTTTGTTTATGCTTTATGATTTACTGAAAGCTTGTCAAATCTTCAATTGTGTATCCGTTACTCGTGAAGTACCTTTTAGAGTTTGCGCTTATACGGACGACCTATTTGTTAGCTTCTGGGGAGGGCTATTTCATGTGGTTCTTTCTTCCATTTGACATGAACTAATTATATTATTAGTATTTTTGTGGTTTTTATCCCTATCTTGTATGATTTCATGACTTGTTCAACTTGTTCTTCCAATCATGTATCTATTTTCCTCGCACAAAGTACACTCAATGTTGACTCCAGGCAAAGGGTTGGGTCTTCCTAGGTCAATATTGATTTCAAAATCTTGAGAAGGTCCAAGTAAGTTTAGAAAAAATGGTTAGACAATTAGTAGCCCTAAATAAGGACTTTAGCCACTCTATCCTACCAAAATCACCTCATTAGCTCATTTTTATTTTTCTGGTAGTACACATCACCTCACTTCTAGCCCAGTTTTGATCAGAAAAATGGGATTCAATTTTTGTAAGTTATATATGGATGGATAGCTCTGATGTATATTTTCTAGAAAGCCTTGAATCGCATTTAAAGTCTAAGTATTAAGAAAGTTATGGATTGTTAACCGAGCAAGGGTTGGTCTAGGGTTGGAAAACGCACAGTTTTTTATTATGGGCTTAATTAAGGAGGATATTGGAGGTTAATTAGCACGGGGTGATTTTACACACAAAAGGAAGATTTGCTAAGTGGTGGCACCTCCAATGGTGGAGTAGAGCCTTCTCAAAGCTCTCTAGAACATGGAGGATTAATCCTGAAAAATACAGCTCATGTTGATTATAATTATCTTAGCATCTTAATTTATTATTCTAGGATATTTTGTAAGTCCCTTATTGGCCCACTTGTCGCACTATTGTAACAGCTAATCCCCCTCTAATTAGGTATTTATAGGCCCAATTACCTCGATGAAATTCAGACTTGTTGAATGATATGAGAGCTTGAAGCTTAGTGTTTTTCTCAAATCTTAAATTCTTTATCTCTCTAAGGAGGGTGGTGATTTGAGTTCATCCCTTTAATCTAATCCTTGATGCTAAGACGTTAGAGGGTTAGAGGGTGGGTTAATTTATCTATTGGCTACCTATTTCAAGTATTGATTCATCTCTATTAAAATATTTCTTCTATTTAGGGATTCTTTCTCTCGTTTGGTTCATCTTTGGTATTCAACATCCTTTGGGCTCATCTTCATGTATTTCTCATCTTTATTTCGTCAAATGAAATTTACCATACATCACTTCTCCAATTAGATTGTGAAGTGAGGCTAGCTTTTAAGATGAAGAATCATTTCTCCCTGTAGATTCGATTCTTCACAGGAGACTTCCTGTCATAGTTTAGTTGGAGTCGACTTGGATTTCATCATTCTGATTGCAACTCCTGCAATAAGATGGCAAAGTGGTCAACTTTCAAGATGAAGAATTGTTTCTCCCTACATATTTGATTCTTCATAGTAGACTCCCTCAATCTTTTTAGCGTCAACTTAACTTTCTTCTTTCAACTGTGACTTCTTCCATTAGATTTGTAATATCACAACTTCCCTACTCAGATAGCAAAGGTATAACCCCCCCGGTCAAACAGAGAAGGTGTGACTTTTCCAATCAGGCATCAAAGACTTGAATTCTCCGATCAGATTGCGAAGGTTGAGTCCTCCAATCAAACAACGAAGGCATGACCCCTCCAGTTATACAACAGACTTGACTCCTCCCATCACACATCAAATGAATTGAAACAACCAAGGCATGACTCTTACGATAAAACAATAAAGGCATGGCCCCTCCGATCAGATAGTAAAGGTGCCTCTTCCGATTAGAAAATGAAGGCTTGGCTCCTCCGATCAAATAGCGAAGGCATGACTCGTCCAATTAGACGGTGCAGTGAGATTAACTTTCAAAATAAAAAATGAACTTAGAGAAGAAGGTTGCATACTTGGAGGAAGACGTTTATATTACTGGTGTCTGATTCGAGGGAAAATGCCACTAACTTGAAGAAAAAACCTATGTTGTTGCCCCCAACATAAAGGAGTTCAGCTTCCTTTTTCTTAACTTGAAAGAGGGCTTGTCATGTTTAATCCCTACACCTTTAATGATTTAGAACATGCAATAACTTCACTTACTTAAGAGTGTCCAATTTAACTTGAAAGTCTACAACCTTGATGATTTGATAGTCATAAATGGAGACTCATGAATCGTAATAATTAGGGATTCTACCACTTTGGTGCCAACTTATGGCCTGCTTAGATGACTTAAAAGTTTGCTTAGTGACTTAAGAGTTAACACCTCTGATAAGATGACTTGATAGTCTTTTACTTTGATACCTGAGAGCCTTAACTTTGATGACTTTGGTATTCTTTTAATTTGATGACTTAGGACCCTGAACTTTGATAGACTTGATATTCTACTTAGTTACTTGGGAGTCAGTATCTTTATTGGTTGAGGAGTCTTGAATTTTAATGATTTGATAATCTTTGAAAGTGCGATTACTTAGGAGTCCCTTCGAAGTTTGACTTGCGAATCCATGAGATTTAATGACTTCGGAGTCTGCTGGGATTGACTTTAGAGTCTGGTATGATTGACTTCGAAGTCTAAGAGCTTGATGACTTAGGCGTCTGTAAAGGTTGACCTAGAAGTCTTCCTGTTTATGAGCTAAAAGCCTGTAAAGGTTGACTTAAAAGTCCTAGAGGTTGGTGACTTGAAAGATTAAAATAAGCGACTTGAAAGTCTTCGAGGCTATGCAAGGAGCGACTTGAAAGTCTGTAAGATTTTTGATGATTTAAAAGTCTATAGAGGCTGACTTGGATGATCAAGAGTTTAATGGCTTAAAAATTTGAAAGCTGACTTGAAAGTCTTCAAGTTTGATTGCTTGTGAGTATATAAGGGGTGACTTTGGAAGTCTGCAAGTTTTTAATGACTTGAGATTCTATAGAAGCTAATTTGAAAGCTTGAGAGCTTGATGACCTCGTAGTCCATGAGAGTGACTTGAAAATCTAAAAGGCTGATGCCTCAGATTCATTGATTATAACTTTAAAGTTTATAATTTTGTTGATTTGAGAGCCTTAGGATCACTTAGAACTCTTTAATTTTGATGATTTAGAAGGTTTCCCCTTTATGACTTTGGAAATTTGCAATGGTGACTTGGAAGTCTGCCTCTTAAATGCAAATCTGAAGCATACCTTTGTTGAAGCATTTTAAAGATGATTAGATGACTAATCAGATTGTTCAGTATCTTCCTCATCTAATATGAATTTTCCTCCCTTTGTGAGTTGCAGGACTTGCTCCTGAATGCCTTGCACTTTTCTATCAAATAAACAATGATCCTGTGATGCTTGTAATATTTGGGATCATTAGGTTTGCCCATTTCTTCAGGATGCTTCAACTCTAGAAGTTCTATAAGCCCTTTCTCAAGAAGTTTATCAAGCATTTTTGATGCATTAGATTCAGAATTGTGACACCCCGAACCCCTTAGGGTTATGAGCATTAACGATTTCTTAAATCCTACTAAAATTCTAGGGCCAAGCGGATAGAGTTTCGCCTAAAAACTATCCATTTCCCAGACTTAGAGCCTTACAGTAAATCTCTGCAATCAACAGAAGCGTAAAGAACTCTAAAATGAGCTCAAAGCTCAACGGCTACATGCTGGAGTTAACAACTCTACGGGCCACTCGCCGAGAGTACACCAAACAATATAGTTCAATAATAAAGATGGAAATAAAAGATACAACTTGACCGATCACACATTCGGAGTAATGGGATTTACATCCCAAAATGTAACTAACTTCAGCTAAAAAGGACAACTAGTTAATCAGTGGTTGGCTCACATGGCCATACAGAGCGACTTATAACAATATGCATTACATGAACTAGAGTACTTGATTACATACATTTACCACCCTAGGGATAAATTATATTACATCATTTAACACATAAGTCCACTTCTACATATACACATATGCGGCACCTTTTCAAGCAAGGGTAGACTCCAATTCGGCATAAGTGAATCGACTTCTACCCGTCACAATGAAAACCTGGGAAAAAGGGGAAAATAGTATTGGGATAAGCAACCACACACTCAGGGAGTATTCCACGACTCCTTAAAAACCAAAACTGTTACACGCAATAACACTAATAATAGTCACATATCATGCATTTATACATTACTATCATATTAGGCAATCATAGTTCCCAAGGAAGGATTATCACCCATAAACTTCATACTAGCCACTTAAACTCATTTCTAGGCCCTTAAAATGACCAAACTTCCTTAATAAATAAGCATTTAGGCACATAAGCAAGTAAGCAACGAGGGTAAGTAAAATGCTTTCAAATACGCATTCGAAAATGCATTGACTCATGATATATTCAAGGATAATTCATAAATCATGCTAGCCTCTTCAAGGCTCATTTACTTTCTAAAAGCTCCTGAAATACCCATGCTAGTAATAATTCAAATAATGTTCTTATTTAATAGGAAAATATCTTCTCTTTTTAGGCAGAAGATCTCAAAGGTGCTGGCTAGGGGAGATCCACACTCGCCCTATGTGAGGTCGTGACTCACAATTCATGTTATCCCCTTGGTATTCGTAACATAACATTTGGCCAAAATGCGTCTCAGCAAAGTAGCTTTGACCTCGATATTATCCTCTGTAGGGGCAACAGCTCATGCCTTATCCTGCGTCTAGCTCCCCCTCTCGGTTTTATCACACGTCACACATCATCAAATATTACCTTTGGGGGAAACAGCTCACGCCTTATCCTACATCCAATTTCCACCCTTAAGGTCTTATCACATGTCATCGAACATTACCTATAGGGGAAACAACTCGTGCCTTATCCTGCATCCGGCTTCCGCCCTCAAGGATTTATCACATGTCATCAAACATTACCTTTGGGGTAAACAGCTCACACCTTACCCTGCGTCCAGTTCCCACCCTGAAGGTCTTATCACATGTCATCAAACATTACCCTTGTTAGGGTCTTCCAGGGTTCCCACTTCTGGGTCTAACTCCCTAGGCCTGGCCAATTGCCTAGCTCTGTCTTAACCATTAAAATCATATTAAATCTTCATAGGTTGAAAAGAAGTCACTTTCTCGCACGGAAAGTTTCACCTTCAAGTGAATCACAAATCATTTCTCTTTAATAGTTGCTTACTTCATTAAAATCATGCTTGTCTAGCCAAAATAGCCCACAACTCCACTAATGGTTTATGGTTCTTTCATTTTCAACATAAAAAGTTTCTTCAAATCATAATGAGTTTACTTATTCTCAATTCGAAACTTAAAGTAATTAGCTAGCATATAATTCAAATTAAGTTTCGTAATAAACACCTTTAGTTGCCCTTTTTCGGTTCATTTCAATCCTTTTTAAACTCATAGAAGGGGACTTAATCAAACCAAAGTCTCAAAACATTTTCGAACTCGCTAGTAGTCTACTTTTTAACTTCCTAAATCTATCAACTATTCATTTGAGTCACTCACTGAGTAGTTCGACGATTTATGATCTTTTAGGCTACAAACATCTTAACAAACTAATAGGCAACTAGTAAATGCTCAAAACATTCGCAATTATGAAAGCACGCCTTTAACGACCCCTTTAAAGATGTCTAAGTTCAAAAATCGATCACATAGCATCATTTAACAATATCAAGAGGGAAGGGGTTCACAAGTAGCTCATTCGTAGCACTTCATAATTCAACTTGGTAGAATAAGCCACACATGGCCTCATAATCCACACAATTGCAGTCAATCACAACCTAGGCTCCCTCCTCACACAAGATCGACCACAAAGAACCTCAAAAACATTCATTAGTTCAACATTAAGCCATTTAACTACCAACTCGGTTTTAATTTGGCAATCATAGCACTTTATTACGAAGATCATAATGAAATGTGTGATAACGACATATTAACTTACCAAGCAAGCAGCACCCATCTAGTGACACATTACGATATATATATATATATATATATATATATATATATATAAATATATATAATGTATAGATATATATATATATATATATATATATATATATATATATATATATATATATATATATATCATTAGCTTAAATAAGGCCCTCTGCAAACCGAACTAAACTAACAAGGCATGAAACTAGCCTTGTATTCATAATTCTCAATTAGGGAAAAGCATGTCCAATTCATGTTATTTTCAAAAGCATAATCTAGTCATATTAAGGCTTCCAAATCTATTTTAGTTTAAACAAGGTTATTAGGTTGTTTCAAAGTCATTCCAAGCATGAATTAACCGAATTAGCATGCATCGATTTAAAGCATTCCTAGGTTGTTAAACATAAGTTAACTAACTTAGCATGCATCGATTCAAAGCATTCCTAGGTCGTTTTAAGGTCATTTTCAAACATAAGTTAACTAACTTAACATGCATCGATTTAAAGTATTCTTAGGTCGTTTCAAGGCCATTCTCAAACATAAGTTAAATAACTTAACATACAAGAATCCCGAAATTAGGATCATCATTATAATTACCCAATTTTCATTCTAAATTCTCCAAATACTGATTACTAACTCAGATTCAGACATGCCTCAACTAAAATCAGTAAAATTCGTTGGAAATTAGTAATAATTTAAGAGGCGGGAAACACGCACCTCGCATCCAAGCTAAGGACCCGTTCTGAGGACTTTTAGACTCGATTTCGATACTTCAAAACCCGAATTTCAGCCCTCTTGCTGGTGTCATGCTTGGCAATTTGAAAACCCTATCCTTCAATCCTTGATTCGCAGGCTCCTAGTGGTCGCTAAACCTGAGCCCATCGGAGACACCTCGCTTGCGACGCTGTCGTCCCATCAGCGTCGACTAGGTGTGGCCTCGATCTCCCTCTCTTGTAGCTCCTCTCTATCTCGCTTGATCTCTCCCCCATTTATCGGGTTCGCCGTCGTGCTAGCTACACGAACTGTGGCGGTGCCGCTGTCGTCGCCATCGCCGGCTCACCCCCATTCTCTTTCTCCCTTCTGCGCTCAATCTCTCTCTCTCTCTTTCTCTTCTGTTGGGGGCTGTGGGGCTCGGTAGGTGAAACCCCCCTTTTGCTCGTGAATCAGATAAGGGGCCTCAGCCGCTTTTGGTTTTATTTTTATATATATGTTTATTTTTTTGTTCTAGCTTGCCTATCAACTAAAATCGCTAGTCCAATCTCGTTCCTCTTAGTTTAAATTCAAGCCGATAATACAATCGTTCGTCAATTTATTTATTCCCAATAATAAGGCATGGTCTAGTATTTAACGAAACTAATCCCAAAGCTTGACAATCTAGTCGTGTTTGGGAATCTACTCGATTTAGTACCTGATAATAATCCTTATTAATGCTTATTAAAATCATCGCAAAATGGTAAAAAGTAATGATACTAATAGCAGCAATAATATTCTTTTCAATAAAATTATCGTTCATGCAAGCACATTAATAATAATTTAACTTATATAGTTAATAAAATACGATTTTATAACATCAAAAAAGACAAGACAGTCAGCTTAACGTAAAAATAAGGAACGCGGGTGTTACAAGAATAGGACATTCATTCTCTTTAGAGCCTTTTACCGTGGAGCTTCTATTTCTTGACAATGTTCCTGATTCAACATCTTTGGTCCCCCTTCCATAGTAGGCAATTGTAAGCTCCATATCATGAGCTCATATTGCTAGTTCTTGGAATGTTTTGGGCTTATTCACTGGTAAAGCATAAAGTATATCCCAATCCATCCCTTGTGCATACATCTCAACAAACAATGACTCAGATAAATTGTCTTCACACTTCAGAGAGAGAGCACGCCAATGATTAATGTAATCAATGATTGGATCGTTGTTCCATTCACTTGTGTTAGTCAATTCTGCCATGCTAACTATGCGGTGCATGCTATAGAAGCAGTCCAAGAACTTAGGTGGTCCTTATCATCAAATTGCTAGAACTTAGGTGGGTAACAGCCGTGAGGAAGATAAATTGGATGAAGAACACTGAAGTAGTCTTTAGTCTGAAAATTGCAAGAGATGCTGAACTAGCTAACTTTGATCCTTGTTACTTGGCAGTTGGCGATAGTCTGTAGTCTAAGCATTGGAGCTTATAAAAGGCACTAAAAGCTAAGCCCCTTGATAACAAGGCTTTACAGGCTCACAAACTAGAGTTTTGAGTTGGGCTTTTAGTCTAGACCCATATTTTAGTAATTATTCCCTTATATTTTAAAAGAGAAAGAATTGCTATTTTCTGCCTCGTCAATGACACATGGCAGCGTCTAAGTGGCCGAAATTTAATTCAATTGAATGGGTTCACAGAAATAAATTTTACATGTCACGGCTTTTAATTTTCCAAATAAAAATTATTTTATTTTATACGTAGCATCATATGAACTGTTAGCAAATTTTTGCACCCTACATTTGGTCTACTATAATGTTGAAGATAATTCATTCATTAATAAGTGTAGACACGTAGAAACGGCATTTAATTTTAATAAATGTAATGATAAAATTAATAGCCTAATTTAAAAATTTAAGAGCCCGAGAGATTAGCAGTCCAAAAATTTTTTTTAAAAAAAAGGAAAGAAAAAGCAAAATAGGCCAAAACATGCGGAGAACTGGCCCAATGGGCTAGCCTCCCCATGAACCCGATCGGGTTCTGTAAGGCTTGAACCTGAGCAAGTTCTCTGTCTTTTTTATCCAGAACCAACTCTGACTATAATAAATCAGATAGAGTTCAATGCGGACTTAATTTTGGATTATTTACTAGAGTTCTAGTTAGCTAAAATAGTGCAAAGCCTAACCAAAGTCGGATTAGGTCTTCTTCTCCCAATCTGATTCACATAAGCTCTTCAATAGCTATAAAAGGAATGCTAACCCCTAGGTTGAGGGTGTGCTAAAAAATCATTGAGAGCGGCATTAAGCTAGAGAGAGAGTAGAGTCTCTCTTCTAAAAAAGTGATATAGTGCTAGGAGAGGAAAATTACATCAATTCCATAAACTGCTTTTACGGGCTTCTTCAAGAATTTAGGTAGGATTATCCAGAGGGCATAGATTACAAGCTTTTCCTCCTTCCTTTCCTCTTCATTGCTCTACATGAAATTTAGTTAATTACGGTTGGTGAAGATGTAGTATTTAGGATAGTTTGATCCCCACCCGCTATAATATTTACACAATTTTGCCTTCTTACTGATTTTTGAATGATATTATACCTTGATCATGTGAATAATTCTAACACTTTGCATGGATGTGTGTTACTATGATTAAAGCAATAATGTTTTGTGTTGATTAGCAAAGGTTGTCAGTGATGATGGGCAGTGACATGATGCATTCCATCCTATCAACGTACCATCACCCCCGAATGTAAAACCTCGGTTCTATACCAAGAAGTCAAGATGGTTCCCATATTAGGGATTACTCGGGGGTCTTTCCAAAATCCTTTTGAAGCAACACCATGTTGTCCTTTCGAAGTCCCTATCTGTATGATCTGCTTCGAAAGGTGTCATGGTTTATATGTTTTCCTAAAAACTCATTGGCGACTCTGTTTAGCTAGAGATTAATATTTTATTGTTTTAATCAGGTATCTGTGCAGACACTGCTAGGTTGAAAGGGAACTAACTAGGATCTAGGAGAGATAGACCCAGGCCCACCTAGGGAGCCCGACTGGGTTACCTGGCCAGGCCGAAGGCCTAACTTTCTGCGATACTAAAAGTCTAGTTCTACATTGCAGTGTTATGTAAAAAATAAAAAAAGTATGAAAAATACAATAAATTTGATTTCTGGAAAAATATAAAGAACCTAGCACGTGAGTGCCCGACCATTCATAGGGCACCACACCCCTAGGCAGGTGGCTCCTTATAGTGGCGACTCCACTTGGGATATTTTAAGAGGCGGACATTTGAATTTCCATATGGCAAATTATCTGAATTGTACTTGCGTTAGGCATACTTGCGTTATAGCCTTCTTATTCAGGATCAATAGCATCTCTAGGTGAAACCTTAATTTTACCCCTCGAGAAAGTAAATAATCACTCGGTGGATCCATTTAGACTTCCAACTGAGTAGGCAATTACTTCACCCATTCAAGACATACTTTCGCAGTCCCTATGATTTAGAGAAGCATCTAAAATGTTCTAGTCATACCATGTATCCCATGGGTGGAACACAAAGCGTTAGGTCATGAGATGACTATTCGAAACCTGACCTGAAACCCATGTAACATAGAACTCTTGACCAGTATGGAACTCATGTGTATGACCTGGAATGCAAGCTGACCTTGTATGATTTAACTCTAGCCTACAGGACTATGCATTGATATTATGAGTCTTAGGAGAGCCCAGATTAGGGAAAAAACTAAGTCTACAATCAGATTAGGAACTAAGACGGTTTATGGGCCAATCGAGTCCTAATAGGACTCTTACCTTAGAATCTAAAAAGAATTCCGATTCCAGTATAAAGTACCAGTTTTAGCTAAAACAAAATCTTAGGATTGGAATTAAGAACCAAAACGGTTTCTGGACCAGTTGAGTTCTAACAGTACTCTTGGTCCAGAATCTAGAAAAAGTTCTAATTCTATTATAGAAGTATTAGTTCTGCTTATTAAAAAAAAAAAAGAAATCATGGCCAGGATTGTCAGAAAAGAAAACCAACAAAAAATAAATTAGTAGTATGTGTCTGGGCCTAAAGGGGAGGCTGTGTTAGGCCTAGAACCCGGTCGGGATCCGCCTAACCAATAGTGTTCATCAGTTTGCATGTGTGAAGTTCAGTAGGGATTCAGAATAAAAAGGTGTAAGTTTGGGGCTGGTTAGAACCCAGCTGGGATCCAATTAGGTTAGGTTCCTATTCCTTTAGAGTATGCATTCATAAGCATGTAACTGAAATTCTAGGCTCTTAGTCTTAAAGTTAGGTTTATGAGTGGCCATGGTTCACATAGGGTCGTTAATAAAAAAGACCTATACGAGTGAAGGTTTGAGCACTTTACCGTTGTGAACCAGGATAGGGAAAGAAGAAAAGGTGTATGAGCGAAGACAACAGACTAGGAAGTTGTCACGAGAGCAATAAGAGGAAACTTCGCCTACTAGGTCTAGAGCGAAGTCCAAGTCCAACACAGCACCAATTCCAATGGCTGGGAATGGTAGTGAGATAGCCCAAATTCTAAAAATTCTTGAGAAGATACAAACTAGAATGGATGAAAGTGATAAGAGGATAGAAGCCATGGCTACTACACTCGAGGACTACAACCAAGAACCTTATGGCAAAGGGATCGATGATAAGGGAGAAGGGGAAAATACGGATGAACACCTAGAAATTGTGAAAAGGAGAGAAGAGGAGGGAAAAAAGCATTTCCCCCATGGATTCATGAGTGAATCATAGAGAACAACCACTAAAATAATCCTCTACGTTTAATAATTGCTTCAACGATTATGCAGGATTCACTACTATCCCGAAAGGGAAATTGGCTCCTAAGTTCACTATGCCAGATATAAAATTTGATGGAGTTAAAAACCCTAATCACCATGTGAGAAACTTTATCAGTGTCATGACCTTTAAAGGGATTGACAATGGTATCTTCCATCATATACTTCCCTGGACCTTTGATAAAGACATCATAAGGTGGTATATTCTTATAGACCCATGCAAGCTCATAGATTGGGAGATTTACTTAGAGTTCGTGTGCCAGTATTCATATAATACTGACCTCCTAATAACCCTTAGGGACTCAGAACTCATTAAGCAAGAAGAAAGAGAAGGCTTCTTTGACTATCTTGCTAGATGGAGGGCAAATGCCACCTATGTGGTGGACCAACCCTTGGAAGCTGAACAGGTGAGATTATTCATCAAGTATCTATAGCCATGTACAGGAAACACATGCATTTCACTCCCTTTTGTCACACTGAGGAATGTAGGGATGTTAGTGGAAAAGGAACTAGCAAAGGAAACACGTGCTAAAACTAGCTAGAAAAGTAACTATCAGAGTAAAGACAAGAAAGATAGTGGTTCATCAAATAAAAAAGTGCGCGTGGTAAACTGCTGCACAGAGTACACTCCCATCCGGACTACCTATGCCCAAGCCTTAGAATGACTACTGGTTAAAGGGAAGATTAACCTTTATGAAATCAAACCATAGACTGAAGCGACAAGGCAGGAAAGGCACTTCAACCCCAACAAGCACTGCAAGTATCATCGAGCTAAGGGGCATGACACTGAGGAATGTTAGACCTTCAAGAATAGCATGGAACGAATGTTTAAGACAGGGCAACTTCAAGGCTGCTTAGAAGCCCAACAATAATAACAATCCATTGGGAGATCATGAAAGCATTTCCACTATGAACAGCAGTCCCAAGCATAAATGGGACCCTTCAAGGTGTACACAAAGCATCAGCGCACCACAAACCAAGGTTTGTCTCCCAGCACAGTAGCTAGAAGTCTAAGGCATCTGGGAAAGTGGTGAAGACAATGTGTATGAAACCCAAGAAGGGATCTAGTGTGATAAATAAAGTGATGATAACTTCTCAGGGAAAACAAGGAGGAGGACTCCTCAACAAAAGAAGATGATGGTAATGCCCAACATCTCACAAAAACTGGACGTTACCAATCTAAGGATGACCCATAACAGGCCATAGAAAAAAAACATGTGAAAATTAGAAAAGATGACCCCTGTTAAAATAGATGATCACTTTAATCACTGCTGATAAAGGCATTATAACCTTTAACAGCAAAGATCTCCCACCATAAGGCACGGCTCATAACAACTCCTTATACTTAATCGTGACCTACCTTCACAAACATGTACCCCTTTCTCTGGTAGACAAGGGGTCGGCTATGAATGTCTACCTATGGAGAACTGTAAAGAGATTGGGAATCATAGAAAGAAAACTTTTAGCCCATTCGACACATCTTCAAACATGCGATAACTCGAAGAGACTAGTGTTGGGCACCATTTCGTCCCCAAAATGTGGGTCACGTAGAGAAGAATACAGAATTTCGAGTGTTAGACATCCCTCCTACCTTAATCTACTCTTAGAATGCCTATGGCTCCATGAGCATCAAGTGGTTCCTTACACACTGCATCAGGAAAAAATCTTGGTAAAGGGGGAGGCAGTAACCATCGAAGGCGACAATCTGTGTGTCACTATGACCAGTAAAAAACCAGCACTGGAAGTATAGCATAACCAAACTGACAAGGAGCTCTACAAATTGAAAAGGATCAAGCTCCCTTTGACTTCGATCCTCACTTAAATCTGAATGTGAACGCCATCCTCATAGATGAGGCTATTTCACAAGGTTACCCTTGGGCCAAAGAGCATGAGGTTGGACCACCATTCCTTTTACCCAATCATAAAATTATAAGTTTGGGCTAGTGTACCAACCTACTCCTAAAGAAATGGTTGGAAACTGACAGAAGGATGAAGAATGGAAAATTGTAATCAAGGAAGGATACCAGATCAACTATGCCATAAACCTATATCTGGGCACTCTTAATGGATAATTCCTCTGCCAAGGAGCTAATTTTCCCTTCTAAGGTTTCCCTAAGCCCTACTATATAAGGGAGAAGCGAATTTGGGTCCCTAGTTAGAAGTCTTCTATGATTGTCAATCACTAGAAGAAGAGGCACTTTACCCAAGAGACAAGACTAATCCACACCAGATTGGATTGGTCAAGCTACAAAAATGTCTTTGGCTTACTATTCAGGAAAGAGTATCGAAAGAAGGAAAACCCTGCTGTTATCTTATCTCTTGCCATGGCTAATCTAGGTTCTAACCAACTAAATTCATCACTGAGGCCATCACAAAGAACTACATGCAAGTGACCTAGGAGGCCAAAGAGGAAGGGAAAGTCTTCACCATAACTTAGGAGAGTTTAGTATGGGGGTTAGGATAGGGTCTAAGAGTCAGCCTTCTGTATCCGCCAATTCTACATTAGATGTACTTATTTTTAATTTCAATAAGATGAACTCTTTTGGTTATGACTCATCTCATTCATTTCCTTCTTAATACTTTGCCTTTAATGAAGACGAAAATAAAGAAACAATCCCAAAAGACTTAATCCAAGCAGTGGAAGATCACGAAAACCAAACCTCCATAATGGAGGATACTATAATAATTAACTTAGGAACAACTAAAGAACCCCGAGAAATTAAAATAAGAATATCCTTAACCCTTGAAGAGCAAGAAGAATTCACCTCACTCTTAAGGGAGTTCATAGATGTGTTTGTTTGGTCCTATAAAGACATACTAGACATAGACCGAGATATTGCCCGGTATAAGATCTCCCTCTATCCAAATGGTAAGCCTTAAAACAAAGGCTCCATAAAATGAAGTCAGAGTGGGCCCTTAAGATAACAGAAGAAGTCTAGAAATAGTTGTATGCTGGCTTTATCAGAGTTTAGATGTGTATAGATTTCAGCGATCTCAATAAGACAAGTCTAAAGAATGACTTTTCTTTGCTGCATACAGACGCTCTGGTTTATAACACTGCTGGTCATGCTCTCCTATCATTTATGGATGGGTATGCTAGAAACAATCAGATTAAGATGGCTTGAAGTGGACATGGAAAATAGTACCTTCCTCAACCCTTGGGGAACCTACTGCTATACTGTGATGCCATTCGAGTTGAAAAATATCAGGGCAACATATTAGAGAACTGGTACTGCCCTGTTGTGTGATCTAATGCACAAGGAAATATAACATGCACTTGAACCCACAAAGATATGCATTTGGGGTCAAATCTGGTAAGCACCTAGGATATGTGGTTAGCCTAAGAGGACTCAAAGTCAATCCCTCAAAAATCAAAGCCATCTAGGAGATGCCTCCTCCAACGACTAAAAAGAAAATATAAGGATTTCTTAGGCGTTCACAAATATGTTAGTCGCTTCATATCTAGATTAACCATAGTATGTGAGCCTATTTTTAAGAAACTAATTAAGGGGATCAAGCTACAATAGGATGAAAACTACCAAGAAGCATTTGATAGGATTAAGGAATACTTGTCCCACTCATTAGTGTTGGTTCCTCCGCAGCTCGGTATTCCTCTTATCTTATAGCTCACAACTACTGCAACAGCAATGGGTGATATGCTAGCACAGAAATTGAGGGAGAAGAAAGAGCAATCTACTACTTGACTAAGAAATTCCTTAAATATGAAACTCGGTATTTTTCCCTAAAAAAAACTACCCTTACCTTAGTATAGGCATCCAAGAAGCTTAGAAATTACATGTTAACCTATACAACACTTGTGGTCGCACTAATGGACCCTATAGAATACTTACTACAGCAGCCGATGATCAACGCAAAGGTGGCCAGTTGAATGGTTATGTTATCAGAATTCAACCTTCACTGCGTCCCATAAAAAGCAATTAAGGTAAGAGTTGTGTTCAATTTCTTGGCTGATCTAACAATGGAGGATCAAGAAGAAGAGACCAAAGATTTTCCTAATGAAGGGGCTCTCCAAGTACAGGAGGACACATGGACAATGTACTTTGATGGGGTCTCAAATCAAAAGGGATTCAGAGTAGGCATCCTCCTAATATCCCTTAAAGAGGGGCATATACCGAACTCCATCAAACTACACTTCAATGTTGCTGAGTATGAAACCTACATCACTAGGTTGTAAGCTGCCGTCAAAATGGGGTACACAAGAGTGTATGGTGATCCTAACCTCATAATCAACGAAATATCATAGAGGTGAAAGGTAAGGAGCAATTTCTTAGCACCAGACCAACTTATGAAAAACTTTACCCAAATCAATTTGCCAATGCCCTCTGGCAAAGTTAGCTTTGGTTATCAACATCCTAAGTGGTATCCACTCTATGCTATAAGTAGTGGAAAGAAGGGACAAGCCCGCACATTGCTGTGTATTAGAAGCATGTCATACTAACCTAGATGCTCAGGATTATGACATATACCAATACTTGACAATAGGGGAACACCCGCCTAAGTCCTCCCCGAAAACCCAGCATGCATTGTGAATGTTGGCTTCGCAATACTTCGAGGATAAGGGAAAGTTATATGAAAAGCTCGACATGGGTATTAATGTGCTTTGTATCACCCAAAGAGGCCTGTGAGATAATGAAAGAAGTACATGGAGGGGGAATGCATACCACACATGAATGGTCGCATGTTAGCAAACAAGGTCCAACAAATAGGATACTATTATTCCACTATGGAGGCAAACTGTTATGCATATGGTAGAAGATGTCACAAATGTCAAATATAAGCAAACTTAAAGCATCAGCCACCTCTTTCCTTTCGATATAAACCTCTTCATGGCCCTTCTTAGTGTGAAGAACTGACATCATCAGGATGATAACCCCTAAAGGAGGGCATGAATATGTACTCATAGCAATTGACTACTTCACAAATGAGTGGATGCAGCGTCGTCTGCAAAAATCACATCAAAATATGTGACGAAGTTCATCACCCATAATATTATATGTCAATATGGATGCCATATGAGCTGATACGTGATTATGGCAGTCATTTTAAGAAAGAGGTCGCTAGCTTATTAAAAAAATATAAAATACAACATCACAAATCTTCCCCCTACCGACGGCAGATAAATGGAGCTGTCAAAGTAGCCAACAAGAACATGCAGAGGATAATAGAAAAAATGGCCAAGAACTATAAAGACTGGTCGGAGCGGCTACCATTTGCCTTATGGGAATTGAACCTCAATTCGATCTTCGACAAGAGCAACCTCATATTCCCTAGTATACGGGACATAAGCAGTACTCCAAATTGAAATAGTGATACCCTCACTAAGGGCATTAGTAGAGAGCCAAATTCTAGAATCAGAATGGGCAAGGGCTCGATATAAGGAGTTAGTAATGATGGATGAAGGAAGACTACAGGCCTTGCATAACATTTAAATATACCAAGCCCAAACCTCAAAAACCATTAATAGAAAGGTGAGGCTTAGGGACCTGCAAAAAGGAGACATGGTGCTAAAAGAAATCAAGGCTTTCATGCAGGATCCCAGGGGCAATTTTTGGGCCAATTGGATAGGTCCATTCATAATTAAAACCATTCTGCCAGCAGGAGCAGTAAAATTGACAAACTTGGATAGATAAGAATATGACCAGTATAGCAACCTTGACCTATTAAAGAAGTATTATGCCTAAAACAACTCGTAAGAGAGCCCACAATAGGCTACTCGCAAGGTTGTTAACTCATAGCCTATAACAGGCTCAAAAGATCTATGCTAGGCACAAATAGCATGAACTACGACGGACCTAAGACTACAATGAAAATACGCAGGAAGCCAATAGGTCCAACCCAATTAATTACTACATGCCTTCTCTTCCTTAACCCCAAAAAAAAAAAGAGAGTGAGAGAGAAAGAAAAATAAAAAAAGAGACCAAAAAAAAGAAAGCAGCAACATAGTATAGGCCCACTAGTACAACCAAAATCGGGTCGGGCCCACAGTAAGGGGAACCCAACCAGGTTTTGAGATGGCCTGCGCTTACTGGAAAAAAAAAAGAGATAAAGAGAAATAAAAGGAGGAAAATGTTGGACGCTAATTTTTCGTATTTTACGTGCTTCTTTCATCTAATTTTAGGTCGTATAATGATATAATCTTTGGGATGTTCACTTGTTTTATTTAATTTTGTAGGTAATACGTTCAACCGAGCAAACGTTATGAAAAGCAGCAAAAAAGGAACAAAAGAAGAAGACAAAGCAACGGGCGATAGGGGACGGTCGACTGCGCGATAGCCATCGTATCCTAGCCAGCAGCAGCCACCAGCCAGGGGGTTCCAACGATCTATTGTGGCCGGCGACAGTCGTTGCCTCCTCCGCCCATGCGTTGTTTTCGTGGCAAGACTTAATTCCTATTTAAAGCCTTGCTTCGGGACTTTTTGGGGAGTCTCTCTGGCGATCTTTAGATATGTTTAGGTTAGGTTTTAGCCAATAAAAACCTCAATAGGCGGATTAAATTTAGAGATTAGACTATATTTTGGATTCAACCTTGTAGATTTCAAGTTTATTCAATCAATTCAGGCCTAAGTTTCCCTTTTCTCTCCCTCTTTATTTCATGTTTGTTCTTATTACCCTTGTTTTAATCTTGTTAGTTTAGTTCATGTTTAGTCTAAATGTTTTATTTTTATTATGATTTCATGTTTGATAGTTATTTTAATCTATGCTACACTAGATTTACTTCTCTAATTTCATGTTTGTTTCTTTGTTTGCTAGCTTATGTTTAAATTGAGGCTTTTATGTTTTGTGGTTAGTTAGTTGTGACTTTGGTTGCCTTGAGTTGTAATTAGCCCTTTGATGGCGAATTAGTCTTGTATTAGGCCTAACCACACCTAATTTATGCCTCTAATTTAGAGTTTTCTCTCATGCATGCCACATGTTCAATGAAATGTATGAGAGAGGTTTCATTCTTATTTTTGGGCGGTTGACTTATGCCGAGAGGTGAGGTCAACTAGCCAGTATAGGTGTTACACCCCCTAATTAAATATGTTTCACTGTTTGCAATCGCTATTTTGATTCCCTTAATTACAACTGATAAACCCAATGATCGGTATGTTACTGCCATCCAAAAGGACAAGGCTTGAAGCATGTGTACTAGAAATAACATAGTTAGGCATAGCTTCAACCATACACATTCATACATGATCAAAGCATATACGGCAACTGTTAACCAACATAAGGTTTATACACCATATTAAAACATTTCACCACATAATCTACACCTCCATCCACTAAAGATTTCAAAATATAGCTTCGAAATATACACGTACTACGTAACTGTTGATCCATCCAGATTTCCTTGCTCAACTTATTTTCTTTAGCTGGTTTGCTAGCATGAGGGAGATTTGCTAAGCATTTGCCTAAAACAAAACATGAAAAACATTTTGAATTGTTAGTCGAAGCTTAGTACATGCATTCCTGTGTTGTTAAAAGATCTCTGCATAAATTGGTTGGGCGTGCGCTTTGCAGTTCATTTTTAAGTTAAAACAGTGAATGAAATGAATGTAAAGCTACATTGCTAGTTATTATCTAATAGTAAATCCCTTGATGCTATTATAATCTATAGATAGGTGTACAGCTGCTAAGTCGATTAGAGACCTGGCCTGAAACTACGCCGATAACTAAAGGGCAAATGCCCTAAAGATGATAACCGGCGCGGTCACTGATTAAGTGATAAATCACTGAGTAAATTGATTCATTAATGTACTTATCAAAATATGATAACTTTAAAAAATACACTCTGATTTCTAAAAATACAGGCAATGAATGTACCTGAAATCTTTAAAATGCAATCTCACTTAATAATACTTATACACAATGGGAAATGATAGACTAGGCCCTGTTTCTGTTTAAAAAATATAGTTATAGGTAAATGCAGTTAGTAAACAACTTTCACTCCCATAATTTATAACTTTATGAAAATTGATTAATAAACAGGGCATCCACAATTCAAACAATTAAATATAAGATAAGTTATACCTAAACGATTTTGAAAAGTAAATAAATTAGGGTCATTGAACTATGAAGTAAAACAAATTGGAGCAAAATAGACCAAAGTGAAATAATTGAGGTGGTAATGGAAGGACTTTAATGGATACAAATGGAATATGGGTTTTTGATTTCTAAAATAAATAATAAAAAGTTTAATGCCAAGAGGGGTGTTGTGAGGTTCATGAAAGCTCATATAACTCTAATTTGGCTCGATAGGCACTGATCTTGAGTCATTACTCTCCCACTTCTCAAATTTCAATCTCATGCCCATGTAACTTGGTTTTCAAACCAATGTGAGCTTTCATACATAATCAAAGTTTTTGACCTCACTAAACTTTGTAATTTTTTTGCAATATCCACAATTATATAGAAACTCCTAATAATATTTCCAAATGTCACGATTTCTTTCTTCCCTCATATCGCCGTTTGAAGGTCTACTTTAGAAAATCCATATCTTTCATCCCTGACCTTGAATTGAGCTATAAAACCCCAATATGAAAAGCTTAAAAAGTCCTGCAACACTTTTATTCATAGTGCAAAAACCCAATTACCACAACACGACCCCTAAAATTGAGCTGGAACACAACTGTACATAGGTCGAGTCTGTCCTGCGCAGTCTTAGCAAGACGGCCATAAGTTTTTTCACACAATTCGGAATGAAGTGATTCAAAAGGCAGCTAAAAGATAACTCATGGATCTATCTACCCACCAAAAATATAATTTTTCAATGGCGCAAATGATAAGTGCTTAATATGTACATCTTTTCAGGGTTATTTTGCCTTGTTTTTTGGAGAATTTTGTGCTTAATGATGTTATTCACCTCCTATTCTCGATTTATGCTTGCGTGTAGATGTTTTATGTGTTTTGCAAGATTTTTAGTCTTTTTATACAGCATTTGCCCTTCAATGGCTTTATTTTGACCTCCAACACGGTCATCCATATTATGCCACGACCGTAGAACAAAGAAAGAGCAAAAAATTCGGATCCAGCGCAGACCACGGTCAGACTGTGGTGAACCCCACAGACCGTGGTATGCCTATAACTATTTTCTCTTCGTTTTCCCTCGGCTGTGTGGCTGAGATCAATCAAAATTTTCTATAAATAGGGACGTTCTGCAGCGAAGGAAGGACACCGCCAAGAGCATCCAAAGCAAGCAAGTAGGATTAAAGAAGTTTAGTTTAGTTTAATCTAGTCTGTTTTCGCTCAAATTTTGTTCTTTGTTTAGTTTTGAGTGAGTTTTGAGTGTGAGAGTTTTGATCTTGAGGTGGTTTTGAAGCCCTTGGTGAAGGCCATCTTAGTCGAGTCCCTTCCACTTTAGATGTCACCGATTTTTTTGGTTAGTTTATCTTTTATCATGTCTGAGTAGTTTTCTTAGTCTAGGAATTTAGTAGTTTTTTGGAATTGTTATTGGATCATGTTTTGATTTTTAAGGAATTGTACTTATTTTCATGATTGGTTTAATTCCGTTCTATCAAGTGTTTGACATGTTGTGGGTTAATTTTTGGCCAAAATTTACTTGCACAATTGAAACAATCAAGTGAACATTCGAAAGACGACATTTGGTTGTTGGACTGCTTGAATAAACATAGCATAACTTCGTCTCGAAATAGAGATTTAACTATTATGAGGCCTAGTAAGTAATCGAATATATTAAACTTGGATTAAGTCAAATTAGTTTCAAAGAACGATGTTTCCTTAGTTTCGGCAAATTTGATTGCTTTCGAAAGAATAGATCAAGTTTCTTGACAAGATTACAATTCCTCAGAATCAACCAATTAGAGAACAGCACATGTTTATTCATTTTGATCCAATTCTCTTCCATAACTGCAAAAATTCCTAAATGCTTTTCTCTTATTGATTTAAACAAGTTTATTTGTAGTAGTTAATCGAATCCACTTGAAATTAAGTTTTGCTTAGCATATTTTGACTAGACTAGGCTCGATAGATTACTTTTGTCCCTGAGGAACGATATCTTTTATCTATACTACGAACACCAATGCACTTGTTACAGTGTTGGTCAGCAAACCATACCAGTTTAATTGCAAAGAGACCCCTGTTTTTAGTCTTTTCACAGCCCTACTGTTCTTGTTTCCCCTTTTTCTTCACATAATTCCCCTTTAAAATTACTCCTTAAAATCATTTAACAAAGCTTTGTTCCTTCTCATCACCTTACAAAGCCATATTACTCAAATTTACTCCATAATGATCTACATCAAATTTTCAATTCTTCTCTTTTTCAAAATAACTCAAAACACATCCATAAGCTTATTTATTTGCATAAGTGAGCAAAATGACCTTTTATAATCAATTGAAAAAATTTCCATAATCCACCCCTTTATATAAAATCACCTCAATTGATTTTTCAAGTTAAACAACACATTCAAGATTCATTTTTTTATCTAATTATACACAAATAATAGACTTGATGCCAGAAATAAATCAACCCATGCTTGATCACCAAAACTGTAACTTATAATCAACTTATTCTTGCATTTAAACTCATCCAAACTCAACATAAACATCATGATATCCATTACTAATGCCAAAGATCACAAAACCAAATCCATCTCTTCACACTTAAGCTTGCATAATCATGAGCAACCTCAACCCTTGCATACTTTCAAGACCGACAATTAAAACATCAAAATAACACTTGTTTACATCAAGATACATGATCTATAATCAAATCCAATATAAAACCAAGAATTAACAAAGTTGGGTTAAGACTTTTACCGCACTTACAAGCTTGAAGGAGAGAGATGAACGTGGTTGAGGAAGGGGGGAATGTGTGGAGGAGACTAATAAAAAAGCTAATACTTATCTAGGTGGAAAATGATTTTGATGCTATCCTAATGCTTCGAAGATATTTATGCATAAAAAGGGCCTTATGGTAATTTCAATTAGATATACATAATGACAATTTCCTAAATCAAGTGCGTAAGCTTTTAGGCTTCAAGTTGGGCTCAAAATGAATTGGACTCGGTAATAAAATGCTCCATTGCAATAAAGGTTTTATGCAACTCAAATTTAAATTTTTGTGATGTTGCGAAAAAATAATTTGAACACTTGAATTACAATTATCAAGGCCTACTATCAATTTTCTCGAAATTTTACGTTTAAAAAACCCGAATGACAAAGTGAGGGCCCAAATGAACTTTTCCCAATCGGAATGATTAAATGTGATAAATAAATTCAAGAAAACTAATAACATGCTTAATTAAGTAAATAAATATGATTTAAGGTCAGGCTATTATAGTGGGAGGGAGAATGGGCGGGGTTTAGACATGAAAATAGTCCCAATCTTAACTAAGTCCATGGATTGCTAACCTTATCGTCTAAGTGGACTAACCCTATGAAAATAGGTGGTTAGGCTAATTAGATTAGGCCATGACCTTTTAGAGAGGCCTTGGGTGGTCTTCGATGGCGCAACCAACCATCTTAATTGTTGGCGTAGGTCCGATAGGTTAGGACTCATCTAAACTACTTATCTCATTAATTAGTCAAATTGCAATTCCAAGCTTCTTTCTTTTACGTTTGTTAGCTTAGCTTAGCTTGCTTTTCTTGCTCCTTTCACTTGGCCTAGATTGAATAGTTAAGCTAACCCCGATACTTGAAACCCAACTCCCAGTGGACGACACCTCGAGTACTTAACAATAAACCTTACACTTGGGGTCACAAATATTAAAACTCGAATTCTTCCTATTAAGCTTTTGGCGTTGTCGGCGAGTAGTTAGCGGCTTTCAATATCAGGGTTTACTTAAGCATTCGACACTAGGCCTTAAGAAAATTCAAAAAAAATTAAAAAAATTAAAAATTTGAAAAAAGTCAAGATGGCTATTTTCCATTTACCTCAATTTGAGCATGAACCTTTTTGGCAATATTTGTCTAGATTTAATGGTTATCGTGCTCAATATGTGCATTTCATGTATGAAAAATGAAAAATATGCAATGTCGTACTTGAGGGGATAACACATGAGACCCGAGCCACCCTTTAGTCCATGTGTTATGGTGGTTTGTGCTATTTGACATGTGAGATTTGTTTGAGTCTCTAGCTTGGCATCAATGGCAATCTAATGATGTTAGGGATCCATATCATCACTACCCTTCTTACCCTCATGTGTTATGCTCTTATTACTAATCTTTTAACCATGATGTGCATTTGTGTCCCCATTATGATCTCTCTGATGAGTGTTACGCTAGACTTAGTGCCATGATAGGGATAATGCACGACCGACATATGCACTTTGTTAGTGAGATGAGAGAGTGTGGCGTATTGCATGAGATCGACCCTAGTCTAGCCTCCCCTAGACTGGAAATTAGTCTTTATGATGATTGCGAATCTTCCCTTCTCCTAGAGTCGAGGTCTGTTGATGATGTACCTTCCACCAACCTAGGGGAAGCGTTCGACCCTCCCTTGACCTCTTCATCACTTATTCCTCCATCCTCTCCTAGCACACCCATAGACACTACCGTCAGTGCTTTGACATTACATGCTTCTCTGCTCCCTTTAGCTTAGTGCACGGGGTCAGAGATGGGTGAGCCATTTAGGGGTGATGTTAGTGTTTTGGAGGGTGATTTCCCTACTTGGTCAAAAGAACCTACCTTAATTGAGTCACATCTTGAGGAGGCTCCTTTCGCAGAGTTATGTGATGATAGTTTGGTGGTTGGTGCCGCTCCTAGCATTGAGCATATAAACCCAATTTGCATCGAGCCACTTGACTTAACCCCTATTTCATCCCCCTTACTTCCCATCACGCCCTCTCATTTGCATGCATTCCATGAATCCCTTGGTGACATTAGTGGGTATAATCCCTCCCTTGACCTTTATTGTGCATACCTAGAGGACGTGCCTAGGAAGATCATGTGGACTACATTCTTTGATTATGCTTTTGATTTTCCTATGGCATTTGATGAGTTTAAGGGGCACTGACTTTTTTCGCTATGATCTTATTAGTGTTCTCTTATTCGCACCATTCTGAGATGCATGCAGCAGCGCACGACAAGCTCTTACAAGCTTTGACGACATCCGAGTTGACGCTGCGAGTCCTGAGCGATAATGCGGAGTGGATGATGCTCCTCAAGCCTCCACAGCACCATCCTAGAGAGGCATAGTTTGCGTACAATTAGTAGCTGACCTGGTATAATCATTCTAACTCCTCTCCCTTCTTTTTCTTTTCTTTCTTTTTCTTTTTATTTAGTTGTGGATATTAGGTTGTGTTTCTTTTTATTTTAGTTTTCTTTCTTTTTCCTTTCTTTAGTTATGGATACTAGAACTGTGTTTTTATTGGTGATCAACTTTGAGGCAAAATTTGGGGTGTTGTGGAGCTAGCTGATGGCTATGATCACCTTTATGTGCCTTTTATCCATAGTTGTATCTTGTTATTGGTGGTGCTGTTTGATTTGTATATATTCATTATTGGTGGTGTTGTTATGTATATATGTGTGGTCTTGTTGTTGATTGGGAGAGATTGTGTTTTTGGATGAGTGTGTTAGCTTGTGCATATATGTCTTCATTGAGTCTTTTTGTGTATTTTGTTTTATTTCATGTGTCTTGTGTATGTGTGATTTTGTTTTCTTTGTTTTTGTGTGTTTTCATGGTGGTAATGACTCCTTGGCTCCCAATAAAGACATTGTGAGATTTAAGTGTGGGGGTAGGAAGCCATATACTCTTTTGTGCATATTTTTGCACAAATTTTTCACTTTTGTAAAGTTTTTCTTTTTGGCTTTAGGGAACTTTTGTGCCTTTGTGATTGGCTTTTGATCTTTGATAGCTTAGTTGCTATTTGCTAACTTGTATATAGGTTGAATATGCATGACAGAACACTTGTCTATAATGTGGTCTCCTTTCTCTCATAATAACCCCATTTCACATGTACGGTTTTGTACCTACCTCATATACTTAATCATTGATTTTTGGTGTTAGTTGTTAAAATTTAGGTTTGGGGGGATTCTACTTGGTTAATTGACTTCTAGTTTTGGTTTTATTATGAAAAAGAAAAAAAAAAAACAAAGAAAAACAAGAACTATGAAAATGAGTTTAACTCTAGTAGCTCTATTTGGCCTTGAATAAGTGTCTCGCACATCCAAATAAAACCCCTAAGTAGGGAAGAAGCTGAAATATGTGCTAAGTTGTTCCTCCACGAGTTCAAGGCCTAATAAGCCAAGAAGTACCCACCCGGGCGAAGGAGCATAAGGAGAAAAGCGGAAAAAATAGAAGAAAAGAAAAAAAAAGGAGCAAAAACAAAGGAAGTCATCAGCCAAGCGGAGATGACATTTTACCCAATTTTATTCTTAGCATTGAGAGTCAATGCACTTTGCACGAAGCACCAAGGTGCACAAATCATGTCATTGTGTAGCATGGATAAAAAATGAGAACTGGGGTGCATGTATAGCCTATATGTGTCCCAAATGCATATTTTGCTTGTATATAGCTAGGGAGATAGGTTGTTAAGGTGATAGAATCGATCCAGATGTGTACATATTTTTCCCTTTTGCCTTGTACATATGTTTTGCTTTTGAAAAAATCTAAAAAATATTTCAAAGATTTTGTGGGTATATCTTCTGCGAACCCTCACGAGACCTCACTCATCCACTTGGACAACCAAGAGATTTAAAGGACTTGTTGCATGTATTAAATGCAACCATGATTCCTGCGAAAGTGAGTTAGGTTCTTAGGTTAGTTTTTCCTGGGTTTTGCTCGAGGACGAACAAAAGATATGTGCGAGGGCATTTGTTGGGCGCTAATTAGTCATATTTTACGTGCCTCTTTCATCCAATTTTAGCTCATATAATGACACAATCTTTAGGATATTACTTCTTTTATTTAATTTTGTAGGTAATAAGTTCAACCGAGCAAGTGCCACAAAAGGAATAAAAAAGGAACAAAAGAAGAAGACAAAGCAATGAGCGATGGGGGCTGGTTGACTGTACGATAGTCGTTGTGTGTCAGCCAGCAGTAGTCGCCAGCCCGGGGTTGGCGATGGCTTAACGTGGCTAGCGACCGTCATCACCCCTCTCCTGCCGTGTGTTGTTTTCGTGGCCCACTTCACTCCTATTTAAAGCCTTGCTTCGGGACCTTTTGAGGAGTCTCTCCAACGATCTTTAGGATAGGTTTAAGTTAGGTTTTAGCCAATAAAAACCTTAATAGAAGGATCAAATTTAGTGTTTAGATTGTATTTTGGATTCAAGCTTGCGAATTTCAAGTTCATTCAATTAATTCAAGCCTAAGTTTTCCGTTTCTCTTCCTCTTTATTCCATGTTTGTTCTTATTACTCTTGTTTTAATCTTGTTAGTTTAGTTCATGTTTAGTCTGAATGTTTGATTTTTGTTATGATTCCATGTTTAATAGTTGTTTTAATCCATGTTACACTAGATTTACTTCTCTAATTTCATCTTTATTTCTTTGTTTGCTAGCTTAGGTTTAAATTGGGGCTTTTATGTTTTGTGGTTAATTAGTTGTCACTTTGGTTGCCTTGGGTTGTAATTAGCCCTTTGATGGCTAATTAGTCTTGTATTAGGCCTAACCATACCTAATTTATGCCTCCAATTTAGAGTTTTCTCTCATGCCCGCTACATGTTCGATAAAATGCTTGAGAGAATTTTCATTCTTATCTTTGGGCGATTGACTTATGCCAAGAGGTGAGGTCATCTGGTTAGGGTGGAAGAGAGAACAGTCGGGGTTTGGACATGAAAATAGTCTCGATCCTAGCTAGGTCCGTGGGTTGCTAACCTTGTGGTCTAATTAGGCTAACCCCATGAAAATAGGTGGTTAAGCCAATTAGACTAGCCCATGGCCCTTGAGAGAGGGCTTGGGTAGTCTTCGATGGCACAACCAACCATCTTAATTGATGGCGCAGGTTGGGAAGGTTAGGACTCATCTAAACTACTCAGCTCATTAATTAGTCAAATTGCAATTCCAAGCTCCTTTCTTAGCTGAGCTTAGCTTGCTTTTCTTGCTCCTTTCACCTGGCCTAGATTGAACACTTAAGCTAATCCCGATACTTGAAACCCAATTCCCAGTGGACGACACTCCGAGTACTCGACGATAAACCTTACACTTGAAGTTATAAATATTAAAACTCAAATTCTTCATGTCAAAAAATAAGATCAGAAAAACAGAAATAAAAACAGTAATAAAAAGGTTGCAAAAAAAACTTTTATATCTTCTTAAAAAACATTAAAGCATACAACTTTAACGTGCACTAAAACAACACTAAAGCTATGGGGGAAATGAAAACTTTATTTCATCTAAGTGGCGATGTTGTGAATCTCCACAAGTGCACGGTTTATCATCATATTAATTACAGTGTCGATCCTCAGGCATGGAGTATGAAATTAGTTCACTCAGGGAAACTTAAACTAGCATATTTCCATGTGATCTACCTAAAAAAATAATAATTACTTTATAAATGAACACAATTTACTCAAATTCTATGAATCACATATAAAAATAAGCAAAACTGAAAAGGAAGAAACAACAGTCAACCAATCCCAAAATATCATTTTTGGTGAAACAAAAATCTTGAACTCTAAGGTTTAAACCAGAGGCAAAAATCGAACGCTAATCAACATGAATAAATAGAGAGCCCAATTGCAATCACAAACCTAGGTCAATCAGAACAAAAACTGGGTCCCAAATCAATACTATAGAACCCAGAAGCCAAAAATCAAATTAAAAGATCCAATTTCATGGATCAAGACAGTAGAAGGAATAATAGAGCATCAAACCAGAGAAATTCAATTCTAAAGCCGAAATATCACTTGAATTGGAAAAAATACTTGAGCGAATTACAATTTTCTTGGAGTCCTAAACTACTACTCCCTACTTGTTACTCCTAATCAATTTCTACTCCTCCTCTACTATTCTTGCTTCCGCCTTCCATTTCAAGTCCTCCCGGATCCAGCCCCTCAGCCCCTTATCAATAATCTCATTATTCTTTCATTAACACTCTTTGTAACCATCTCTATAAAGGCTTCAATTCAATGGCCACTTTGATGATGGTGATGATAAAAGATGGGAGAAAAAATGAGGTCGAGCAGTTATGGGGATAGAGGAAGATGAAGCGATAGTAGGCTTTTCGGGTTTCCAGGTTCACACTGGCGAAGAAAAAGGAAAGGGAGAGGAAGCCGGCTCATGTGCACGTGGTTTTTAAGTAAAGGAGCTAATTGGGCTGGAGGTTAGAAAGAGAAGGTCGTGTGAAAATGGGCAGTCCAAATAACATAATGAACAGGCCTAAAATGGAAAGAACAAGGGAAGAGGAGAAGGACTAGAGTGGGCTCCAAAAATCAGGCCCGCGCTAGAAGAAAAAGGGAAAAAGAAAGAAGCGGGCTAGGAGGGAAATTGGGCATGAATAGGCCGCAAAGAGAATGAAGCAAGAAAGGGCAATGTCTGGGCCAGCAAGGCACATAACTGTCATGTGAGGGGGGAAGAATGAACGCGGGCTAGGCTGCTAAGGATGGGCTGGGGATTGGGTCAATGCTTCTTTCCTTGTTCTTTCTTTTTTTTCTTTTGCTTGATCCAACACCATTCCTCTTTGTAACTTAAATACTTTATTTATGCTTTCAAATTTCTCTTCAATTCCTACAAAATAAATAAAAATCGTAATAAAATCGTCATTTATTACTTTATTTTGAGCAAATAACATATAATAAAAGGGTGTGAAATAATATAATTTCAGGTTGAACAATACCCGTACACCTAAATTTTTCTCGTTCTCAATTAAAATACAGCTAAAAATCCTAGAAAAAGAAAATAAAATCCTTATTCACTTTCATAAGAATCATGGTTGCACTTATCATGTGCAACAAGCAATTTAAACCCCTGGGTTACCCCTAGTGGACGAGTAAGGTCCCGTGAGAGTTTGCAGAAAATATACTCACAAAATCTATAGAAAATCGAAAATCTTTTTGGAATTATTTTTTATAAAAACTCATATGTACAACACTGAGGAAAAATATATAAATACACTAATCAACTACATCACTCAAGTAACCAAAGCATTAGATCACATATAAACACAATGTACACATTAAGAAATTCTTAATCCCCACTGATAACATCTATATACAATCTTTCACCCCATTTGGAAAATATGTAAAAGCCCGACTGGTGGAGCCTCACTCTTAGAGATATGTGGAGCACTCCAGTTCATGTGTTTTGAACGTGACAAGGTTCACTCAGCTTGTCCTCCAATATTACAAAGTATCATAGGCTTGCTAAGATTCTCAATTCTCCACTACTAAGACGGAAAATGGAACACAATAATTGATAGGACTTTTCAAGGTTGTAACGGGGTTAAGATTAAGGGTTAAAAGATAGACAAATGATTTGGAAAATGATCAGGAGTTAAAAGCCAAGTGACTTAAGAGCAACAAACACTTTCACTAGTTACAATGAGCACTCTTCCAAAACAAATTAAGAACACACCCCACCAACATTGGACCATTGAAAATGAGTATATATAATGACAAAATTCATACCAATCGCTCTTATTCACACTTCCTTTTTTTTAACTTTTTTGGTTTTTTTCTCATTAACAAAATGAATGAATGATATGCACAAAAATAATACAACTCAATTTTCAAATGGTCACAATGATGCATTCCCATAAATAACCAAGATTAACCACCGATACATAATACCCAAAAGATATGCACTAAATAGTGAAGTGTCACTCCACTAGTCTTAGCTTAGGTGTAGGAAATGTGTTTAAGCCATTGGCTAAAATGAAGGGTTCACAGCAAAAATGTCAAAGCTCAAAGGGTTTAGCAAAAGGTAAAACATTCAAACGTGGGTGGCAATCTAGCTATGTACCTCACAAAACAAATGAATGCCTCTATCCTATTATCATAATGCACATACAAAATGTGATTTCAAAGAGAATCAAGGCAAGTTCTAGAGATGTAATCATGGAAGAGATACACATGAAAGAAAATATGAGACTAAAAATGATGAATTAGTCCTTAAGGCTCAAAATCTCACAAGTTCACCTACCAAAGTCAAGCTTGCATTCGAAAAATGTCACGGGTTAGGATTGTACACAAACATCACACTTGAGACTAAGTTCTATTAACGCATACCACATCTATATAGAACCTAATACTATGGATACAAGAGAATATAATCAATCAAAATCGCACATATATATTCCCCAAATACAAAAATCTTTTTGGATTTTCAAAAATTTTCATTTATGTTTATTTCAATTTTTTTTAATTTTTAAAACATAGGTTTCCCACCCCCATACCAAACTCTCACAATGGCCTCATTTGATGTGGAAGGAAAGACCAAAACTAAAAAGAAAAACAAATAAACAGAAAGAAAAATAAGACTCAAACAGAAAGAAAAAGGACAAGACTGTAACCTAAAAAAGAAAACAATAAAAATAAAATAAAGCAACAATATATATGAAAGAAAACAAACTAAAAAGAGAAATAGAGAAGAACGATTATACCAGGTCAGGTGCAGAAATAACCCTAGCCTTCTCATGGAGCATCAACCACTCCATATCAAACTGAACATAACTACTTAAATTAAAACCCATTAGAGCACGCAATAGTTTATCCAATTGGCAAGAATAACTCTTAATAAAATTACAAAATTGGAAATTAAAGAGTTGGTATCAAATAGAGTATATCCACCATGTCAATCAGGATAAGTAAGGGCCCCATACAACTTGTCAAATTGCGCAAGTGTCTTATCCAAATTAGCATTCGTAGGTACAAAGTTCTCAAAATCTATAAATTCAGACTTGCAAGATTCAAAAAGGAGGTCAGTTATAAGAGGTCAAAAGAAAAGGATTCATATTCAACATAAAAATCCTCATCAAGAACTTCATTGATATCAAACCCACATGAAAAAGATTCACATTCAACAAAAAGAATATCATCATCATATTCTAAATTAGTTGGCTCAACATCGTCCTCACATGACTCCTAGAAACAAATAGCTTCTGACTCATCATGATGCTCAACTTCAGATGTGACACTCATATCTAACTCAGTAGCATTCTCGAGGTCTTCACCCACCTCATACTCAAACGATTTGGTAAAAAGGGCGGGAGGGATAGGAAAAACCTGGACAAACTCAGTGATGTCCTTAGGTGAGCTAATGAGGTGTGCAAGGCTTGGAGATAGAGATATAAGGCGATCCTCCTCTTGTTCTATGCTAGGCAAAGGCATATTGTCATGAAAATCAAGCTTAACAAGATAAGAGCTCAAAATCATCATAAAAACTAACTTCAAAATCATCATAAAAACTAACTTCAGGTTTAGGAGATCCTAAACTAGAGTCAGGCTCATACAAATTATAATCCTTCCTCTGATTAAAACATTGAGAATATTCAACAATTCTCTCTTTCATAGTCTCTACCATTTTTTCAGTCATTTCATATATCCTCCTTCTAAGACTTGCATATGTAGCATCAACATAATCCCGATATGGACAATCACAAGCATCATAATCAGAAGACTCATAATAATCGCACAAAATAAGAGGCAAATAAGAGTAAGATGGGTCATGTGAGTTTATAAAGTGATCCCAGCACTAAGGATTAGCATGGGAAGCATACTCGCCTTGAGTAAGGTACCTTAAATTCTCTTTAACTTGTTCAAATTCATAAGTATCCCAAGCTATTTTTTCAAAGAAATCCTAAACCTTATCCTAAACCTCAGAATTCAACATTTAGACCCACCACGATGACCTCACATATTTCCCATTTTTGAGAACATTGATTCAATTGAGTATGATAATCGTTAAGTCTCGATAAATAACTCCAGAAAGGTTTATGCTCAAATTGTAAGAAACTGAAAACTTGCATTCTTGAAACTGCTTTTTTTTCAATTTTAAGAATTTTTCAATTTTTTAGGATTTTCAATTTTTTTATTTTTTTAAGTTTTCTAAGGAAAAGAACGGCTATAAGACACTAATTATAAACTAAGAACTAAAACAAAAACAAAACACCCAAATAATTAAGCTAACAAAACAAAATGAACTAACATTGTAAGTAAAAGTATATTACCAAAAGAAAAGAAAGACCAAAACAAAATAGGCAACAAAAAGTGACCTAAGACAAAAAAATCGAAAATAAGCACATACACAAAGCATGCTCACCATTTCCTTTTTCTAATTTTTTTCTTCAAACACCAAAAAACAGAAAAACCTAAAACTAAAACTAAAAGGCTAAAAATAAAATGAAATCGAAAATCAAACTCCAAATTTAGAACACTATATATAGAAAATTCATCACAATCCCAAGGAATATGAATATATTTTTTTAATTGTTTAATGTCCCGAAATAGTGCAGAAAATTTCCAATAGAAAATTATTTCTAAAAATCACAATAAATTCCAGAATATCCAAAACATTGCACAAAAATTCACCTAGACTCTAAAAATCATGGAAAATCCACTCAAAATATCAGATGAGAAAAATTCACACCAAAACAGCTCCAAATAATTCAAACAGAATCTGAAAAATTGCAAAAACCTACACTGGATGCCCCTATTCTTCCCTGGACCACTTGAATGCTAAGCTATCAGATCTAATTCTGTTTCCTTAGCAATAAATATTCACTAGAAATGAAGATTAATTTGACTAAAACAAAAAATCAAAATATTAACTTAAATAAAAAATAAAAAACGAAGAAATCTAGACTAATCTAAACTACACCAAAACTAAACTAACACACATAAAAAATCAAAATTCAAAAATACGAAATGAAAACAAAAACTACATACAACTCAACGCAACCTAATTTCACAAACTCATCTCTGGCAACGGTGCTAAAAACTTGTTGTGAATTTCCGCAAGTGCACAATCATCTACGTTGCACAATCATCTAGCTAAAAAATAGATAATTACTTGATAAACGAGCACAAGTTATTCAAATTTTAGGAATCATATATCAAAATAAGCAAAACCAAAAAGGAAGAAACAACAGCCAGCCAAGCCCAAAATATCATTTTTGGTGAAAGAAAAATCTTGAACCCTAAGGCTCATCAAGCGCCCATCATGCTAATGAAGAAATAACCGATGCAACATGATCCTGGTTCGAACCAGAAGAAAAAATCGACCGCTAATCAGCAAGAGTAATGGAGAGCCTAATCGCAATCATGAACCTAGATCAAATAGAACACAAACCGAGTCCTAGATCAAGACTGTAGAACGCAAAAGCCAAACATCAAATTGAAAGATCCAATTTCATGAATCAAGATAGGAGAAGGAACAATGGAGCATCAAACCAGAAAAATTCAATTCTAAAACCAAAATCTCACTTGAATTGGAAAAAAATACTTGAGCGAATTACAAATTTTTTGGAGTCTTAAACTACTACTGTCTAATTATTACTCCTAATTAACTTCTACTCCCCCTCCTCCGCTATTCTTGCTTCCGCCTTCCATTTCAAATCCTCCCGAATGCAGCCCCTTACCCCCTCTTCAATAGTCTCATTATTATTCCACTAACGCTCTTTGTAACCATCTCCATAAGGGTTCAATTCAATGCATGTGGGTTTTAAGTGAAGGAGGTGACTGAGCTGGAGGCAAGAAAGAGAATGGAAGTGTGAAAATGGGCAGTGGAAATCACTGATACGGCTGCAAGGGCACGCTAGCGTTGTAGCAAATCAAGGTCGATCCCACAGAGACTATGTTGATCTATTGGGCTATATTCCTTTAAGATATGCTAAGCAAATCCAAATTTGAGAATGAAATTACACTAAACAACTATCTAATCTAATGGATAAATAATAATTGGAATTAAGCAAAATAAGCAATCACCTAATCTACATATCAATAAAGCATTTCTTCCTTAATTGGTTGTTTCAAAACTGATAATCGAGTATCACAACCCTCTTTCAAGGTGAATTGAAATACCTAAATCAAATCAATCATCAATTTTCATGGATTTCTTGATTAGTTTAGGTTCTTTAGGCACACGATTATCCAATCAATGGTTTCTCAATCCGTAATTCTCTTTCAAGACATCACGCAATCAAGTTAAATACTAGGATTCCGGTATTTGAGATTTTACCTTTTAGTCCTTCATTCAAATACCCACAACATGCAAGAAGGTGATCGAGTTTCTCACAAGATAATAAACTTCTAGAATTTGATAAAATAATCTAACAATTCTGAAAGTACCAAATGATATCAACACTAGATCAAGAAACTCAAAAATGTTTGCATAGATCCAAAATCAAAACAACAAAGATAATCAAAACACAAAACATAAAAAATGAGAAAAGAGAAGAGAAGAGAAGAGAAATGCACAGCCAATATCGTGCTTGAACCATCGTGCAAACCCAGGATGGAATCCTTGTAAATCTTCACTTCAACTCACTCTCTCTCTCTCCCTAATCTAAACTCTAATCCTAAGAAGAATGATATAGAGAATGAAATGATGGAATGGGAATGATCTTTTAGCAGCTGAGGGATGCCCTATTTATAGGAAAACCAAATCAATCTCAGCCACATAATGAGGGAAAACGAACAGGCTAGCTGTTTCATGCTTATCACGGTCCGTGGCATCCACCATGGGCAGACCGTGGTGCCCTCTAGTCACTTTGCCCTGTTGATTTTGGCTAACCTGAGTTGACTGTATATGCTATCCCGAGTTATCCATGATATATACCTAGGTAAACCATATCTCTTGCGGATTTTTGGTTAATTTTTGTGGGCTCTTACGTCCTTGCATAATTCTTCATTGATTTCATGACAAACTCAGGTTCTCTTAGCCAATTTATGCAAAATATCATGAACAACACCAAACTCGAGCATAAAATAGGAAAAGGACTATAAATTATCACATAAGGCACATAATTCTCCCTAAAATACAGCAAAATAACCCTAAAATGATATACACGTTAAGCACTTATCAATAACATAATGAATAGTCCCAACATGGACAAGAATAAGGGAAGAGGGGAAGGACTGGACTGGGCTCAAAAAATAACGCCCACGCTGGAAGAAAAAGGGAAAAAGAAATAAGCCGACTAGGAGGAAATCGGGCATAAATGGTCCCGGAACTGAGAAAAGAGTAAGCCCAAACTAAGGGAGTGATTGGGCTAGCGAGAGAGTGAAGCAAGAAAGCATAATGCTAGGCCACCCGGGCATGTGACGGCCACATGAGGGACTAAGAACGAACATGGGTTGGGCTGCTTAGCATGGGCAGGGATTGGGCTACTGCTTCTTTTCTTGTTCGTTCTTTGGATTGGGCCACTGCTTCTTTCCTTGTTCTTTCTTTCTCTTCCTTTGTTTGATCCTACACCCCCCTCTTTATAACTTGAGTGTTTTATTTATGCTTTCAAATTTCTCTTCAATTCTTACAAAATAAATAAAAATGACATAATTTTAGGTTGAATAGGCAAACCTATTCTATTTTTAGCTTCTTCTCCTTCTTCACTTACGGAATTCTCTTTGGGGGATAGGATCCTTAGCCCTTTTCTTGTCAATCCGAGATGAGTTCCCAGATTCCAAAGCCTTGGTGTCTTTCTTCTCTTAAAGTGCCTTTTTCTTCTTGTCATCGCTCGATCATCCATTCTATGTAAAATCTGGAAACATTGGTGGAATGTTGATAACTCAGCATGGTGATAAGTAGGTAGTACAACCAGGAGTTCATCCAAGAGTGCACGTAAGCAGCATTGTTCGTCCATCTAGCCTTGGAGAGGTCTATCTAAGACCACATTGCCTCAGAAGATGCCTAGGGAAGAAATGAGTAGCTATTTTAAAACCAACAAGTCGCATATATGCACTTCGATCTCTATGGGTCACAACCTGGTGAATATTCCACTATCAAATGATCCAACGGATGGGTGGAGACCTCTCAAAGAACTTAAACCAGCCCACTACAAATTGGCCCACAAAGAGCCTCTTTCGCTAGCAGAAATGCTTTGCAAGATAGGAGTCGACATTTTGAGGAATAATAATTAGTCTTAGATGCTCTAACAACCAGATCTAGAAAAAAAAGACAATACTAACCTAGAAAACCTGGTCGGGTTCCCAACTCAAAGCAAACAAATGAGTGAGAAAAAGAGAAGGAAAAGAGAAAAGTGTAGCAAAGTAGGATCCCAGGCCTAGGCCAAAATCAGAGGTGGGCCGGGTTCCCTACCCTCTGCAATTGCGGTGGGTTAGGTAAAAAAAAAAGAGAGAGAGAGAGAGAGATGGCCCATTGGGCTATTGGCTATTACCTAAAGCAGCGGGGGCTTCTCGAGAAGTATTAGTCTGAGTTGTTGCATAAACGGTCCAAACAAAGAATAGTGCCAGCAAGCATAAGAGGCAGGGGTGTGTTCCCATAACGAATGCCGGTTTCCACCATAAGAAGTCTAGTGGGACCTCTACCACTAGAACCTTCTACAAATAGGTAGGCACCTAAAAGGCAAAGCATTTCGGCACGACACTTATATGAACCGCCTACGGCATAACCTCACTCTTTCCTAAAGTGAGTGATTAGCACCACAAAATGTACCTCCTTATCAATGATAACAAAAGACAAATCATCTAAGCCTAATCCTAGAAGACAGCAGTATTAGCAAATAAATGTTTTAAGGATATAGGAACTATAAGAGGATAATAAAGGGGAATCCTAGGATTGTGCTAAACTCCTCAGCTAAAGGGCACAACTTATGAGTCATAAACCTAAAGACATGAAGATCTAGATCTCAAAAAGTCATGACAGCTCTAAGAAAATTCCAGGAAATCTTAATTTGACGCAAGCTAAGGAGGGTGTTCAGCCTAAGGTTTTTTAGTTCATACTTGTCTTCAAAATCAAGTAACCAAATGACAAGTTCCTCTCAAAAGACATGACGACCTTTTTAGACACGTTAACACAATGGATGTCCAAAACACTAGGTTCAGACAGCTTTTATAGCACCAAAAATAAAGCCCAATTAGAGTTGGACTGGGGAATCCACTTGGGTTTCCTGAGTGTTCGTTGCATGACTTCAACATCTAAGACTTTTTCTGTGAAATGTTCTGCCAATTTGGACTCGGACTCTTAGAGAGAGGTTCTTGGGGCCCACTGAGTTATGTAAATTTTTTTTTTTTGGTTTTTGCCTTACCTCTAGTAACATATTGAGAAAATTTTATGATCTCTTCACACTTATGGTTGTTTTTTTTAATTTTTAGGTAATTTGTTTATGGGGGAAAATGGGGGCTAGATCTTACTTTTTTTAACTAAGTCTTGCATTGTGAACGTCATGTCTTACATAAAAAGTCCAAGTGCATTCATGATAAAGTGGCATTACAAAGTCAGCATACAATATCAAGCTAAAGTTTGACAGGATAACCCTATTAATCAGCCTAAAGCCCCCTACTACTTCCACCGAAGAAGTACTCAGCATAACATGATGCAACATCGAAATCAATTGAACACCGACTTGTGCCTACATCGGGACAAGAACTACCCACAGGAGCCCAAGAATGGTGAGGAGGCTTGTTATGCATGGTCCCAAATGACTAGTTACCATATAAGATTTATGGAATCAGAGGTTCCCCTAAAGAATAAGAAGCTGCATACGGATCCCGAGGATCGTAAACATAAAGGCGCTCTATTTCGAGCAGAGAATCCTAACGAGGTCTCATCTTTTCAACATGAAAAGACTCTGGAACATTACGAGCCCATGAAGCAAGACACCTCCTCAATTGAGACCTCCGAGGTGGTGCTCGCTCGGTGGAGCCCTCAGGCCCCTTTTGTAAAAAGGAACAAGGGTTAACCAAAAACAAAAGGGCAAATGAGGAAGGACGATAAGAAAGGGGATGTATGTCATCCGTTGGAGGATCATGACAAGTTAGAGGTTCGTAAATGCCCTAGTCACAAAGCCAATATAGTGAATACTCAACAGCTCCCGATTATACTAAAAGAAGAACGTCGACAAAGTAAGTACAGGAAGCCATATAAGGGAAGAGGAGAAATGATATACTTATTCCTATAAAAGTAGGAGGGAAAGGAAGTTCAGGGCACAAGTATGTCGGTACCAACGGAATCTCAACATACTGCACCGGCTCTCCCTCCAACGCCACATTGATATTCAAGTTTGGCATTGGAACATCAATGTGTATACCCTAAAAGAAAAAAGCGAGATAAGAAGGACATTAGTTAAATCTCGAAACAGATAAGTAATGGATGGTAGATCACCAAATGGGTCATGCTTCGCTGAAGATATGCCCCATAGTCACCCTCATGGTCGGTAAAATTAACACAATGGCAACCGTTATGTCCACTACAGACAACATCCTGCCATAGAACATAGATCACGGATGATCCACAGGAGTATAAGGAGGTAATTGGTTAAGGATTTAGGGTGATACTCTCTCACCCTAATACCAAATGAAATAGAAAGGCCCTCTATTAAAATTCATCTTTGAGTGTAATATTAGGCTGTCTCGACTTTAGATGGGATCGTATGAGCACCCCATGGATGAAAGTTAGCCTACAAAACACCGATGTCATGACAAAGTGCGAAGAAGGATAAGTAAAACTAAGTATCATACCGTGGTAAGGTTATTTATGGCGCTTCTAAGGCATTGTAAGCATCCTCACTGAAACTTCCTTTGAATATGATTGTCAATCTTTGGTCTATGAAAGCATTGTTGGCAAAGGATTATGTTCCCGAGATCCAAGCAATAGATCCAGAAAGTACTCTAGAACCAAAAATAAAAAGAAATAGGAAAATAATGATAGAGGTTCCCAACACGAAAAGTGGAGTAAAAAAAAGGTTGTGATTATTACCTCAATCACCCTCCACAAACCACTGAAGGGTAGACTAGAATTCTTGTCACCCTGGATAATGTTAGTTTTACGAACCCTACTCCATATGCCTCAAATAAGAGTGGCATATGCAGCCACTCCCTAGTTCAAATGCCTCACTTTGTCAAAATCAATTAGGTTAATCCAGTTATGAAAATAACAATAGTTACCTAGTTTAGCAAAGATAGTAGTGCTGAGGAGCAGAGCTAAAATAATCTGAGATTGTTGGTCAAGCATGTGAGTGATTTAACCAACATCATCTCGCATCAGTGTAAACAGTGTAGTTGGAAACTACCACCAGGAGGTATATTTCCCATGACAGGTCCAAAAAGCTCGAAAAGGTGCCCTCAATCATGATGGAAATCCTTTTGGTACACGAAGGGATCAATAGAAAAACTAAGACCTGTCAATACAGCAAAATCGAAGGGGGCAATAGTCATCTCCCCAAAATGCAGATGAAGAGTATTAGTGGTGCCCTAAAATCTTTCGGCAATCCTATAAGTGACACAACAACTAGTGTGTTGGGATATTCCATCTAAAGCTGTATAAAAGGATCCAAAACTCGCATTCTCTAAAGCAATTCGATCTTAGATCTCCCTACATCTAAGATTTATTATAAATTTCTTAGCGGCACCTCGACCCCTGATGATGTCATCCTAAAAAAAGGAAGAAAAATCACACAAAAGAATATGATAAACAAAAGGAAAGAAAGCACATGAGAAAAGAAGAAGAACATTTACCTTTTTTGAAGCAGTTTGACTCAATGCATGACATTCAATCCCCACAAGAAGATTGGTGCCATCCCAAGCCTTAACAGGTCTCTATTCCCTTTCAGTAAAGTAATCCTGCACAAGCATCTCTTAACGAGATCAACAAGGAGGATGAGCTCTTCACAAGCTCATACTTGAAAAAAGAAACAAAGTAAAGTGAGAGAGGAAAGAGGAGCATCATTGAAGATGTGGCTTGAACACTCCCCAAATAAGGCTATTTATAGGAAAAGAGAGGAGAGAAGAAGCCAAACAGAGGACTGGCAAGGCTCCCCTCAAGTCATATGCACATATTCCCTCACTATGTGCTAAAATGCAAGCAAACAAAGCAAAAAACAAGGGTGTTTAACACGAGAGCCCGAACGGGTTGCCCACACCTTACATGCCTATATTCTCGCCATAAGAAGTCAAACACTCAAGCAAAAGAAGAAAAAATAATCAAAGGAGATAAGCCATGAAGACCCAGGAATGATCTCTATGTGTATCGAAATTCATGAGCATCAAAAACACAAAGCATGCAAACAAAGTAGAAACCAAAAGCAAAGAAAGTGGTCAAGGGAGCACCTACCTTGGTTCCCCACCACCACATGCTTGTGTTTCTCTTAGAAAATGTAAAAGAAGAAGAAGCCAAAGCCATAGGAATCTGAGGGGTAGTCTACACACATAAGTATCTAAGACAAAGCACGCAAACTAATGCAAGGGTTAGTCACCTAATTAAACGAATTTGTGACCTTTGTTTTTTTGTGAATTTTTTAACCCTCTCTTTTTATGGAACTTAAGCCAGTGCTTCTCTTTTTTCTTTTCTTAGAAAACTGCTGAATTGACTATTCCCCCAACTAGATCTTAACGTGAGGTCGACTTTTAAGACAAGAAATCGTTTTTGCCTGTAGATTTGATTTTTCACAGGAGACTCCTTCACTCAATCCAATTGGGATCAACTTGGGTTTCTTCTTGTAGCCGTAACTCCTCCAATTAGATTGTAAAGTGAGGTCAACTTTTAAAGCAAAGAATCACTTCTCCCCCAGATTCCATTCTTCGCAGGGGACTCTCTTTCTTAATTTAGTTAGGGCTGACTTGGATTTAATCCTAGCTATAACTCCTCTAATAAGATCATGAAATCAGGTTGACTATTAAGATGAAGAATCATTTTTCCCCATAGATTTGATTCTTCATAGAAGACTCCCTCACTTAGTTTTTTTGGTGTCAACTTGACTTTCTTCTTTTAGCTATGACTTCTTCTATTAGATTTGCGAAAGCATAACTTCTCCACTCAGATAGCAAGGCTATAACACCTCTAGCTAAATAGCAAAGGCATGACTTTTCCAATTAGACATTAAAGACTTGAATTCTCCAGAACAAATAGCAAAGGCTTGAACCCTCCGACCAAAGAGCGAAGGTATTCAAACAGCCAAGGTATGACTCCTTCGATGAGACAACGAAGGCATGGCCCATCCAATCAGATAGTGGAGGCGACTCTCCTAATCAGAAAATGAAGACTTGGCTCCTCCTACCAGACAGCTAAGGCATAACTCGTCCAATCAGACAACAAAGTGCGATCAACTTTTGAGGTGAAGAATCAACTAAAGGAAGGAGTTTACACATTTGAAAGAAGATGTTTACATCACTGATGTTTGATTTAAAGGGAAAGGACACTAACTTGAAGAAAAAACCTATGTTACCTTATCCCTAGCATAAAGAAGTTCAACTGTCTTTTTCTTAACTTGTAAGAGGCCTTGTTACATTTGACCCCTACATCTTTAATGATTTAGAACATGCAACGACTTCACTAACTTAAGGGTGTCCAATTTGACTTAAAAGTCTGCAACCTTAATAATTTGATCGTCACAAACTCAAATAAATTGAGACTCATAAATCGTAATAATCAAGGAGTCTACCACTTTTGTGACAACTTATGGGCTGCTTAGATGACTTAAAAATGTGCTTAGTGACTTAAGAGTTAACACATTTGATAAGATGGCTTAGCAAACCTTTTACTGTGATACCTAAGGGTCTTGACTTTGATGACTGTGGTAGTTTTTTTAATTTGATGACTTAAGATTCTACTTAGTGACTAGGGAACTGATAAGTTTGTTGACTGATGAGTCCTAAATTTTAATGACTTAATAGTCCTTAAGAGTAAGATGACTTAGAATTGAAGGCTAACCTAGAAGTCTTAGAATTCATCAGCTCAAAAGCTGTAAAGGTCAACTTAAAAGTCTTAGAATTTGGCAATTGAAAGATTAAAATGATTGACTTGAAAGTCTTCAAGTCGATGTAAGGAGTGAGTTGAAAGTCTGTAAGTTTTCGGATGGCTTAAGAGTCTATAGAGGATGACTTGGAAGTCAGAGAGTTTGATGACTTAAAAACTTGAGAGCTGATTTAAAAGTCTTTAAATTTGATAGCTTGCAAATATATAAGGAGTGGCCTTGAAGTCTATAATCTTTTGATGACTTGGGAGCTTATAGACAATAAATTGCATTTCAGTCCTTTGAGATTTGGTGAAATGGTTTTTTAATACCACAATTTTAGAAAAATATTTATGGAACTACTTAGTTTAGGCAAATGGTGTATGGAGCACAAAACTTTGGGTTATTACATTTCTGGGTTACAAACATTTATTTTTAGGTCCTTGAAGGGCTTCCAACGTAAAAAAAATTCAAAGTTTTTGGCTATTTTGCAAAACTAGGCTTATATTTATGTTTAAACTTCTTATAATGACATTAATGGTACGAGTTATCATAATCTACTACTTATATCTCAAATATTATATTTTCTATGATTAACAGTCCTCCATGCTTAGCAAAATAATTAAAACTTAATTAGAGAGTTTCGACCATCATCTAAACTTAGTCGGTGCTGGACTCTGGCATTCCTCTAGCTTCGGGTTTACAGAGATTGCTAATCTCAATCTCACCTTCCTTAGATCAGGCACAGTACAGATCCATTTTATTTCCCACCTCGGACCGTAGTCACTAATCAAGTTTTTAATCTTTTTTAAGGGTAGTGGAACTTTAATCAAGAAATATAATATTTAAGACATAAGGTTCAATTGAATAACATCTCCTACTAGGAAATTTCTTTTATTGAAAGCTTAAAAGTGAAAATACTAAAATAGAAAGTTTGAAGAGGGACTTAAACTAAGATCATTAGAGATGCTTGCTCATAGAGAAATAGAGAATTCGGACTTCTCTTTTGCTCAAAAATGCTCAAATGACCGTGTCTCTTCTCAGTACTTAACCTCTCCTTTTAAAGAGGGGATGGGGTATATAGGATGCCCTATTGGCTACAGTACACACTGATTTTTTACATAGCTACAGTACAAACTGTCTTTCCACATGGGTACAATATACACTTTATTTTACAAACCTGACACTTGTCAAAATAGTACAATAATGGACAGTCACTTTTCAAAGCTTTTAATAATGACAAGACTAGTCATCATTATTGAAATTCTGCATGCCTTCATCTCCAATTATATTTCTAGGCCATCATTATCTAGATAATCATCAAAATCTTCATCAAGCTACTTAAGATGCTCTGGATCCTATTTTTTAAATAATTTAAGAAGAGATTTGTTTTCTTTTGCTAATAAGAATTTTTCAGCTCCAATGTCAAAGAGATTATCAAAGATATCTTTTGACACTACTCCTTCCACCCTCATGTGCTCTTTAAACTCATTACCATAGGTGAAAGTAGTGTTTCCACAATGCATTAATATTTTTCTTTGTTCAATTAATGTCCAATATTGATGATAGATATTGAAGAATCCAGTGGCTTTTGCTAAATCAGGATTAGTAATTAATTCTCATAGTTCAGGAACCCATTCTTGTCGTTGATCACAGAGATCGTCGTAATCAAAAATCTAAATAAGATAATAAGCTGGTTTGGCTTTTCCATTTTCATATTCGATAAATGCACTATACACTTCCAAATTTTAGACATCTGCTTTGTTGAACCTTCAGGAGATGTTAGAATCCAATGGATTCTTCGGAATACGCCTTACTAAAATTTCGTTAGTCTTGAGAAAAGAAAGAACTTTTGATCTGGGATTTCTATAAAGTAAATTACCATCCTGTATTCCCAAGCTTTAATGATAGGATCATTTGGAGATATTAAATTTGTTGGAAAACTAACACCACCAACTCTAGACTTGCTGAGAAAGTAGATAGTTGTATCCCAAGACTCCCAAATATCATAGGATAATGATGATAAACGTATATGTAGGCTGCATACCACTCATTGAACCATTTTTCTTGAACATGAGAACTTTTTTTCTCCTAAATATCATAAAGAAACCGTAGGTAATTAACTTGTAACTCTAGAAGGGAAAATCCTTGGCTTATTCGGTAGGCTGTAAATAGTAGACCAAAACATGATCTCTTTTTCATATGGAATTCCAAGTTATCAATAAGGAGTCTACTAGAAGGAGAAAACCGTTCTAGTGGGAATGGCATTTCATTATGGATTTCCTTCTTTTCTAGCAGGAGGTCAGCTTTGATGATCACTATTAGCGAGTTCTCGAGTTAAACTGTCTGTCAGAGAGTTCTTCAATCCCTGTATATATTCAATAGAGAAGGAAAACTTGTTAAACCATAATTGTCAACACAACAATCGCCCTTACGCTTGCATATTTGATAAATTCTTTTTCATAAAACCAAATATTCTTTTACAATTAGTTTGAATAAGAAAAGGTTTTAGGGCTAAAAAGATTAAGAACTTTTCAATTCCCCTTATGACTGTAAGGATTTCATTTTCCATCGCGGGATAGTTGCATTCTGCATTATTAAAACTTCTACTGCAATATTTGCAAAGTTTTTCTCCTTCTTTGATTTTGAGTACTGCAATCCAGTGCTCATTGCTGGCATCTATCTCAAGAATTAAATCAACTACCTCATTAGGTAAATTAAGAACCGGAAGATTTTTACACATCTTTTTGAAATTCTAGACAATCTTTGAATCGTTAGTGGTCCATGTCCAACTTACATCTTTCTTGAGTTTTTGCTGCAATGGCTTTCTTAGTTTAACCAAATCTTTAATGAAATCTGAAGTATGGGTAAGGCATCCAAGAAATCTTTCCAACTGCTTCCTATCTTCAATCTTTTGAGGAAAATTTTCTATAGTTTCCACAATATGTTTTTGTAGAATGATATGTCCGACTTTTATCTCTAGGCCTAAAAACTCAATCTCTTGTTCTGCATAAATACACTTGTTTTTACCAAGTATAATACCAGGGTCAATGCATCTTTGGATGACAGCCAAGACATCATCTTTGTGCTGTTCTATGGTTTTGGAAAAGATAAGGATATCATCTATGTAAACTAAACAACAATGATTAAGGTCTTTAAAATATTATCCATTCTTCTTTGGAATATTTGAGGTGCATTTTTAAGACCAAATCACATTACAATCCACTCATAATGTCCTTATGGGGTAATAAACGCAGTTAAAGGAATACTTTTCTCATCCATTTTTATCTACCAATAACCACTTTTGCAATCCATTTTTGAGAACGAAGAGGCTCCTTGAATTTTGTTGAAAAGAACTATTTTGTTAGGAATATAGTAATCATCAAAGTCAGTATTATCGTTAAGCTTTTTGTAATTGATTACCATTCTAGCTTTTCCTTTTTTTTCTTCAGCATGATTTCTTACCATGAAAGCAAGACTAGTGTGAGGATTCTTGCTATTCCTAATTAATCCTTTATCCAGAAGTTCTTTGATTTGTTTACTAAACTCTTGGATGTCCGGGTGTGTATAAACCATTTGTTTAACTCGGATAATAGTGTTAGGATTTAATAAAATAATTTTAGCAAATGTTTTACCTTTATTCCAAAATTTTAGAGGATTATCAAAGTAAAGTTCTTTGCATAATTTTTCTTATTGTTCAACAATCTGCTCTTTAATAGATAATTCAAGTAGTGAGATTGTTAGTACTATCTCACGTTGTGCTAGCATTAGCTTCTCACCACGCTGGCTATGTGTAAACTCAATTTTCTGATGCGTGTAAGCCTTACTTAATTTTTCAATAGGAACCAAGTGACCATTAATTGTGAATACTATTTGGTTTATGGTATGTGCGCATGCAAAATATAATCTTTGAAACTGATTTCCAATAATTATATCATGAGAGGGTTGATTAGTAGCTTATAAAACTAGTATAATGCATTGAACTCCTCCTAATTCTATAGATAATCCTTCTACAGTTTCATTATGGCTCATAATACTATTATCGACTATCCTTACTTATAAAGGATTCTTGACTTTTTTCCGCATAAATTCTGGAAATAATGTTCTCTTTCTAAAGCATACAGACCAATCACTATCTATGTAAGCACACAGCTCATATTTGTTATATCCTTCTAAACATACCTTTATTGGAATATAAATGCTACCAGGATTTGTATTGGTAGCTTCATAGTGTATCTCCATGGTCATGATTTTGACTAATTCATCCTCATAGATTGGTTCACTAATAGTTCTAGTTTTGTACCCAATGACCTTTCTTTCTAAACTCATACTTCGATCTATACTGGGTCTTGCAGATTCAAAACTCATTCTACTCATTTCACTGGTCAGGCTAATTGTATCATTTTCTTTAAGCTCTTCTTTAACTGATGAAGATCCTTCTCCCTAATCTGATCTTATACTCATACTTCTTAATAATTGGGGTTTAATGGTGATTTTACCTTCCTCATCGATTTTTATTATATTTTTCTTATTGATCTTTGTAGGGTTGGCGAAGCTAGATATCCATGAACGATCAATGTTTATCTTCTGAGTATTGGACATAATCCTCTGGATCTTTTGTATAGGGTAGGACTTTTAAATTTTTATGCTTCTATCATTGTTACCTTAGTCTTTGGATCTATTATATTATCTAATTTATAAATTATTTTCCAGAATATTCTTAAAGGATATCCTCCTCTTTTCATGTCCATCCCAACTATTTTTATCTTAAGAGATAAAAAGTTTTTATCAAATTCATATTTTAGACTCATATAATATCCTGGTCAATAATTAAATCCTTCTGACCCATTACACAAATTAGTTTTTATCCCTGTGATAATTTGATTATTGAATTTAGTATACCTAATGTCACAGACTAAAGCGTAAAGATTAATATCTTTATCATAATATTGTAATGAAGTGATTTGAACTTGGACACTTCCAACATGGATATACATATACTTTCTATCTTTGTTATGTTTAAGTATACTTTCCCAATTAATGATATTAACTTTTCCAATGTCATACTCACAATTCTTTATCTCCAGTTCTCCTTCCATCATTTCACATACGTATTTGCTTTTTAGTTAAAAGATGAATTTTTTATAGATCATGTTTTTTTGGATTACGGGAAGGACCCAATTTCTTTTGACATCTTTGTTTTCATTGTCTAAAACAAACTCTTCATAAGTACTTTCTTCATGTTCATTATCCAATATAATTTTAATAATTCCTTTGTTGTTATTCAGCGTTAGGTCTAATGCCTCATCTGCACTAAGCTCAACATAATCTAGGCTTCCTAAGGTTTTAATAAGTTTGTTATTCTTCCTATTTTTGCATTCATTAGTATAATGTCCTACTTCTCTACATGCCCGGCATTTACAGTTGTTTTTCTCAGTAAGATAATAAACTGCTTTCTTAAAAAATCTTCACTTTTTAGGGCTTAGTTTGTTATAATATTTTCTTCTATATTTCTTTCCTCTTTGCTTATTAAAGCTCTTTTTCTTATAAAATTTTCTCTCTTCTCCTTTTAGGCTCTTTTCCCCATTAGTGAAGTGAATCCCAGCAAATTTGGAATTGCTCTTAATTTTATTTTGCTTTTGGAGATCAAGACGTTGATTATTGACCCATTTTCTTGAATAAGATATTCTTGAACCAAAAGTATCAACGACATCTGTTTGTTCAAGTCACGCAATATATCTTTCATTGATTATGGAATTTATTGGATGCGGCAATTTATCATGGAACATACCAATATTAGTTTCATTATATCTAATTTTGTAATAATATTTACTAAATTCCGCAATATAATTTTCCAAACATCTCATATCCCATAATTCTACATTATTAATTTTTTCTACCATTCTCTTGCCTTTTCTTCAGAATCAAGTTTAGCTCTGATAATTTCAATTTCAGTTTCAATTTCCTTACATAAATTCTTGAACATTGTAGCTGGTGTTTCCATCATTCTTAATGTATTTTTACCATCTTCAGTTAATGAATCATACCAGTCAGCTACAGTGCCGAAACAACTATGTTCAATATAGTTTAGGAAATTTACAGCAGTCCAGGTAGTATTTAGGTTTAAGAGATTATTCATGCCTCTTTTTAAATGTTCAAATATTTCTTCTCTATTACGAGCTCCATCTATATTTAAGATGTATCCCGTTTGACTAGTTGGGATAAGGCCAACTTCTTCAAAGGTTGTAGTCTTCCTTGGGATGAACTCGAGTGAAAAATTAGTTTTACATCCTGCTGGAACATACCTATGTTCTATAAAATAAGTATTTCTTTGTAGAAGGTTCATCAAATTCTTCAGGTTTTAGGACAACATTGTCAACTAGATTGGTCTCTATCTCACCTAAATCGAGTTCTTCTCCAATTTCATTAATTTCATCTTCAACTATCTTTTTACCATATTTTTTTCTCCAGTTTTTTTCTGACTTCTTCTAATGGTAACACATTCAAATCTTCTAGCTTAATAAGGTTCATCTGCTGATATATTTCTTCTTCTAATTGGACATTATTAGTTTCTTCATTATCGTCAGATAATACGCCATGTTTATCACTAATGGTGCCCATAATCTTATTTAATTCTTCTAGATTTTGTTCTTTCTCAAACATCGTTGTAGTTTCAAGAGTATATTGCTTATACTCCTTCATCTTCTTCCTTCTCTACCCTTTCAGCTGATTTTTCACCTGATTTTTCTCCTACTTCTTTTTGGATTTTTATATCATGCAAAGGAAATGGATTTTTATTTTTAGGGTTTTGAAAAGGATATTTATGCTGAAATGGAGTACTAATACTTGAAGTAGATTTTCTGCTATGCCTAACTTCTTTAATCAGAGAGAGGTGAATTATAGATAATTGCTTTTTAAGCTCCTTGACTTCCATCTTAATTTAGCTAGTTCGGCTTTTAATTCTAAAATTATATCAGTGATATAATTCAATTGATACTACTGAAGAAATGCCTTCCGGTGAGTGAACAATGTGAGAATAATTCGGTCCCTAGCAAGCAGGTGATGACTCAAGAATTAATCACGATTAATTGGCTTAATTAATTATTAATTAGCTTAATTAGCTTAATTATTTTTAGTCACGTGGCCCTGATACCAAATAGAAGAGGATTGAAAATGCTACTCATGAAAAAAATTACCCATACACAACTTTTAGATTTTTGAACGTAAGTTTTTAAGGGTTGGGATTAAAATGAAAATTTAAAAACCTTAGGGGTCTTTTTGCAATTCAGAAAACCACTTTTGAAAAGTATGGTCCCAAAAATAATTTGCACCAAAGCTAGATGGACCACGAAATAGTTTCTAAAGTTATAGGTCTCAAAAATCATTTACGCTAAACTTTGGGGATCGAAATAGAATTTATCTGCTTATAGAGGTTGATTTGAAAGCTTGAGAGCTTGATGACTTGGGAGTCTATAAGAGTGACTTAGAAGTTTAGAAGCCTGATGACTCGAAGTCATTGAGTGCAACTTCAAAGGTTGTAATTTTGTTGATTTAAGAACCTTAGGGTCACTTAGAAGTCTTTAATTTCAATGACCTAGAAGGTTCCCCTTTTATGACTTTGGCAATTTGCAATGGTGACTTGGAAATTTGCCTCTTAAATGCAAACCTATAGCATAGTTTTTATGAAGCATTTTTAATATGACTAGATGCTTAATTAGATTCTTTAGTATCTTCTTCATCTAATACGATTTTTCCTCCCTTTGTGAGTTGCAGGACTTGCCCCCGAAATGCCTTGCACTTTTCTATAAGACGACTGATGACCCTGTAATACTTGTAGTATTTGGGATCATTAGTTGTTCTCATTTCTTTAAGACGCTCCTACTCTGGAAGTTCTATAAGTCCTTTCTCAAGAAGTTTGTCAAGCATGTTTTGGCGCATTAGAATTAGAATAAGGACATATTCTCTTTAGAGCCTTTTAGCATTTGAGCTTTTATTTATTGATGATGTTGTTGATTTATCATCACAGTAGGCAATTGTAAGCTCCATATCATGAGCTCATGTTGGCAGTTCTTGGAATGTTTTGGGCTTATTCACTTATAAAGCATAAAGTATATCTCAATCCATCCCTTGCACATGCATCTCAACATAGAAGACTCAAATGAATGGTCTTTACCCTTTAGAAAGAGAACACGCCAAATGATTAATGTAATCAATGACTGGCTTGTTGTTTCATTGCCTTATATTAGTCAACTCTACTATGCTGACTATGCGGTGGGTGATATAGAAATGATTTCACAACTCACTTTCCATTTGATCCTAGATATCAATGGATCTAAAAGCAAGGTCTGTGTACCAATCAACCACAATACCTTTAAGAGATTGCACGAATTGCTTCACTAAGGAGTCACCTTCCGTGCTAGCGCTGGTGTAAGCCTCGATGAAGGGTGTAATATGCTACTTAAATTGCTAGAAGTTAGGTGGCTTATGGCCATGAGGCAGATGTGGATGAAGAACATCAAACTAATCTTCAATCTGAAATTGCAAGCAATGCTGAGCTAGCTGACTTTGATCCTTGTTACTTGGTAGTTGGAGGTAGTCTGTAGTTCAAGCTCTGGAGCTTGTAGAAGAAGCTGAAAGCCGAGCCTTGAGAGTGGAGGGGACCCCTTTTTATAAGCTCTTAAGCTAGGGTTTTGAGTTGGGCTTTGGACCTAGACCCTTATTTTAGCAATTATTCTCTTAATTTTAAAAGAGAAAGAATTATTATTTTCTAGATTACCAATGGCACATGGTAGCTTCCATGTGGCTGAAATTTAATTCAATTTAACAGGTCCATCAAGTCAATTTTACACATGGCAACTCTTAATTTGCCAAATAAAAACTATTTTATGTTACACATAGCGCTATATGATCTGTCAGTAAATTTTTACCTCCCACATTTGGTCTACTACAATGTTGAACATAAAGCATTGACTAATAAGTGTAGGCACCTAAAAACTACATTCTATTTTAATAAGCTAAATGTCAAAATTAACATCCTAATTTGAACATTTAAGTGTCTAACAGATTCACAGTCCAAAAATAATAAAAACAAAAAGAAAAGAATCAAACAGGCCAAAATAAGAGGAGAATTGGCCCAATGGACCAGTCTCCACATGAACTCGATCGGGTTCTATAAGGCTTGAATCCGGCCGAGGTTCTCCCTCTTTTCTAGCCAAAACCAACTTTGACTAGGCTAAGTCATATAGAGTTTAATGTAGATTAAATTTTCGGATTATTTACTCAAGTTCCAACGTGCTAAAATAGTCTAAAGCCTAACCAAAGTCGGATTAAGTCTTCTTTCCTAGTCTGATTCACATAAGCCCCTCAAGAGTTATAAAAGGAAGGTTTACCCCTAGGTGAAGGCTATGATGTAAAATCATTAAGAGTGGTATTGAGCTAGAGAGAGATAGAGAGAAAAAGAGAGAGAGAGAGAGAGAGAGAGAGTTAAGACCTTTCTTCTAAAAACGTGAGATAGTCCTATGAGAGGGAAATTACATCAATTCCATGAACTGCCTTCTGTCGGCTGCTTGAAGGATTCAGGTAGGGTTATCCTAATGCCATACATTACAAACTTTTCCCCGTTTTTTTCCTCTTCATCGCTTTACATGAAATTAAGTTAATTACGGTTGGCGAAGATGTAATCACTAGAACAGCTTCATCCCTACAGGCTATAATATTTAGACAATTTTGGATTATTGCTTATTTTTGAATGACATTATACCTTCATCACGCGAATAATTCTAATGCTTTACATGGATGTTTGTTAGCATAATTAAAGCTCTAATTTTTTGCATTGATCAATAAAGGTCGTCACTGATGACGGGCGGCAATAGGATGCATTCTATCCGATCATTGTACTATTGCCCTCGAATCTAAAACCATAATTACATAACAAGTAGTCAAGATGGTTCCCATATCAGGGATTACTTAGGAGCCTTTCCAAAACCCTTTTGAAGCAGCATCATGTACTCCCTTTGGTGTCCTTATTAATATGATCTACTTCGAAATGTATCATGGTTTGTAAACATTTCTAAAAACTTGCTAGTGACTCTATTTAGCTAAAGATTAATGCTTTATTATTTTAATTAGGTACCTATGCAGGCACTGCTAGGCTAAAAGTGAACTTGCTGGGATCTGGATAGCAACACCTGCGCGGACTCGAATCAGGCGTCTGACCTAACCCAAGAACCCGCCCGTGTCCCTAGATCATGCTTGCAACCTAATCCTAGGTCAGGCAAAGGACATTGCCGTAGTCCAATCTAGGAGATATGGACCTGTCCTTGCCCATGGAGCCCAACCAGGTTCCTCGGCCAGGCGCAAGCCTAACTTCCTATTATTTTGAAAGCCTAGTTCTGCATTGCTATTTTTTGTAAAAATTTTAAAAAATTAAAAAAAATAATGAATTTGATTTCTGAAAAAATATAAAGTACCTCGCACATAAGCCCGACCATTCGTGCGCAATCGCACTGATGGGGAGGTGGATCCTTACAATATGCAATAGTTACATTATAACAAATTCAACTTAGCATTCCAATTGAAATTGATTGAAATCTTAAAAGTAAAAGCATCCACTTATAATGTGATAAATTCAAACCAAATCAATTTATTTACTTTGTGTTGAATTCCAAGAGTACAGAACCACAAGAGGGGGGTGAATTGTGGTGGCCGATTTTCGCCAAATAACTGACAAATAGCCGTAGCACTTGATTGCAGAGACTGTTCGTAAATCACAAGCAACCTTAAGCCTTGTTTGCAGCGGTTGTTCCCAATTGGTTCAGCAGCAAAATTCAAAGTAATAAATGTGGAAATAAAGCACACACAATTTTTACTTGGAAAACACCTCTAGCCCAATTGAGGTGTGAAAAACCACAACCTACCTCGTGTACGATTTAACCACTTCACTAACGGGCTGAACACGTTATAAAAGTAACACTCCTTGTTACAACTTGTAACCCACGTAACCTTCTTTCCTAAGACAGGTTACACCACGTCCAATCACACTATATTGGACACGTCCAAAGTCCACTCGACTATGGACACACTCACTCACTTTCTGATCTGAGAACAGGGGTACAAAACACCTTACTGGGGGTGCTTCTAACTTAAGCAGATGTAAGGTACAATGAAGTCCTATTATGCCAATATTTTGAAAGCTCAATTAAGCACAAGCCTGTCACAGTTTTTCTCTTTGAAATGCAACTTTTGGAAATCTCTTACTTCTTGTGTAAAAACCGGATGTGTAAATGGGAGAGAAGATTTCATTATTTAAATACACAAACCCAACGGCTAATACTTTCAAAAAGGATAGCAAAATCTTCTAATATTAGCAGCTTAGGGAGTTTCTTCAAATAAGATTCCCAACGGCTAGAGAAGATAAGATTTTACTAAAATAAGGGAATTTGATTTTTTCAAGGAATAAAAACTAATTACCCACTAAATATAGCTGTGCAGATTTTGCCCAAAAAAAGGATAAAGATTTCGGTTCCAAATTTGAAATCAATCACGGCCTAAAAATAAGGGATAAGAATTTTGAAAAGAGATCCTTAGCAAAAACGGTTTTGCAATCTTTTTCAAATCAAAAATAATCCTTTTTAGAACTTAATTAGTTAGCCTAGGATTTCATAAAAAGATCCTTTAGAGCTGGCACCCAACCAAAGGAAATTTACTGGTAAAACAGACAGTCGAGGCTGCTGCAGTTTCAGGAACACCTTAGGCACCCTGTTTTCAGGGTTGTTTGGAAATTGGTGTTCCAAAGCAAATGTCAAAAACCGTTTTAAGAAGTGTTAAATTGAGATTTTCAAGATTGGCATATTAACAAGAGTCTAAAAGATAAAAACTAAACCAAACCAAGACTTCTTGTTGTAAGAATCAGTCATCTTGTCAATAATAAATATGCTGCTCCAAACACCTTGGTCACCTTGATTCCTCGGGTGATCTTGTATAGCTGAATGTAAGAACTTGTTCCTCAAGACTTAGCCAACTGTTTGGTGAGATTTGTTGTTTGCTGATCTTGTATCACTGAAGCTTGGAACCTGTTCCTAAGACTTGTTCTCAACATTTAGCATCCAGGTTAATACGAATATTACAAACAACCGTGTAGGTCCTGTTTAGAGAGCTTGTTTGGAACAACATTACTTAGACAAATATGTTACACTTAGATTTGTTGTCATCAAAACTAAATATAATTATGCAACAAATTCTCCCTTTTTGATAATGACAAACCAAGTGACCATATTGACAAAAATTTAAAAAAAAACTTTAAAACTTTAAAGAATGCTGATAGGGATCCACACTAGGTGCTAGGTCATAGAGCAAGTCATATGGTCAGCTGATAGGGATCCACACTAGGTGCTAGGTCATAAAGCAAGTCATATGGTCAGACATCGTCCCCCTTTTGGCATCATTAAAAAGCATAAATAACGGGCAATCATATGGTGTTGGCAACAACAAGAAATTTCATTAACAGCCCAGAGATATACAATACCAAACAAAAACATAAAGGGAGAGGGAAGAGAACATGAGGAAACATTAGGGAGCAGCGGGTAATGGTGACTGTGGAGAAGGGTTTTTGGGAGCAAGAGAAGAGAGAAGGGCCAGGAGGTCCTCATGGCATTTGGCAGAGAGAGTCTTCTCTTCATCTAAGGCAGCTTTGACAGCAGAGAGCTCTTCCTTGAGCCGAGAATTATCTTGAAGAACATCCTCAAGTTTCCCTGAGGAACGGCCAGGAACAGGGCGAGGTGGTCTGGTGCCCTGTTTGGAGGTAGAGCCCTCGGCCAAAGCATACCCACACCCCATAAGGGTGTCAGTCCCTATCTCATCAATGATTTGGGCAGCCACCTTCTTTTTGAGCTCTATCCCAAAATGCTCAAAGACCTTCGTTAGCAGAAAGCCATATCCAAGATTATGTGCCCGAGTAGTGTTTGCAATACGCGCAATATGGCGAATCATAAGGGTAGGAAGGTTAATAGGTTCCTCCTTGTCCAATAGATCCACCAGGCACTGATCTAGGGCATCAGCCTGATTGCGACCCTGATCCCTTGGAATTATGTTCCTAATAACGAACATGAAGAGCAATTGATGCAGGGGGGTCATGTCACCCTTCTTCACAGAGGTGGGTGTTTGCAGACCCTGGTTTTGACTTAACCGCTGTGAAAGCTCGAGCAGCCTGGCTGTCCCTAAGACAGACTTATCCTCCCTCACATACACATCAAAACCATGTGAGGGGACACCCAAAATGTCACCCAGAGAGCGGGCATCAAATTGTACTTCTTTGTCACCAATGGTGCTCGTCACTGCTCCTTCGGTGACAGCACAGTTGGCATAGAATTCAGCCAACTCTGGTCCAGAACACCCCAACTCGGTGTTTGCAAAGAGATCCAACCACTGCTGGGCTCTCAGTTTCTGCAGGAACACCTCTAACCCATGTTCCTGAAAAAAGGGAACTTTCACTATCTTCCCCCTCACTATGTTGCGCTTGAGCATATGCGCTACCTTGGTAGAAGAAGGGGAGGTAGTGGTTTTTTTCGCTGTTCTGAGGGGAGGAGCAGACGAGGTAGTCTTAGGTGTAGCTGATTTGGAGAGAGAAGAGGTGAAGGTCTTTCTCTTGGGAGGAGCTATTGGAGGAGAAGACTTAATGGCAGGGAGAGTGGTTTTCTTAGGAGGAGTTTGTTCTTCGGTGAACTCGGAGAACACCGGGGTCCCCTGTTTAAAGGGGGTGTTCTCAGAATTAGACTCCGAGAATCCCGCAGAAGAAGAAGAGGAAGAAATTTCCTCAATGACTAGAGTGGAGGATTTTGTGGTTCTAGGAGAGGAGTAGAAGGCAATTCTTGCAGATTTGCGCGTGGGCTTAGCAGATTTTGGAGGAGAGGGGGCTGAGGCTTTTGAGGGTTGAGGCCTTGTTTGTGGCCTTGATCTAGGCATTCTGCTGCGCCTAGCCACCGTCTTAACCCTTTTTCTTTTCTCTCCGATTTGGAAGACCGGAGTGGCTAACTCAAGCTTAGCAGGGGAAATGTTTCCACCATGGCTTCCCCCTGTTTCCAAGGATCTCTCCTCAGAACTTCCCCTTAGATCATCCCTTAGGTCCTCCTTACAGACAAAATTGAGGGATTCAGACCCTATTTCAGCAACTGTTTCCTTTTCAGGGAACAGCCTAAAAGAACAGGGCTCAGCAAACTCAGAGAAGTCGACAGGGGACTCAAAGACTTCATCTTTAGACCCAAGATTTTCACCAGGTTTCCCAACCTGGGCAGAGTTCTTTTCAGAAGGGGGGTAAACAGTTGGTCCCTCAAATACCACCAATTCCTAACCAAAATTGTAGGGAATGTCTTTCAAACCCAAGCCTACTGATTTTAGTACGACACTCTTCAAAAACCAGAAGGGTTTGAAGCTAATTGGGCGAGGTGGACTAGGGATTTTACCTTCTAGAATCGCCATTAAAAACGGCGTGAAGACAACAAGGTCAGGACTTGTTCCTGAGGCTGATTCGAATGGCTTCCTTCCCCTGATTGAAGAAGCAGAACTTCCAGAGCCTTCGATTGAAGCCATTTGAGCAAGAATTTGAGAAGGGTTAGGGTTTGAGAGAAGGAGATTTGCCGGGTACTCGAGAGAAAAGAGAAAAGATATAAGAGAGAGGTAAGGATTGGCAAATTTAAAGGATGAGAAGACGGCAAGATCTTTTAAAGATCTTCCCGTTACAACGGGTGTTTGCCATAAGTAGCCGCCACTCTATCCTCGGGAAGGCGTGTAATTTAAAACATTTAAACATTAGCTACACATCTTTGACAATCAAGGAACATACCTGTTCTTGCTGCTTGTTCTTGAATACGAATCATCGGTAATAAGAGTAACATGCCCAATCATGTTGGCTTTTAACACGCATCTGCATTCTGCAATCTATATATATATATTCAAATAGCACAAAGATTCGACTGCAAACATTGCTGTGGACAAGTTGCATCCGTAGCATATAAGAGTTGCGAACAGGGGGAGAGAACAGGTTGTTTTCACCAAACCTAGTTCAAGTCTATTTCTCTCAAATTGATCTCTACCTAGTGCCTTAGTGAATATATCAGCAATTTGATTTTCTGTGGTATAAAAATTCATTGAAATCAAACCCTTTTCAACATTATCTCCCAAGAAATGATGTCGAATGTCAATATGTTTTGTTCTTTTATGTTGACACGGATTTTTGGCAATATTAATTGCACTAGTGTTATCACAAAAGATAGGAATGCATCCAGTGTCAACACAAAAGTCCTTGAGTTGTTGTCTTATCCACAGCAATTGAGCACAACATGAAGCAGCTGCAACATATTCAGCTTCTGCTGTGGACATGGCAACTGAATGTTGTTTCTTGGTTGCCCAAGATACCAAACAAGGTCCAAGGAAATGAGCCATACCTGAGGTGCTTTTCCTATCAACCAAGAATCCTGCATAGTCAGCATTAGCATATCCAACAAGATCAAAATTGCAACCTCTAGGATACCATAGAGCTAAACCAGGTGTATGCTTTAAATATCTTAGTATCCGTTTAACAGCCTTAAGATGAGTCTCTTTAGGGCAAGACTGAAAACGGGCACATAAACCAACATTGAAAACAATGTCAGGTCTACTAGCGGTGAGGTATAAAAGTGACCCTATCATGCCTCTATAGAGTTTCTCCTTAACTGAGGGGCTCCCATCATCCATTACCAACTTGGTTGAAGGAGAAATGGGAGTATCTATGGGCTTGGCCGACTCCATTCCAAAACGCTTAAGTAGTTCCTTGATATACTTTTGTTGATGGATCATGGTGCCGTTTGAAGTTTGCTTGATTTGTAAGCCTAAGAAAAAGTTAAGCTCACCCATCATGCTCATTTCAAACTCACTCCTCATCATTTTTGAAAAATCATTACATAGATCATGATGAGTTGCACCAAATATAATATCATCGACATATACTTGGACAACCAACAAATATTCCCCCTTAGATTTTAGAAACAAGGTATTGTCTACCTTGCCTCTTCTAAAATCATTTTCAAGTAAAAAGCTTGACAAGCATTCATACCAAGCTCTAGGAGCTTGTTTTAGACCATAAAGAGCTTTGTCAAGTTGAAAAACATGATCAGGAAATTCATTGTTTTCGAAACCAGGGGGTTGTTTGACATACACCTCTTCCTTAAGGTATCCATTTAGAAATGCACTTTTCACGTCCATTTGATATAGCTTGATCTCCATATGGGCTGCAAAGGCTATTAGGATACGAATAGCCTCAATTCTAGCAACTGGTGCAAAGGTTTCTTCGTAATCAATCCCTTCTTCCTGATTGTACCCTTGAACCACCAGCCGTGCCTTGTTCCTGGTGACTGTTCCTGACTCATCAAGTTTGTTTCGGAACACCCACTTGGTTCCAATGATTGTTCTATCTGCAGGTCGAGGTACAAGGTGCCATACTTTGTTCCTTTCAAATTGATGAAGTTCTTCTTGCATTGCTGTGACCCAATCTGAATCTGCAAGAGCTTCATTCACATTCTTTGGCTCAATGTTAGAGAGAAACGCATAGAATGCACAAAAATTCTTAAGCTTTGACCTAGTTTGCACTCCAGTATTAATATCAGACAAAATTTGCTCAAGAGGGTGCGAACGTTGGTGCTTCCATGGCCGTGGAGTAAGTGGATCCACAGACACATGCTCTACTCTAACTGGAACACTTGGAGACTTAGGCTCACAATCAGTGCCCGAGCCTGTTCCTGAGGAACCTGACTGGTGTTGTCCCGAACAAGGTTCAGTGGTGTTTCCCCCTATTTGGTTCTCACCTTGCCTGTCGTTCTGAGGAACACCTTCAGGAGTTGTTTTCTCCATGGTGTTCTTACCTTGTCTATCTTGGAGCAACACTTCTTTTCGAACAAGACCTAATTCAAATTCTTCCTCCTGTGCATCATTCTCACTCAACGAGTTAGATTCATCAAAAAGCACATGCACACTTTCCTCAACACATAAGGTTCTTTTGTTAAACACTTTGTAAGCCTTACTGTGAGAGGAGTAACCAAGAAATATTGCCTCATCACTCCTAGGATCAAACTTTCCTAAGGCATCCTTCCCATTATTATGCACAAAACACCTACAACCAAATGTTCTCAGGTGCGTAATGTTGGGTTTTCTGCCTTTGAAAAGTTCATAAGGAGTTTTGTTCAAAATAGGTCTGATCATGCATCTATTTATGATGTAACATGAGGTGTTCAATGCTTCTGCCCAGAAATTCCTAGGAAGACCACTAGCAATAAGCATTGTTCTAGTCATGTCTTCTAGGGTGCGATTTTTGCGCTCAACCACCCCATTTTGTTGGGGTGTTCTTGGAGCTGAGAAGTTATGATCAACACCATGTTCATTACAATAGTTAATAAAACTTGCGTTTTCAAATTCAGTACCATGATCAGATCTCAAGCTAATTAAAGAGTGTCCTACTCTCTTTTCAACCTTTTTGAGAAAGGCAATAAAATTCTTAAAGGTTTCATCCTTGGATGCCAAAAGCAAGGTCCAAGTAAATCGAGAGTAATCATCCATTACAACAAGCACATATCTCTTCCTATCTCTACTTGCTATCCTCATAGGACCACACAGATCAATGTGTAATAATTCTAGAGGTCGGGTAGTGCTTACACACTTTTTCGATTTAAAAGAAGATTTGACTTGTTTGCCTTTTGCATAAGCTTCACATACCTTGTCATCATTAAATTTGATGGAAGGTAGTCCAACAATTAGGTCTTTAGAAACAAGTTTGTTCAGAAGAGATAGACTTGCATGACCTAGTCTCTTGTGCCAGAGCATTACATCATCATTCAAGGCACTCAAACAAGTTAGATTGTTTTGGGGAAGTGTGGAAATACATACTTTGTAAATATTTTTGTGTCGCTTCCCTCTTAATACGACATCTCCTGTGTTTGAGTTTACAACCAAGCAACGTGTTGATGAGAACACTACTAGGTTGTTTGTATCATACAGTTGGGACACACTAAGTAAATTATACTTCAAACCATCAACTAAGTGTACATTTTCAATCGAGTGGGAGTGGGACTCACCAATCTTACCTATACCGACAATTGTCTTAGACTTGCCGTTTCCAAATGCCACACTCCCACCATCCGAAGCTGTAAGTGAGAGAAAATTGGATTTTTCAACAGTCATATGCCTCGAACACCCACTATCAACATACCACAGCTGCCTGTTTTCAAGGTTGTTCTCTGGGCTGTTTGCCAGGTTGTACCTTAGCCTGTTTGCTGGGTTGTTTGCTGGGTTGTTCTCTCTCACTTCAGCCTGTAAAACAAATCAAGGGTTAGTTTTGGGAACCCAGATCCACTTGGGTCCCATTCTTTTAGATAGGTAAAGCTCATCTTTCCTAATCCAGACTTGTTTTACATAACCTTCATTTTGTTTAATAGCATACCTTCTTGAAGGATAAGTGTATCGATAGTGACCCGTTTTACCACGGTGAAAGCAAACAATGTTTTCAGGTAATTCAACATACTTTCTGTTTGTAGGGTAAACGGTTTGTTTGGGCTTAAATCCTAGTCCTCTTTTGTTTTGGCTGTGATGAGTGTTTAGCCACTCCAATGCTCTTGAGGACTTGTTCCAACGCTTGGTTGTGATAAGCTTGGTTTCCAGTTTTTCTATATTAGCATGCAAGCTCTTGTTCTCCTCAAGCAAAGACTCAGCCATTCCTTCCACCTCAAGGAGTTTTTCCTCCACTCGAGAATAATCTCCCTCTTTTATAAAGAGGTTTTCCTTGAGCATGTTAATATTTTCATATAAGCCCAGTTTTTCATTTTTAAGGGTCTCATTTTCAAGCTCTAGATCACGAACTTCCTTTGTCAAATCAGCACAGGTATCCATTAAATTGTACAGAAGTTCTTCTAGAGTTGCTTTATTGAGACCACGTACCTTGTTCTTGAGATCAGTTAGGCTGTTTGTTGACTCGTCATTCGAATCTGTATCACTTTGCGCCATGAGAGCTGCAGCACCTTCTTCAGTTTCAGTTTCTTCATCCTCGGAAGAATCACCCCAAGCAGCAAGCATTGCTTTCGAGAATCGTTTTCCTGAACTATTTATACCTTGTTTCCTGCCTTGTTTCCTAGGGTGTTTGTGCTCTTGCTCTTCTCGAAGTAGTGGATAGTTCTTCACAATATGATCAGATTTGCCACACTTGAAACACCCAGAGAACTGTTCTCAAGGGGTGTTTCTGCTTTTGCTGAAGTCCTTCCTTTTATTGTTCTCTTTTACTTTCTTGAAGAACTTCTTGAACTTCCGAGTCATCATTGTCATCTCTTCTTCTTCAAGATCTGAATCATCATCTTCCAAGGCTTTTAAAGCAAGCCCTCGGTCTTTCTTAGCCTCCTCCTTCTGTTGAGAGTTTTTTCTCAGTTCATACATTTGAAGATTTCCGATCAGCTCATCTAGGGTAATCTTGTTCATGTCTTTGGCCTCCTGAATGGCTGTCACCTTGGCTTCCCATGAACGAGGCAAAATCCTTAGGATTTTCCTTACCAACTCTTCAGTGGTGAAGGATTTTCCCAGAGATTTTAATTCGTTTGTTATGTGAGTAAAGCGAGTATACATGTCCATCACATTCTCACGATCACCCATGTCAAACAGCTCATATTGCCTCATGAGTAGCTCAATGCGTGATTATTTAACTTGACTTGTTCCTTCATGAGCTACTTGCAAGGCATTCCATATTTCCTGAGCTGACTCACATTCTGAAATGTGAGTATATTCATCGGGTCCTAGGCCAAAGTATAATAGTTTCTTGGCCTTGGCATTCTTTTCCATCTTCTTGTAATCCTCAGCATCAAACTCTACGGGTTCCTTGGGAACCTTCTTTCCATCTTCAAGCACTTTTGTGGGAACAAGGGGCCCGTTCTTGATGAGCATCCATAACTCGTAATCCTCTGCTTGTATGTAGTTCTTCATCCTGTTTTTCCACCAACTATAGTGTTGACCATTGAAGTAAGGAGGTCGAGTAATGGATTAACCCTCAAGTATCCCTTGTGGTGCACTCATCTTCACGGATCTCTCAAGGTGTTAGCCTTTTGAAAGAGAACCTGCTCTGATACCACTTGTTGAATTCCAAGAGTACACAACAACAAGAAGGGGGTGAATTGTGATGGCCGATTTTCACCAAATAACTGACAAACAGCCGTAGCACTTGATTGTAGAGACTGTTCGTAAATCACAAGCAACCTTAAGCCTTGTTTGCAGCGGTTGTTCCCAATTGGTTCAGTAGCGAAATTCAAAGTAATAAATGCGGAAATAAAGCACACACAATTTTTACGTGGAAAACACCTCTAGCCCAACTGAGGTGTGAAAAACCACGACCTACCTCGTGTAGGATTTAACCACTTCACTAACGGGCTGAACACGTTACAAAAATAACACTCCTTGTTACAACTTGTAACCCACGTAACCTTCTTCCGTAAGACAGGTTACACCACGTCCAATCACACTATATTGGACATGTCCAAAGTCCACTCGACCATGGACACACTCACTCACTTTCTGATCTGAGAACAGGGGTATAAAACACCTTACTGGGGGTGCTTCTGACTTAAGCATATGTAAGGTACAATGAAGTCCTATTATGCCAATATTTTGAAAACTCAGTTAAGCACAAGCCTGTCACGGTTTTTCTCTTTGAAATGCAGCTTTTGGAAATCTCTTACTTCTTGTGTAAAAACCGGATGTGTAAATGGGAGAGAAGATTTCATTATTTAAACACACAAACCCAACGGCTAATACTTTCAAAAAGGATAGCAAAATCTTCTAATATTAGCAGTTTAGGGAGTTTCTTCAAATAAGATTCCCAACAGCTAGAGAAGATAAGATTTTACTAAAATAAGGGAATTTGATTTTTCAAGGAATAAAAACTAATTACCCACTAAATATAGCTGTGCAGATTTTGCCCAAAAAAAGGATAAAGATTTCGGTTCCAAATTTGAAATCAATCACGGCCTAAAAATAAGGGATAAGAATTTTGAAAAGAGATCCTTAGCAAAAACGGTTTTGCAATCTTTTTCAAATCAAAAATAATCCTTTTTAGAACTTAATTAGTTAGCCTAGGATTTCATAAAAAGATCCTTTAGAGCTGGCACCCAACCAAAAGAAATTTACTGGTAAAACAGACAGTCGAGGCTGCTGCAGTTTCAGGAACACCTTAGGCACCCTGTTTTCAGGGTTGTTTGGAAATTGGTGTTCCAAAGCAAATGTCAAAAACCATTTTAAGAAGTGTTAAATTGAGACTTTCAAGATTGGCATATTAACAAGAGTATAAAAGATAAAAACTAAACCAAACCAAGACTTCTTGTTGTAAGAATCAGTCATCTTGTCAATAATAAATATGCTGCTCCAAACACCTTGGTCACCTTGATTCCTCGGGTGATCTTGTATAGCTGAATGTAAGAACTTGTTCCTCAAGACTTAGCCAACTGTTTGGCGAGATTTGTTGTTTGCTGATCTTGTATCACTGAAGCTTGGAACCTGTTCCTAAGACTTGTTCTCAACATTTAGCATCCAGGTTTATACGAATATTACAAACAACAGTGTAGGTCCTATTTGGAGAGGTTGTTTAGAACAACATTACTTAGACAAATATGTTACACTTGGATTTGTTATCATCAAAACTAAATATAATTATGCAACACTTTGATATCTTCAGACTTGGCCACATGATATAATGATATTGGGACATATAGTAATTCTTACAAAAAAAATCACTAAAAGCCTATGGACATTTAATAAAAACTATTTTTGAATCCTTTTATTTGAGAATCCATTATCTAGTTTCTCATGTTTTGTGAAAAGAATTGTGAGCCTAGAAGGACGTTATTGTTTTCTAGTTACCCCCTCCATGACTAATGTTCTCTGACTTGTTTTACTTTCCTTTAAATTAAATTAATTATATTTTCATTCATAATCCACAAAGGAAAAGAATTACAAAAGAATAGATTAAATTAAAAATATGCTTTATTACAATTAAGCATATTTTACTTAAAAAAATGTTCTATAATGAATACTATTGTGTTGTTCAAATAATTTTTATGAAAAATAAAGAAACTGAAATAACTATCATTGATAAAGTTAGAATATCTTTAAAAATACATACAATGTAATTTTTATTAAAAATATTAGTAACAAATTAGAATTAAGAAATGTTTTTAAAAATTGCATGGGAAATAATTAAGATACAAAACAAAACCCTAAAAAGCATAAACACACAATCAATTTAAAATGAAACTACATATCCTCTGTTTAAAGAAAAGCAAACATAACACCAAAGGCAAGTCAAAATTTGGGTTTTGGTCAATTGGGATCTGGTCGATTTGGATCGGGTCAATTCAGACGTTCCAACAAAAGCTTTATACTTTGACTAGGTGCAAATCCTGACCCCTATGTTCTATATCCACACAGATCATCCTAATGTCCAAATCTATAATATGACTTTTGGATATTCTAATCAAAATTATATACAGTCGGACCCAAATTTGTTCTCAAAATCTAGACAACCCATACCCGAATGCTTATACGCAAACCGAACCCGAATTTTGATTTGAAGAAAACATGACCAGTTATCTAAATTTTAAATTTCTAACAAAAATATTATGATCATATCCGGTTTTTCTATGTTAAAAAAATTCAGGTATTCTGATCGTGCATATTTTTCAGCCCTGATAACGTAAGGAAAATTTTAAAATATCCGTTTTAGTAAATATTAGATATGCCGCTAGGTCCACCCTCACAACTACTGTGCACAGAAGATCACTTGGAGTTGATCATCGTTTCCCTTCCCACCCCTACCTCATGCTTGTATCCCTTTTGTATCCCTAACACACCTGATTACCATCCAAAACCCTCAAGTTATCAAGGTGGGTCCCTTCAGCCATAAGCAGAGAGAAAGTGCATGATCGAGAAAGAGGAAGGAAGCCACCGGCTACCTCATCATGGCCTAGGTTGCACTAATATGCGTAAAATAAAGGCAATAGGAGCGGGGGGGGGGGGGAGGAAGGGGAATTAAGAGATATCGACCTTGGACAAGGTAGCATTGGAGTCCTTAGCGTTGGAAGACCCACAATCTAGGGCCTTAGCCTATATGTGACGCTTCAATGGATGGGTAGTCATGAGACTCATGATACAAGTTATAACATGGTTTCGAGATTGTAGCATCCAATAATAGTTCATTTTTTTATTCTCCAAATCACCCCTATTTCAGAAGACAACATGTAAGATTTCAAAACTAGACGTCAAGGCTATAATTATGAGAATATGAAATTTTTTTCAAGTAGGTGACCATTAAGAATGGTTGGCTCCTATCCAAGAGGCAAATTAACCATACAAGGGATAATAGGAGAGGCAAGTAGGTACCATTGAGGTCAAACTACACACGTCGGGTAACTTTATCCACACAAGTACTTCCACCAACTAATGCATTGTGTGGTCCTCAAGAACGCTGCCAAATCTTCCAATTGAAGGATGAAGTTCATGCAAATAAACTTGGTAGTTGTGGGCTCCTATATGTATAGTATGGTAGGTTTAAAGATGGTTCGCATATGACCAAATTAGGTGGTGAAGTAAGTTTTTAAATTGAGATTTTTTTTAATTAAAAGTTTAGAATATTTTGCTTATATTATGAATATAATATCGTTTTACATTAAAAAGGTGCCTTCAAATTTTTTTGATCAAGAACTACCTCATATTATATTATCAAGTTAAAAGGTTTTCTAAACACCTTTTACAAAATACAAGCTATTTATAATTTACAATTTTTTTGATGGAGTAAACTAATATATGAAGGTAAACACCTCGAACAAATTTTCATCAATGGATATAATCAATAACAAAAATAATAAAAAGGAATACCCACCTGCCAACTTCCAACCCACATATTGAACAAATCATTTCGCCCATGCAAGTTAGTGATCCGTTGCTCTCCTCTCACCATTTACACCCCCCCTCCCCCCGGCCCCCAAAAAAAAGGAAAGAAAAAAGAAAACTACAATTTCAAAGTGGAACTTACCAAAATGCCCTGGCATAAAATCATATGAATCACCTGGCTTAAAAACAATGGAGTCCTGTGGAACAAGAAAAGTCTGTGTAAACGCACTAGTTTGTCCTCTATAAAGTTGGGTCATCGGTTTGCACTCCTTCATGAGATGATCATCTAAGGGTGTATGTCGATGCGGCCATCATAAATTAGGCTTGGCGAACTTAGGGTTTGTGGACGTCGACGTGATTAGTTATGGTGCCTAGGTCAGATGAGGCAAGGCTATTTGGTCCCCCTTCATGGTTGCAGGCATGCAGGGGTGGATTTATGTGGAGTATGGGGGTGTCTATGGACACCCCTAACTAAAAAAAATGTCCAATAGACTGATTTTAAGCCTGTGAAAAAACTATGGGTGGACATCCCAAAAAGGGTACTTTGGGCAATGCATTTTGTTGTTGGCTTGTTGCTGGGAAATTGAAATTCTTTGCTGTGATGTGAAAATTGAAATTGAATTCTTTGTTGTCACTATTCTTTGCATATTATCGCGAATGTTCTTAGGTGGACACCCCTGACATGAAAGTGTAGATCCGCCACTGCAGGCATGGCTGCACTTCATGGGTGTAAATGGTGAAAAAGATGCGCTTCAAAAGGTGATGCTAGAATCTGATTGTCTCAACATTATAGAAAGTTTGAAAAATTACTGACATGTACATAGGCGGATCCATGTGTTGGGGAGGGGTGTCTATGGACACTCTTCTCCCAAAAAAAAAATTTTAATGAGTTATTTTAAATAGGGTTAAATTAGTATATGTGGACACCCCTAAGTTAGATCCAAAAAAGTACGGATACTTTTTAAATATATCCAACCCACATATTGCTATTTTTATCTTTTTAAACATCAAAAGTACAATTATAAGTTGAAACTTGATAGAAAAGTAAACTAAAATTAAATGTACCTAAACCCAAATTTTTCTCTCTCTCCCCTATCTTATCTATAGTTTGAACTTTTAATTTAATCTAATTCTAACTTCTTTAATTTTCTTTTATTATTATTACTTATTTTCAGCTGTTTAGTTGCAATGCACTTTTGGTGCAGACATTTTTTTTAACTTGGCACTAATTGATTTGAATTTGATGTTATTTTTTCCCTTTTTGGTGTAATTAATAGGTGTAGATTATTTTTTGTAGCTGCATTTTCTATTTGATATGTTCACTTTTGGTTTCAATTCTTTCTTTTTTTTAATTTTATTACTTTGTGCTGATGATTTGTTCTTTGTAAGAAATGGTTTTAGTAAATACTAGGTAATTATAATATTCTGTGTTTTTGGTACAATTTATATATCAAATTCAAAATATGAAAAACCGCAAAGTAGAGGTACCATAATTTTTTTCTAAGAATAAAAAAATGGTTGTATTATTATCACTTGTCAATTTTCCTAACGTAGAAATACGAGACGGAACATTCGTTAAAAAAAAAGATTTGGAATGTTTGTACAATATAGACTATCATAGTATGTATCATACAATTTTTTTTTTATTGATATTGTACATTAATGATGACGTTAATAGATGGACACCCCTATTGTAAATATCTAGATCCGCCACTGGACATGTACCCTTTGTTTTGTCGAACTATAATTAGGGTGCCTTGTTTTTAGAATAGATTTAAAATATCTCATATTCTATGGAAACTATTTTAAGAGGACAATTTACCATTTATATTTTCATTTATCCTCCTAAACTTTTTATATTTGTATATTTTACCCCAATCCTTAAAACTTACTTTGGGAAACATTTATTTTGTGTATGTGATCTAATGTTTATCAGTACCACTTGAAGTCCTCTTTTATCTAGTATCAGAGCCATGTAAGCAAAAAAGTAATTAAGATAATTAAGTTAATTAATAGGCAATTAGGCGAATTAATTGAATTTAATGCTTGAATCATCATCCACTTGTCTTGCCTCAAATTATTCGCATATTGTCAACACTCTAAAAGGATTCACTTCAATAGCAAAGCAATTAAAACATATCACTAATATATTTTTAGAATTAAAAGTGAATTAACAAAAGTTAAGACCGAAGTTAATAAGGTAAAGAAGCAATTTATGTAATTCATTTTTCCTTAACCAACGAAGTTAGACGTTGTGGAAAATCTAATTTAGATATTACTAGTCTCTTAAAGCATAAATATCATTTTCAAAACCTAAAAAACAAAATTTCATTTTCTTTGCAACATATAAAAAAACAAAGTAGGAAAATCAACTGAAAAAGCATCAGAAAAGGAAAACAAAGACGAAGAGAAAGAGGATGGAATATAAGCAGTACAATCTAAAGGAGTTACAAAATGTGTTTCATAAAGAACAAAATCTAGAATAATAAAACAAAATCGTGGGGGTAATAGTAGACAAACAAGAAGTGCTATCTGCTAATAATGAAGAGATAAATAAGGTCCAATTAGAAGAAAAAATATATCAACAGATGAACTTAATTAAACTAGAGAATCTTGATGTCATTCCTTCAGAACAAATTGGAAGAAAATTGGAGAAAAAACATGAAAAACAGGTGGTTGAAAGTAAAATTAATGAAATTGGCGAACAACTTAAAATCGGTGAATTTTAATCCAATTTATTAACAATATAATTCCGAAACCTGAAGAATTTGGTAAACCACCTAGAAAAAATACCCATTTTATGCGACCTAGATATATTTCAATAGGACAAACGACTAACTTTTCCTTTGGGTTCATCGAAGGAAAACCACATCCTTTGAAGAGATTAGCGTAACTCCAATTAGCTGAACTAGTTACATCTTAAACATTGATGAAGCTCATGATTGAGAAGAAATGCTCAAGCATTAGAAGATGAATATTAACAGTGTCCTGAACATGAATACTATGTACGTTGACTACTGAAAACTTCTTAAACTATATCTAACATAATTTCTCTGGAATTACAGGTGACTAGTAGGACTCATTAGATGCAAAAGGTAAAAATATATGAAGAATGATGGAAACACTAGCTGCTATGTTCAAAAAGTTCTGTAAGGAAATCAAAAGTAAATTTATCGGAGCTGAATTTAGAAGAAAAAGCTAGGGAGTGGCAAACAAAGATTAATAACATAGAGCTCTATGACATGAAATATCTGAAGATTATGTTGTTGAACTCAATCAATATTATTACAAAATTGGGCATAATGAAACTAATCTTGGTATGTTTTATGACCAATTGCCTGATTTGATAAATTCTATAATCAATGAAAAATACATTGCATGTCATCGATACCCTTTGTGTAAGAATCTCTTAGTTCAGAAAATGGGTTAATGATCTATATCTTGGTCACTAAAAACAAAAGAAAATAAAGAAACAATATCTAGCCCGTTAGGACACTCCTTATCAATGAAGAAATCAACTTGAGAAGAAAAAAAAAAGAAAATTTTCTAAGATAGAGACCTTAATAGGAAAGGGGGAGAAAAATGCAAAAGAAAGTATTATAACAAGCCAAGCCCTAAAAAGCGAAGATTTTTTACTATTGCTGCTTCTTATCCTGCAGGTAAAAATAGTTGCAAGTGTTGGGCATGTGGAGAAATAAGTACACAAATGAATGCAGAAATAAAAAAAGGAATCAGCTTATTGAAACATTGGGTAGCTTAGACTATTTTCAGGTTAGCGATGAAGAAGCTTTAGACCTAACCTTGACAAATAACGAAGGAATGGTTGAGATAGTAATGACAGATGAATATGAAAAGACTGATTATGAAGAAACTAGTCATATGATGGAAATTGGCCTTCAAGACCTTCAAGGAGAAGAATTTAAAGTAGATAATGAGAATGAAGATGTCAAAGGATATTGGGTTCTTTCTATAATACACAAAGATATGACCTATAAGAAATCCATCTTTCAATTAAAGACTAAGTTCGTATGCAACAGAATGGAAAAAGATTTTGAGATAAAAGACTATGAACTTAATGTGGGACTAGTTAGTATCATTGATTAGGAAAACATCCTTACACATAACAAGGATAGAAATTATAGGTATATCTATGTTGGATGAGTCCAAGTTCAAATTACACCGTTATAGTATTGTGACAAAGATAGTAATCTTATACTTTGCTTTATGATATTAGGCCTACCAAATTTAATAACAAAGTTAGCACAGAGATCAAGAGTAGTTTGTGTAATCGTTCATTAGGATTCAATTGCCGATCTAGATATTATATGAGCTTAAAAGATGAATTTGACAAAACTTCCTTCCCCTTGAGATAAAAATAGTTGGGATGGATATAAACAGAGGAGCTTACCAACTAAGGATATTTTGAAAAATAATCTACAAATTAGATAATACTATAGATCCAAAGACTAAGGTAACAAGGATATAGGCCCCCAAAAAAAAAAAAAAATTGAAAGTTTTACTCTAACTCAAAACATTCAAAGCATAAAATCCAATCTGCATGAGACAAAAATTAATAGGTCTTCGATATCTAGCTTTACCAACCCCAAAAAAATGAATAAGAAAAATATTTTAAAAATTGATGAGAATGAAAAAACTACCATTAAACCACAATTTAGAAGATCATAATAGGGAGAAGGATCTTCGATAGCTAAAGAAGAGCTTAAATGAGATGATACAATTAGTATGACCAGTGAAATGAGTAGAATGAGTTCTTAAACCCGCAAGACATAATGTAGATTAAAGTATGAGTTTAGATAGAAAAGTCATTTGGCACTAAATGAGGACTGTTAATGAGCCAATTCATGATGATGAACTAGTTAAATATATAACTATGGAAATATACTATGAAGTCGCCAGTACTAATCCTAATAGCATTTATATCCTAATCAATAGATGTTCAAAGGGATATAATAGATATAAATTATGTGTTTGCAACAACAGTGATTGCTCTGTCCACTTTGGAAAAAGATCACTATTTTTAGAATTCATACAGAAAAAAACAAAGAATTCTTTACAAGTTAAAGAAACTTTAGTTAACAAGTTAAAGAAATTTTGGATAAAAGGATATCATAAATTAAAGAAATTTTGATTAAAAAATTTTGTTTACTCTTACCAATCCTGCTTTCATGATGAGAAATCATGCTGGAAAAAAGGAAAAGCTAGAATGGTAATTAATTATAAAAAGTTTAAGGATAGTACCATCTTTGATGGTTATTATATTCCTAACAAAATCATTCTTTTTAATAGAATTCAAGAAGCCTTTTAGTTCTCAAAAATGGAATGTAAAAGCGGATATTGGTAATAAAAATGGATGAAGAAAGCATTTCTTTAACTGATTTTAGTACCTCCTCAAGGACATTATCACTGTAATGCTATTTGCTCTTAAAATTTAAAGAAAAATGGATAACATCCTCAAAGATTTTAATCACTGTTGTCTGGTCTACATTGATGATATTCTTATCATTTCTAAGACCATAGAACAACACGACATTCTAACTGTCACCCAAAAAGGCATTGATCATGTTATTAACCTTGGTAAGAATAAGTGCATTTACGCTGAATAAGAAATAGAGTTCCTATGACTAGAAATAAACACCCGAGAAATCATTCTATAAAAGTATATTTTACAAAAAATAGAAATTTTTTTCTAAGAAGATTGAGGATAGAAAGCAATTAGAAAGGTTTCTTAAATATCTTACCTATGCTTTAGATTTTTTTTAAAGATTTAAATAAACTGAGAAATCCTTTATAGCAAAAGCTCAAGAAAGAAGTAAGTTGGACATGGACTCTTAATGATTAAAAGATTGTTTAACACTTTAAAAGGATGTGGAAAAATCTTCATGTTCTTAATTTGACTAATAAAGAGGATGATTTAATTCTTAAGATAGATACTAGCAATGTGCACTGGAGTGCATTACTCAATATCAAAGAAGTTGAAAAACTCTACAAGTACTACAATGGAAGTTTTAATAAATAAAAATGCAACTATCCCACTATGGAAAAAGAAATCCTTACAGTCATAAGAGGAATTAAAAAGTTATTAATCATTTTAGCCCCAGAGCTTTTTCTTATATGAACTAATTGCAAAGGAATACTTAGTTTTCTAACAAAGAATTTATCAAATATAAAAGCGTAAGAGTAACTCCTTCATTGGCAATTATGGTTTAACTAGTTTTCTTCCACTATTAAGCATATATGATCGAAGATTTCTATGGCAGATAGTTTAACTCGAGAACTCGCCAATGTAATCATCAAGGCATAACCCCTACAGAAAAAGGAGGAAATCCAAAATGAAGTGTCATTACTGCTAGAACGGATTTCTCCTACTAATAGAGTTCTTATGGATATTTTGGAATTTCATACAAAAAGTATATTATGCTTTGGTTTGTTCTCTTCTGTTTATCTAATAGTATAGAGATTCAACCTTTTAGAACTATACATGAATTACTTAATGTATCCTTATGATGGCAAGCAAATATAAATTCCTAAGCTTAAGAAAAATGGTTCAATGAATCGTATGCAACTTTTACCGACTGTTATTATAATTATTCCTATGATATTTGGGAATCATGGAGTACTATGATTTTTTTTCCTTATAGATCTGGAGTTGATAGTGTTAGATTCCCAGTGAATCTAATCCCTCTAGATTGCCACATCGTAAAAGCTTAAGAATATGGGATGGTACCTTACCTAATAGAAATCTCGAGTTCAAAGTACCCATTCTTTTCAAGTCTAACTAAGTTTCAAAAATGTATGTTTAAAAGGATCCACTGGATTCTCACATCTCCTGATGCTTTGATAAGAGACCCATACAATAGAAGTCTGCATATTTAGGTACATTGTGCACTAATTAAGTATGAAAATGAAAAGCAGAAACCAACCCACTATCTTGTTCAATTAATTAATCTAAATGATCCTAATGACCAATAAGAAGAATGGTTTCTAGAACAATAAGTAGTTAGTTATCCTGCTTTAGCAAAAGCTATTAGTTTTTACAACATTTATTGTCATTTGTGGGCAATGATTGAACGAGAAATATACATTAGAGAAACGCTACTGTCATTTGTCATAGTGAGTTTAGCAAGTATATGATAGTAGAAGGAGCTACTTTAGAAGATATCTTTAATTATCCCTTTGATATTGGAGTTTGGAAAATTTCCATTAGAAAAGACAAAGAGATATCTACATGATTCATTTGAAAAATGGGATCCAGAACATTATGAACTTGATGAAAATTTTGATAATTATCTGAATAATGATAGAACTGAAGACATTATTAGAGATGAAGGTATGCAGAACCTTAATATAGATGACTAGTCTTATCAGCATTAAGTGCCTTGAAAAGTTATTGCTCTATTATGTATTATCTTGTAATGATTTAAGTTAGTAAAATAATGCAGTCTACTATAGTCATGTGAAAGCATCTTACAACAATATGTGTACTCTAGCCATTAGATCATTATATGTATTCCATCTTCTCTACAAAAGGAGAAGTTGAGTGTTGTGAAGGGACATAGCCATTTAAGCATATTTGAGCAAAAGAGACATTGGGTTTCTCTGTTTCTCTATAAGCAAGCATCTCTAATGATCCTAGTAGTTTAAGTCCTATTCAATCTTTGCATTGTAATATTTTCACTTTCAAGCTTTCAATGAAAGAAATTTTCCAGTAGGGAACGGTACTCAATCAAACCTTTATCTTAAATATTATAATTTCTTGATTAAAGCTCCACTATCCTTAAAAATATAAAAACTTGAGTTATGACTACTATCCGATGTAGGAAACAAAACGGATCTATGTTATACCTGATCTGAGAAAGGTGTGGTTGAAATGAGGAATCTCTGTAAACTAAAAGCTAGAGAAATGTCAGGATCCAAAGCCAACTAAGTTCACATAATTTTAAAAACTCTCTAATAAACCTTTATTATGTTACTAAGCACGATGGTCCTATAATCATAGAAAATATAATATTTGCAATATAAATAATTGATTATAATAACTTGTATCGGTAAAGTCATCATAAGAAGTTTAACCAATATTATAAGCATGTTTCCCTAAAAACTACAAAAAACTTCAGTATTTATACTTTTCACCCCATTTTGGGTCAAAACATAAAATTAGAAAGTTTTTGTTAGAATTGGAAAGAAAAAACTCCTAAAAAATCATATCACCATACAATATTGACCCCTACAAATTAGTTTACAATGGTAAGTACCTGAAAATATATTCTAAAAAAGTGGTCCCCTAAATTATTTTCAAAAAATAGTAGATAACCTAGAGTTGCAAATTTAAGTTTAGAAAATTGATTTTGTTTTTTAGTTATTTTGTTATATTTTAGAAGATCTTTCCACTTTGAGTAGCGTCTTTCATTCTTGTTGTTAGTCACATGTTTGTAGGAATGGGAACACTGTGGCACATAACTTGGCAGATATCCTATGCATGTCATATTGTGTAGTGTTTTTGGAGAGTAATGGAAAAGTTATCGTACTCTGGGATGATGTTGAGATTAGATCACTTATTTGTCAAAATAGACATTTCTATCCAAAGGAAAGCAAAAAATAACTAAAACTTACAAAGAAATGCTAATTACACACTAATCAGATGCTAATCACCTTTACTGTAACTAATTACATCCTAGTCCTACTTTACACACAATTAATTAAAACTAACAATATAAAGCATAAATAAAACAACTAACCTAAAACATGATCTGGACTATCAACTAACAAGAAAATATAACTAAACCAACAAAAACACATTAAATCTAACTAAAGAAGAATAAAGAGAGAGCAAGAAGAACACATTAAAAACTAAAAATGGAACAATAGAGGGTTGGAGCTTTAAAATTGGAGCAAGGGGATTGGATTTGTGGTGATTCTACTCTCATTCGCAACTAATCTACTCTGATAATTACTGTCTAGCCCATGCCTAGCTAAACAAAATCTCAAATTTGGAAAAATGAGCCCTCAAATGCTAACTTGAAAAGATAAAAGTTTGCATTTGAAATAAAGAGATGAGAGATTAAGAACAACAGAGAGCGCCTTAAGCATGAAGATAATTACTAACTTGAAAATACTAATCTACTCTAGTAATTATTATTCTAACCCATGGAAATTAATATACTTTATGCGTAAATCTAACCAAAGCAAACATATTAAATTTAAGCATGAAGATAGTGTATCAACATAAAGCAAAACAAGAACTCGAAAGTAGATGAGAGTAGAAGAGAATGGAAGAAAGAAAATTTCATGAAATTAAAATTTGACAAACTTTGAATGTGGCTCTAATAATCAAATCTTACTCTAATCTACCACTAAGAACCATAGGCAAATGATAAACTACCCAACTTAATTGCAAATGGGGGAGAAGGGGGCACGTATAGGCCAAAACAACAAAGGTGGTAAGGATATTCCATGTGGCACAGGCCAGCCATGTCACCTTGCCGGAAAAATACAACAATATAGGAAAGGAGCTAGTATGACCGCGTGCCCCTGGTTTTTATATTTTGATTCCATTAAGCCCCATAGCTATGAGATTGCTCGCCCTGGCATATATCATACAGAAGAAATACAAAATATAAATAAAAATTCTAAATTAACCATCACTAAAAGTTAAAGTATAGAGGAAATGGCATATAAAATATCACCCTTTGAACCTGAACAAGAACTCCCAAACGAAGCCTTTGCTCATCCACGAGCAAAACAAAGCAAGACAACTAAAACCGAACTCAAGTTTACCGGAATCATGGTAGCATTTAACCAATCAATAAGCCCTTCGAACCCCTTGCTTCCCCCATGTGGGCAAGTAAGGCCTCATAAAGTTTTATAAAAGATATATTTATAAGCTAAATATTATTGAATTTTTCAAACGCATAGCAGATATACAAGGTAAAAGAGAAAATACATATATAATACTCAATTAATCACCCTAACAACCTAACCACTAAAGTCATGTGCACGTAGCGCGCACACTTAGAAGACACTTGACTTACAAATGCAACTTCGGTTCACATTTTTCAACCCTCCGCTACACCATAGTCACAATATGTACACCTTTGTGCCAATTGGAAAGTATATTGGCTCTCCATGTAAGGCTAGAATTGGCCTTAAGATCATCTTTACTTGACTAATGAACTTCTCTGCATTACATTTCAACAAACCCACCTCTCTTTTCTTTGCTCTCTTTTGTTTTTCCTTTCTTTTTCGTTTCACTTGTCTGCTAATACTTCTTCACCCAAGTGGGTAGCTCTTTGCTTTTTAAGCCTTGCGCTCCTAAGGAACAACTTGGCACATATTTAGATGTCTTTCTTATTGAGGTGGTTTTATTTAGTAATACAACGAACTTATTCAAGCCCAAAATAAAGGTACCTTAATCAAGCTCTCACACACTCTATTTTTTTACCCTTTTTTTCTTCCTTTCTTTTTTTTCTCCAAAGTGAGCAAGTGAAGTCAGACATCCTCAAACCTAAGTTTCAGTAAAGTAGCACCAAGAGTAAATGGTCAAGTGTACAATATAACACACAAAAGTGCACATTTTAGACAGGGCTACTATGAGAAACTAAAAATACATCTTACACCAAATACCATGTCATGCACATCGATTAACATATAACTTAACAACCAAGTTACTAGAGATCAAAAACCATTAAATGGCACATCCATCCCTTAATGCAATGGAAATTCATTTTGGAGCAAAACCTTTTGCAAGTGGGCACACTCACCCCTACATCAAAACTCCACAATACTCCCATTGTGTGAACCAATGTGTTTAAAAGCAATGACACAACCACATGAAACATACAAAATGCATCCACATCAAGCCGACAACATAGCACGTATATTCATAAATCAAACACTTATAACGTCCCAAAAAAACAAACACACATATACATAAAACCATAAACACCCTAACAGATATATATAAACCCAACAAACATCAATAACAAACATAATATATATACCCGAGACAAATAAATGGGGATCTTAGCTATCATGGCTTAATATTGTACCATATTTAACCCTCAAAATTAATCAACATCAAAATAACAACTAGAATATCTCATGCTATATACAAAAGAGAACGAGAGGACAGATAATGTAAAGAGAAGGGTTAGAATGATAATGCCAAGTTCGGTACTAATTGTGCCCAAACTTGTTATTCCTAAGTAAGACAAGTCGCCCTAGAGGGGATGAAGAGGGTGATAGTATACAAAAATAATTTAAAACTTGAACTAAAAATAAATCGAAATATAACAAACTTAAGGACACTAAACATTCAAATCAAGGACACTAAAATAGTAGATCGAGGAAATTGAGCAATGGAGAGTAAGGCAGAAAGTAAAGTACACAGAGTTCGTTCACATGGTTCACCCCTTAGCTGGACTACGTCCTCGCCTACGGACTCTTCCTTAGGATTGAATCAACATGTATGAATTTTCTCTAAGATAATACAATTTGCAAGTGTCCACCCCAGGACCTTGATGAGAACACACCCATCAAGTTCTCTCTTCAAGTGATTTCTGCTAAATCCCTACACAGGAACAATGATTCCCAATCAATCTTTTTGCATACAATTAGGATTGTCCTGGTGCTCTTACTTCACAAGGATTCAAAAATGTGTGCACAAAGACTACAATGATTTGGAAGTGAATTACTCAAGAGTACAATGACACTCAGAATATGAAATAAGTTCATTGTTCTTGTGCATTCCATACTCTTCTTCTTTAGCAAAGGTCCCTATTTATACGAGTTAAACATTAGATTGTTGCAAGAAAGTGAAGGAAGTAGCAGCTGAATGCTGTAGAATATTTTGTTGGATGCTTTTCTCTAACGGCTACCTGCTAGTTCGATGACCTTATTATCCATTCACTTTCCAACAATTGCTCAATCAGATCTTGACGTCTTATGCCTTGGAAAAGTGGTTTTTTAGCCTTCATCTAATTTGCTAAGATTTTAGCCATTGTATTCCCCCTTTTTTTATAAGGAAGATACTAATTTTTAAGTTCTAATGTCGACATCTGCAATCTTTGGCATAGTTAACATGTGACCAATCCTTTCACTAAAAGTGTTTTTGGTCCTTCCTTGATTTGGGATTATTTGAAACTACTTTCTAAGCTTTCCTATTGTAACTAGCTATTATATCATTTAAAAAACACAAAGTTAATCATGCTTATTTGAACATTGTTCAATAGATAATTAGCAACCTTCCTGATAAATTAAGTTGTAATTAATTTAATTAATCCAATTTTCCTCAATGTGGCAAATCACTATTCCTTCAAATAATAGGACACATAGCTAAATTTTTTGCAAATGATGACATTTTTTAATATCATAATTTGTGGCATATTTCTTCATCTTCAAATTGCATATACAAGAATAATTTTTATCTAATGAACATATATGCAATTTTTTTAATTTTTCAATTAATCAAAGCAATATAAAATTCATTTTAAGCTCAATCCAAATTGTAACAATTTTATAACTCTAACAAATATTTATTTCAGATACGCCTATTTAGGTCCTTAATAATGAGAGTTTGACGTAATTGAAATCTAGCTTTGAAGTTTTATGCAGTTAGTTAGCCAATAATAATGTCGAGTAGGCTGCTTAAGAAAAAGGAACACATATGCAATTGTTCAAATAAGATCTAATAACCATTTTAGATTGTCGCAAATATGTCTTAAAATAAAAACTCATTATATCTTGTAAGTCACAAAGGAGTGTCGCATTCAGATGACTCTTCAATCTCCCGTATTTTGATGAAAGGTGACATTTGTCCAATAGGTAACATTAACGAACACAAGATAGAATTCAAGAATTATGCTCCTCCTAAATTTTGCAATCAAAGCACATGATTAAATAACCAAGTTCACTTTGTATGCTCTCGCTTTGTTCTCCTAGGCAAAGTAACATGTACGCATGGTGAACAAGCTCTAAAAGTTGCTTATATAAGTTAAGCATTATTAAGTGTCATGCATTGTACAAATCAGATCATCATAGGCAAGTTTGTGGCAGTAAAATAACCCCATTAAGTAATCATAGTATGAGCATTGCATTAACACAGGCAATATATATTAAACCACTAATATTCAAGGCCAAAAGGCATGCATAGTTTCTCAAAATACGTTCGTCACACGACAAGAAATGTTGTATCTATCCATGCGTAAAATCACCTCCTTCCACACTTATGCCCGCGGCAGGGTCTATTCGCCCCGCTTAAGGTAAGCGTACATTGGGTATCCGTTACAAAATATTCACTACACTTAACAAGCATGGTAGATAGTATAGTACCTGCGCTTACATCCATGAAAGACTGCATTATCTACCATGCTTATAAATGTAGGTAGATTCCCCTTGTTTATATCCGTAGCGAAATTACCCTTTAGGCAAAAAATCATTCTCACCACTCCCTCGCTTACAGGTGCAGCTTTATGTATTTGATAACTAACTATCAAATGATTTATAAAATAACTAATTTTGGCTGAAAATGTTTTTATAAAAGAAATAACAAGTCACTGTTTTAAAAAATAAAGATAATTTATATTTAATAATGCATTGTAATTTTATATATATATATATATATATATATATATATATATATATATATATATATATATATATATGATCAAAATTTGACCAAAATTTAAATGATGCAAAAAGTATTATAACTTCATAATTATGAACCAATTGTCATCAATTAAGTTGAAACATAACTAGTATTCAACCACACAATGAAAACTAAGAGATCTATATAACAACTATTAATAAATTGATGTCAACATGCCTCTAAAGTATGCATCTACCACCTAAAAGTTAAATTTATTTGCAATACACGTATAAGACTGATACTAAACAGAACGAATAGGATGGTGTAGAATTCAATAGTTCCAAATGAATACTTCACAAACCCAAACTTTATATCTGATTTTGCGGCATGTTATCCTTGGTTTCAACCTAAAATCACCAAACCCATATATTAAAGTTAAGTACAACAAACAACGCTATTAATTTTGATGAAACAATCTAAAAATCTCAAGTAAGACAAAATCTCAAGTAAGACATAGGAAAGCACGGTGAAACAAAAACTTCTAAAACGATTGCAAGATGTAATTCCACATTAGCTTCCAAACTAGGCACTCTCACTCTACAAACATTATGTAACATCACTACCCTTAGGCTATTCTTTTTAGTATATTCCTTGATTTTGAAAAAAAATTCGGCAGAGTTCCACCTCAAACTTGGCTATTTTCCTTTTACAGCCTCTCATGAATACAATAAGAAACAAAAGAAATTCGTAACAATCTCAACGGCCACACGCCAGAGCAAATCGACCCAACAACACAACAGGCTACACGCATGGAGTATCCAACACTAATAAGAGTGGAAGCATTACCTTTTTTTAATTTTTTTGTAGTGTGTCTTATATATCTATGACCTTGTTCTTTGTTCATACTAAGCAATACATACCCCTAGCTTAATGTTGGCGCTGTAAACACTAATTGAATTCCATAAAAATTAGCTTGGTTTCTCACACAAGAGTAGAGCATCTAAGTGAACGACTATGCATAGTATAAATATCTTTTCCTAGAAAACCTATTAACAGCAAACAATACCAAGATCAAATCAAAAAAAGGGTTCTGGTAGTGAGTTAGAGGTAAGCTCACCGATATATAAAAGTATGTTTTCGGGGGAAGGACGCATGTCTAATCTAATGGCAAGGTAGTCGTCATTGAAGTCTTTCTGTATAAGAGTAATTTTAGAACTAATTTAATAAAGTACATTAAGGTTTTCATTGACAAAGTAAATCCATCTATAAGAAGGTAAACCCAAAAGGCAAATTTACACTGTCAAATTACATCACCTAATCTCTTAATTCAAGGAAAAAATTAGTGAAGGCATAAATGAATCCATGGTGACGTCAATAATTATAACCAAAATGACACTACCCAAGCAAAATAGGCACATCTAGCAGAAATTGGGGAAATATAGGTGAAAAGGCTCGAAATTGCACAATAACAAAAGCTTGAAGACTAGGAATGCTAAAATGCAAATCTCAAACACAGGCTCATACCAAAATTAGGATTTACTTAAGATGTTGCACGAATGCACACATATAATTACAACCTTGAATTACATGCTTATATAAGCAAAGACGATGATCCCATATCAACCTATTTTCCTTTCAAATTAGGGTGAGAGAGGACTTGATCATTTAAGTATACAATTCAAATTACACAGGACAATTAACTACCTTACTTAGACCCTTGCAAAATGCCATTCCAACAACTGGTTCTTCCACATTCATGGTTGACAAAAAAGAAGAATCCTAAACATAGCATCCACAAAAGGTTGAAAAAATGTAGACTACCTATACTACACCTTGAAACGAAATTCAATGCATACCTGTAAAAAGCATTGCATAATGCATATAGGGGTTTGTGATAGTTGGACTGCTCTCCTTGGAGCCAAAACATAAAATGTTGAGCATCTTTACTTTACCACATATCTAGGGATCATATAATCAGGCCATTTCCAAACGAAATATTCCTTGGCTCAAATGAAGAAGTGGGAGCAATGAATAATTAACAAGAAGCTACTAAACTAGATGCTTGGCTTTAAAAAGGCGTTCACTACTGAGAACAACTCAATCTAGGTTTGAACATTAATAACCCATAGAAGTGACAATAATAAACATGTAGAAAAAAAATTCGACACTTAAGAGACAAAAACTTCGAAACCTAAAATCGATTTCATCAGATAGCATTTTGCCCAGCTTATAGAATGAAGTTTGAACATTAATATATAAATTCTCTACTTCACTTTTCGGATTCAATGATCATATTTTTCTTTAAACTATGCATACAACTTATTTGCACTTATCTGAATAGGTTTAGTTTTGTTCTAACATATCTAAAACCATTCGATTCAAACTTGACAAGTCCAAACAAGCATCTATGTAGCTTTTATTTGCTAAATCACTATCGTTGGGTTGAGCGGATCTAACGTCCATAAAACAAGAATTATGCCATCGTAGCATAATTCTACTTAGAATCACTATGGCATGTTGTTGCTATAATAACCAGTTGACTTCACTCAATTATACAATAAGGAAGATATTCCAGGCAAGCAAATGACCAAATTCACACTCAGAACTGCAAAAAGTTCGGTTCACTATAAATGCTTCAAAACTTTTCATAATACATGCACAATGTAAGGATTTAGTGGTGTACTTCAATTTGGGTACAACTAGTGTAGGTAAGATAATGATTTGAAGAAGATATCAAGCTGTAATATGCCCCTAACTTCTAGCACCTACTGCGAGACATCATAGGTCTTGAATCATTAAGATCACAATGTCATTAAATGGCCACCAAATGACATTAAGTTATGCTAATGCATACCTATAAGGCCTCAACTCAAGAAAACTACGCACATCTGCTGTACTAAAACATGAGTTAAAATTACATGCTCAGTAAAGAAAAAAATTAATATAAAATATGAGTTTGCCACTGCATTAGCCATTACTGATTAAAAAGCAAAGCAATGAAAGAACAGGAAGAAAGAAACTGTTTTGATACCTGGTTTGAAGAAGACTGACAATCCAAAGTTGATAGCTTTGAGAGATGTATCATCATCCTGATTCACCAACAAGAAGTTCTGAGGCTTCAGTTCTCTGTGCATCAACCTTAGCGAATGGCATGTTTTAAGAACCCCAAAAATAGTCCTAGTCCATTCACTGCCTTCCTCTCATTGTAATCCCCCCTCTGAATGATGCGGTCGAATAACTTTCACCACTGGATGGGGATAAAATTCAGCCAAAAATTAACAATTATAGCGACCAAACAGAACAACTTGGACAATTACTCTTTCAATGTTGAAGCCATACAATTCAGAAAGTGAGAGAAACAGAGGGATGATATGTACTGCCCAACCTGTGGGAAGTCTTATCGCTGGTAGCCAGGCCGGAATGTGATGGGAACTACCTGAATCAAAGGGGACGATCGAGAAGCAGAGGATGGGGCATACCGAGATGATGTGTACTTTGGGCATAACCACCATTGTGCAGAGCACGAGGACGACCAAAACCATAGCCATGGGGCGTGCGAGGACAACCAGAACTGTCACCGTCGAGCAGCAGCACCTGACCAGACCGAATTCCGACTAGGGTTTTCTGAAAAAAGAGAGGCCACACACGGCAGCAGTGTGGGCAGGGGAATCTCAGCTAACCTCTCATTCTTTTTCTTCTTTTTTTTTTTTAATTCAATGGTAATTTAATTTGGTGGCTTAACTAAAAATACATTTCAAAAAATCAAATAGAATGGCTACCACACTTAATATCCATGCTGAGTATGTCCTATTAATGAGATACAAGTATCCACGCCTAATATGCGTGGACATACATTCATTAGTTACCACCACTCTTATAAGAATGGTTATATTTTTCATCACTTATTATGCATAGGAATAATTGTAGGTGCTCATTTTTGCTTATTTTCCCGCTACACTTAGCCATGCGTGGTTAAATAAGAGTAGAAGAATGACCTTTTTTTTTTGTAGTGTCAAAACTGGGCAACTGCCATGAGGGATGCCAACTTCTTCTTTAAGGGCAACCCTTAGCCCAGTATCCTACTACATACCTCCCATTAAATTCCTAAATTTTCTTCCCCTTTGACTTTCATCAAATGGTGAGATTAAGTCAATGACAAAATGTAGGGCATTGCTTTTACTAACCACAAAATAAATAAACTGTTTTTCTAACCATAGATTGTTTTTGGAAGAATATTAAAGCTTGAAACTGAAAAGGGGAGGGGTGAAATTATTGGATGTGCTTGACTTCAATAGGTTCGACTGCCAAACAGGACAGAGAGGATTCTATAGCTCTAGGGTTCATGAAGTAGGGTGGAGTTATCTCTAGTCCCTCACTATCTGTAGCAGTATGCACCTTCTTTGAATTTGTGGACAAATCCTTTTTTCCCTTTACTTCCTCTTTCTTTTCCTTCTGTTTCTAATACTTTTGGTAAGCACCTTCAACCTCTACAAGTAGATCATGAATATAGGCTAAGGCATCCTCTGTTGCATTAAGTTCATCTTTTTCAAATTAAATTTCTCTATTTTACTTTACATATGATCAAATATCAGATCTGGATCTTGTGTTGTATGACCATTTGTTGTCTCTCAAAGAAATTCACAAGCCATAATCTAGAGACCCTTTTTCAGATATCTGAGCCCTTTAGCCTACCTCATCCATTGCTATATATTAGTGTTTTCATCATTTAGCCATATTTCTAACTGATTTTTTATGAACGGAACTCTAAAAATTTCAAGATTGAGAATCTCAGGGGAGGAAGTGGGTATGTCAAGGTGTGAAACAAGCTTAGAAGATTTCAAGGGTTGCGCTTAAGTTGGGATTTTATCTTCATGTATCCATTGATTAGAATCCTTGTCAATCACAACATTCTCATATTTAGTGCACTCTTCATGTTTAAGAGGAATGTTGAAGTGTTCAAACATCTTAGTCAGAAGGTTGATATAAGGAAGAAGAGCATTCTTAGATGCTTCTTTGACTTAATCCATATATTTAAGGATAATCTTTGAGAAACTTTATCATGGTCATTATAATACGTTGAACAATGCTGAGAGCTTTGTAAGAAGGCATTTCCTTGGTATTCCTTTTAGGATATGAAGTTTAGATAAGGATGTAGTACAATAATCTGGGTTCTATGTGCAACCATATATACAAAAATTACTTTTTACTCTCTTGGTTCATAGGATAAAATAAACCTCAAAGCAAGCAGAGACACACTTAGAAATAGGTTGGTAGCACACTTTTGTTGGGTCAACTTTCATATTGAAGAGGTTGTAGTGGTTAGAGAAAATTGAACTCCTTTGACACTAGTTGAGTAAAATTTATTCCCCTTAGGACCTTTCTTCTTCATTTAGCATAAAAGAGCTTAACGAGGACTCGGTAGACTTTAGTATCCACATCAAACAGTTTTTGACAGCTCATCCTTTGTGATGCATGTGAAAATCAAATTTTGCCTCAGTCAGAAATTCTTAATCCAGTCTTTCACAAGCCTACATTCTCTTTTCATGCAAAACCCCAAAAGTAAGATTCTCCCTCATCTTTGAACCAATAACCAAGAATGTCGATAGCAGAGGTAATAAAGGCTAAAATTTTTACCTAACAAGATTCATCCATTTTGAAATTCATATCCTTAGGTTCATTAATTATGAGCTCCTTGAGCCACTTTGGAGGTGTTAGCACCAAAGACAATGAGCTTCCACTAACATGTCTTTCAATTAGCTTTATAATGGTGTTCTTTCTCTTCTTTTGGGACATTTTTACTAGGTTATGGAGGTCAGGGTTTAGAGCGAGAGGCCAAAATTAAGGGCTAGGTATGTTGGAATGCATACAAAGAGAAAATGAGATTAAAAGAGCACAAAATAAGAAGGTTAAGTTTAGTGATAAGAAGAGTTAACAATCAAAGGTAGTTAATAGGATGTGATGGTGGTGGACAACATCTAATGTTAGGTGGTCAACGCATCTAGTCTTATTCCTAACCACGTTCCCTAACTTATCTAGCTTATTTTTGAATACCTATTTGGGTTCTAATGACGGGATGGTAGTCAGGGTGGTCAAGGACCAAACTTAATTTCTGAGTTCTCTTATATGGTTAGGTCCAATCAAGGCCTGTTAAACTTCATGGGTCCTATAAGTGAGACCAATGTAGATAAAGCACATAAATTTCTAAGAGAAGAAGAAGTCATTACACCAGAGTTGATATCTAAGATAATATTGTTCATATGACGATGTGTAAGGAATTCATAGTCTCTCTCCTTGGTTCTAGGATACTCTAATCAACATTTGTTTCTTTCCTTTCTTTTTTCCTTGCTCTAGAGTCTTCAATTTTTCCAACTATAGGGGCCCAGATAGTATCTCTAGGTTCATTTAAATTTCCAACGGATAGACTCTAAGTGATTACTTTGTTAGGCTCAGCTATTTCTTCATCATCATCATGTCTACTGAGCTTGACATCTTGGAAGGAAGTCTAGTTGATGTTTCCATCATTGTTTTTGTCAAATACCACATGGATGTTTTTTTTCACCAATTTGGTTATCTTGTTTTAGACTTTGTAAGCATGCTTTAGCATCCAACCTAGATGCTTTCATCAGTTCTAGCATCAAACGTCCCAAGATTTTCCTTGTCATTGTTTCGAATAAAGAATTTACAGCCAAATGCCTTGAAGCATGAAAGCTTTGGCATTTTCCCCTTAAGTAGTTCATAGGGATTTTTATTCAAGATTAGTCTAATTAAGCATCTATTGAGAACATAGTTATAATGTTCACTGCTTTAGCCCAAAACATTTTGGAAGATCATCCTCATGAAAAATTGTTCTGGCCATGTCCTTCAAGGTTTTGTACATTCTTCCTTTGAATTATCCCATTCTATTGTAGAGCCCTTAGTGCTGAGAAATCATATGATATTCCACATTGATCACAAAATTCAATAGATTCTCCTTTAAGCTTAGTTCCATGGTCACTTCTCATAACTTGGATTAACAATCCCTAAGCGTTTTATACTTGATTGCAATACTGGGTGAGCGATTTAATTGTATCAATTTCTTTTAGAAAGACCATCTAGGTAAATCGAGAATAATCATCCATAATAACAAATATATATTTGCTACCACCAGGACTTCTCAATCTAATAATACCAGAAAAATCCATATGCAACAATTCAAGGTGCCTTAAGGTTGAAACACTTTTCATGGTGTTGAATAAAGCTCTAACTTGTGTATCTTTCTTACATACACTATAAACTTGATCTTTATCACATTTTGCTTAGGAAGAACTTTTACCAAATTATACTTGGATAATGTTTCAATAATACATATACTAGCATGACCCAATTTTCTATACCACAACCATGTGTCATCACTAACAACTTTAAAGCATGAAAGATTCTTGGAATCAAGATGATCAAAGGTAGTAGCACATACATTTCCTACTCTTGATAAATAGGAAAATTTTCCCAATTTCAAGGTTGGAGACATCACATTGACCAAAGCTAAAAGTAACTTTGTTTCATTTATTACATAATCGAGATATACTAAGTAGATCGAATTTAAGATCATTAAGTAAGTAAATATTCTCAATTGAGTTACAAAGTTTTCCAACTCTAACAATTCTACAATTCTTTTTTTCTCCAAAGGTCATCATGCCTTGATTGGATTCTTTAAGTTCTAAAAACATTGTAGCACCATCAGTTATGTGCCTTGAGCATCTGCTATCAAAGTACCATAGATTAGTGTTCAATTTGAAGCATACCTGCAAAATCAAACCTTTCCACTTCTATTGAGGGAAATTAGTTGGTGGACTAGTCACAATTTTTAAAGAACTTGTACCCTTAAGTACCCGAACCTGAACAACTATAGGACTGCTACCAATGTAATTCTTAGGATGCACAAAGCTTCTCTACTACCATTTCTTGTTAGAACTTCTTTGGTATCCCTTGTCACTTTTTAATAAGAAGATGGTTTTTAAAAAGCTTTCTTAGGGTGCCTTTAATTGCTCTAACCTTGACGAGGAGGTGTCAGTTTAGCAAAGAAGTTTTTGTATGACTTTCTTTTGTTTTTAGATCTTCTCCATTGAAGGGCACACACTAAAATCCAAGCAATCTTAGTTTTCTTGTCCTTTAGTGAACTTTAAAAGAGATGTTTGAAAATCCTCACATTAAGCTTTTAGTTTTTCATTTTCCTCAGTCAACTGAAGCATTTTAGCTAGCTTAGAGTTGAGTTTTACATGCTTAGTTTCATTTTTTTTCACCTCTATAATTCCTCTCTATGGGTTTCAGCCTCTTTTTTGGAGCTAATCCACTTCTGCTGAAATTCACCATAGA
>JAKOGI010000468.1:30000-192500 GCA_029747015.1 Carnegiea gigantea | reverse complement strand
TTAAGTGATAAAATTTTCCTCAAAAAATTGTGAGGAAAGTTTAGGAAAAGTTTCCAAAAAAATTTCTAATCTCCTCTAACCTCGCACTGCTTAGATAATATCAGCATAACTCAAGTAATTCATCAACATTCAAATTTTTCATCCAAATTCTTGTATTTTTTCTTCAATCCAAACAAGAAGGGGAAAAAACTCACTTTTTCCTTCACATTTTTTTTGCTCCACATTTTTTTCCTTCAACTTTTCTTTCCATCAAATTTTCTAAGGACCAAACGAAGCCTTAGAGTTTGGTTTTTACATGAAAAGCCTAATTTTTATTTAATTCCCTCCTTCTGCTTCCTAGCAATGTCCATACAAAAAAATTGTACAATCGGCCCATCGTGTCGACCCAAAACTAGCCTGACTTAACTTGAAATTTTACGAGTTTTTGGGGTTTGGGTAATTTTGCGTTTTGGCTTAAAAATCATATTCAAAACCCAATATTTTTGTGCGGGTTTAGGTCAGGTTATTGATGTCGGGCTAATTTTTCCTAGCTCTAGTGTTCACTTTTCGACAACTACTTAATTTTAGTTCTTATCCCTTAGAAAGGTTATTCTTCATCCTTCATTTAATGTGCTACCCGATGCATGATGGATTCCTTCTTTAATAAGACAAATACCACCCTTGCAAGCTCTAATGTTGGCATCTTCTATTTTTGGCTAAGGGGTGACTTGTAGGCATCCCTTTTAATAAAAATGTTTGTGGTTCTTCCCTAACTTGGGATAATTTTGGATCTGTTTTCTCAGCTTCCCGATTGTAAACGCTTATTATATCTTGAAAACAACAAAATTAATCATCCTTTCTTGAAGTTGTTTCAATAGATATTTAGAAAGATTAATTTAATTAAAATTAATTTAATTAATGAAGTTTTCCATAATGTGGCAAATTGCAGTTCCTTCAAAGAGCACGGCACATAGCCAAATTTTCTATAAGAGATGGACATTTGTTAATATGATAATTTGTGTTATGTTTTCTTGTCTATGAATTGCATATACAAGAATAATTTTTATTTAATGAACATATACACAAATCAAGCTAACTTAAAATTCATTTTAAGCCTAATCCAACTTGTACCAATTTTATGACTTTGATGAAGGTCTATCAAGCCCATTGAGGTTCTTACAATTAGAGCTCAAGTAGTTGAAATCTAAATTTGAAGCTCTAGGTAGTTCATTACCCAATGATCTTCTTAAAAAGGTTCCTTACGAACAAATAAACAAAGATAGACTTCAAAAAATTGCTCAAACAAGATCTTACGAACTCTTTTTTTAATTGTAGCCAATATGCCTTGAAATCCAAACTTACAGTATGAAATAAGTTACATAGTCCAATCAATTAAGTGATTCTCAAAATTAATGCCTCAATAAGGGGTGTTAAAAAGGTCCATGGAGCATCCCACTCCATCAAACCATCAAGTTGTCATTTATATAAATTCTCATCTGTTGAACTAACTGTATAAAGTTTTGATGATAACAAATCCAAGTGTAGCATACTTGCTTAAGTAATGTTGTTCCAAACAAGCTCTCCAAACAGGTCCTACACAGTTGTTTGTATTGATCCTACTTACCTGTTCTGTCTACTAAATGTTGAGAACAAGTTTTAAGAACAGGTTCCAAGCTTCAGTGACACAAAGATCAGCACACAACAAATCTCGACAACAGCTGACTAAGTCTTAAAGACCAAGTTCCTACATTCAGCGATACAAGATCACCCGAGTAATCAAGGTGACCAAGGTGTTTGGAGTTGCACATCCATCCTCGATAAGATGACTAATTCTTACAACAAGAAGTCTCGATTTGATTTAGCCTTTATCTTTTAGATTCTTGTTAATATGCCAATCTTGAAAGTCTCAATCTAACACTTCTTGAAACGGTTTTCGAGATTTGTTTCAGAACACCATTTCCAAACAACCCTGCAAACAGGGTGCCTAGGGTGTTCCTGAAACTGCAGCGGCCACATCCGTTTTACCTAAAAATTTCTTTTGGTTGGCTGGCTGCTCTAAGAATCCTTTTATGAAATCCTAGGCTGATTAGTTAAGTTCTAAAAAGATTATTATTTATTATATATATGTAGCAGATTGCAAAACCATTTTTGCTAGAGATTTTTTTTTAAAATCCGAAAAATCTTTATTCCTTATTTTTAGGCCTTGATTGATTCAAATTTTGAAACCAAGATTTTTATTCTTTTTTGGGCTAAATTACACGGCTATATTAAGTGGCTAATCAGTTTTTATCCCGTGAGTATCAAATCCCTATATTTTAGGAGAATCTTATCTTCTTTGTTCCTAGCCGTTGGAAATCTGAAGAAATCTTCTAAGCTGCTAAAATCAGAAGATTTTTCTATCTTTTTTGAAGGAGTTAGCCGTTGGGTTTGCTTGCTTAAATAAGAAAATCTTTTCACTCCTTTCGGTAGAGATACACAAGGGAAAAATCGGTTTCTTTCACAAACAGATTGAGATTTCTGGAGGTACATTTCAAAAGAAAAAACCGTGACAAGATTGTGCGAAAATTGAGCTTTCAAAACTATTGGCATACTAGGACTTCATTGTACCTTACATCTGCTTAAGTCAGAAGCACCTCAGTAAGGTGTTTTGTATCCTTGATCTTAGATCAAAAGTGAGTGAGTGTGTCCTTAGTCGTGTGGACTTTGGATGTGTCCAATCTAGAGAGATTTGGACGTGGTGTAACCTGTCTTAGAGAAGAAGGTTACGTAGGTTACAAGTTGTAACAAGGAGTGTTACTTTTGTAACATGTTCTGCCTGTAAGTGAAGTGGTTAAATCCTACACAAGGTAGGTCGTGGTTTTTCACACCTCAGTTGGGCTAGAGGTGTTTTCCACGTAAAAATCGTGTGTGCTTTATTTCCGCTTTTATCTACTTGATTTTCGCTTCTGAACCAATTGGGAACAACCACTGCAAACAAGGCCCAAGACTGTTCGTCATTCAGAAACAGTCTCTGCAATCAGGGTCTAAGGCTGTTTGTCAGTAAATAGGCGAAAATCGGACACCACAATTCACCCCCCTCTTGTGGTCGTGTACTCTTAGAATTCAACAAGTGGTATCAGAGCAGGTTCTCTTCTAAAAGGTTAACACCTTGAGAGATTCTGAAAATGAGTACACCACAAGGCATACTTGAGGGCCAATCCATCACTCGACCACCTTATTTCAATGGCCAACACTATAGTTGGTGGAAGAACAGGATGGAGAACTATATACAAGCTGAAGATTACGAGTTATGGATGCTCATCAGGAACGGGCCCCGTGTTCCCACAAAAGTTCTTGAAGATGGAAAAAAGGTTCGTAAAGATCCTACTGAATATGATGCTGAGGATTACAAGAAAATGGAAAAGAATGCCAAGGCCAAGAAACTTCTCAGAATGTGAGTCAGCTCAAGAAATATGGAATGCTTTACAAGTAGCTCATGAAGGAACAAGTCAAGTCAAACAATCACGCATTGAGTTACTCATGAGACAATACGAGTTGTTTGATATGGGTGATCGTGAGAATGTGATGGATATGTATACCCGCTTCACTCACATAACAAACGAGTTAAAATCCCTGGGAAAATCCTTCACCACTGAAGAGTTGGTAAGGAAAATTCTAAGGATTTTGCCTCGATCATGGGAAGCCAAGGTAACAGCCATCCAAGAAGCCAAAGACATGAACAAGATCACCCTAGACGAGTTGATTGGTAATCTCCAAACATACGAACTGAGAAAAAATTCTCAACAGAAAGAGGAGATGAAGAAAGATCGAGGACTTGCCTTAAAAGCACAAGAAGATGATGATTCTGATCTTGAGGAAGAAGAGATGGCTATGATGACTCGAAAGTTCAAGAAATTCTTCAAGAAAGTCAAAGAAAATAACAAAAGGAAGGATTTCAACAAAACCAGAAACACCCCCCGAGAACAGTTTACTGGGTGTTTCAAATGTGGCAAAACAGACCACATAGTGAAAAACTGTCCCTTACTTCGAGAAGAGCAAGAGCACGAACACCCCAGGAAACAAGGTAGAAAATAAACTGCAAACAGTTCTGGGAAACGATTCTCGAAAGCAATGCTGGCTGCCTGGGGTGACTCCTCTGAAGATGAAGAAGAGTCTGAAACTGATGAAGGTGCTGTAGCTCTCATGGCACAAAGTGACACGGATTCAGATGATGAGTCAACAAACAGCCTTACTGATCTCAAGAACAAGGTACGTGGTCTCAATAAGGCAACTCTTGAAGAATTGTTGTATTCATTGATGGATACTTGTGCAGAATTGAAAAGAGATGTCCGAGACCTAGAACTAGAAAATGAGATCCTCAAGAGTGAAAAACTCGAGGTTGAAAAGAAAATATCCTTTTTACACCAAAACTTCAAGGAATCCTTGATCTTGAAAGAAGAGACTCACTCTGTTACCTTAGCCAAAGCAGAAAAGGAATCCCTAGAGTTGAAAGAAAAGGTTGAGTCCTTACTTGCTGAAAACAAGAACCTGTTGGCGAAAATAAAAAAATTGGAATCTGATCTCGCCACAAACAGGCTATGGAACAAGTCCTCAAAAGCGCTTGAATGGCTAAACACTCACCACAGTCAAAATAAAAAGGGACTAGGTTTTGCTCCTAAAAGGACCTCTTACCCAGTCAATAGAAAGTATGTTGGATTACTTGAAAATATTGTTTGCTTTCATTGTGGTAAAACCGGTCATTATCGATACACTTGTCCTTCAAGAAGGTATGCCATTCAAAGAAATGAAGGTTATGTAAAACAAATCTGGATTAGGAAAGATGAGATTTATCTGTCTAAAATAATGGGACCCAAGTGGATCTGGGTTCCCAAAACTAACCCTTGATTTGTTTTGCAGACTGAAGTGAGAGAGAACAACCCAGCAAATAACCCAGCAAACAGCCTAGGGAACAACCTTGAAAACAAGCAGCTGTGGTATGTTGATAGTGGGTGTTCGAGGCATATGACCGGTGAAAAATCCAACTTTCTCTCACTTACAGCTTCGGATGGTGGGAGTGTGGCGTTTGGAAACGGCAAGTCTGGGACAATTGTCGGTATAGGTAGGGTTGGTGAGTCCCATTCCCACTCAATTGATAATGTCTATCTAGTTGATGGCTTAAAGCACAATCTGCTTAGTGTGTCCCAACTGTGTGACAAGAACAACCTAGTAGTGTTCTCACCAACACGTTGCTTGGTTGTAAACTCAAACACAGGAGATGTCGTGTTAAGGGGGAAGCGTCACAAAAATGTTTACAAAGTATGTATTTCCACACTTCCCCAAAACAATCTGACTTGTTTGAGCGCTTTAAATGATGATATAATGCTCTGGCACAAGAGACTAGGTCATGCAAGTCTCACTCTTTTGAACAAACTTGTTTCCAAAAACCTAGTTGTGGGACTACCTTCCATCAAATTCAATGATGACAAGGTTTGTGAAGCTTGTGCAAAAGGCAAACAAGTCAGATCGTCTTTTAAATCAAAAAATTGTGTTAGCACTACCCGACCTCTCGAAATGTTACACATTGATCTATGTGATCCTATGAGGATAGCAAGTAGAGGTGGGAAGAGGTATGTGCTGGTTGTAGTGGATGATTACTCTCGATTTACTTGGACCCTGTTCTTGGCATCCAAGGATGAAACTTTTGAGAATTTTATTGCCTTTCTCAAAAGGTTGAAAGGAAAGTAGGACACTCTTTAGTTAGTTTAAGGTCTGATCATGGTACTGAATTTGAAAATGCAAGCTTTACAAACTATTGTAATGCACATGGTGTTGATCATAACTTTTCAGCCCCAAGAACAACCCAACAGAATGGGGTGGTTGAGCGCAAAAATCGCACCCTAGAAGACATGACTAGAACAATGCTTATTGCTAGTGGTCTTCCTAGGAACTTTTGGGCAGAAGCTTTGAACACATCATGCTACATTATAAATAGATGCATGATTAGACCTATTTTGAACAAAACTCCCTATGAACTTTTCAAAGGTAGAAAGCCCAACATCATGCATTTAAGAACATTCGGTTGTAGGTGTTTTGTGCATAACAATGGGAAGGATGCCTTAGGGAAGTTTGATCCTAGGAGTGATGAGGCAATATTTCTCGGTTATTCCTCACATAGTAAGGCATACAAAGTGTTTAACAAAAGAACCTTGTGTGTTGAGGAAAGTGTGCATGTGCTTTTTGATGAATCTAACTCGTTGAGCAAGAATGATGCACAGGAGGAAGGATTTGAATTAGGTCTTGTTCGAAAAGAAGTGTTGCACCAAGATGAACAAGGTAAGAACACCGTGAAGAAAACGGGTCCTGAAGCTGTTCCTCAGAACGACAGGCAAGCTGAGGACCAAACAGGAGGAAGCAACGTTGAACCCTGTTCGGGACAACATCAGTCCAGTTCCTCAGGAACAGGCCTGCAAACAGGTGCAGGAACAGGCTCAGGAGCTGTTTCTGAACCTGATTCTTCAAGTATCCAAGCCAGAGTATAAAGTGTGTCTGTGGATCCCCTAACTCCACGACCTTGGAAGCATCATCGTTCACACCCCCTTGATCAAATCTTGTCTGATATAAATACTGGGGTGCAAACGAGATCTAAGCTTAAGAATTTTTATGCTTTCTATGCATTTCTCTCTAACATTGAGCCAAAGAATGTCAATGAAGCTCTTGCAGATGCAGATTGGGTCACAGCAATACAAGAAGAGCTTCACCAATTTGAAAGGAACAAGGTATGGCACCTTGTACCCCAGCCTGCAGATAGAACAATCATTGGAATCAAGTGGGTGTTTCGGAACAAGCTGGACGAGTCCGGAACAGTTACTAGGAACAAGGCACGGCTGGTGGTTCAAGGCTACAATCAGGAAGAAGGGATCGATTATGAAGAAACCTTCGCACCTGTTGCTAGGATTGAGGCTATTCGTATCCTAATAGCCTTTGCAGCTCATATGGAGATCAAGCTATATCAAATGGATGTCAAAAGTGCATTCCTAAACGGATAACTTAAAGAAGAGGTGTATGTCAAACAACCCCCTGGTTTTAAAAACAGTGAATTTCCAAACCATGTTTTTCAACTTGACAAAGCTCTTTATGGTCTAAAACAAGCTCCTAGAGCTTGGTATGAACGATTGTCAAGCTTTTTACTTGAAAATGAGTTTAGAAGAGGCATGGTAGATAATACCTTATTTCTAAAATCTAAGGGGGAACATCTGTTGATTGTCCAAGTATATGTTGATGACATCATATTTGGGGCAACTCATCATGATTTATGCAATGAATTTTCAAAAATGATGAGGAGTGAGTTTGAAATGAGCATGATGGGTGAGCTTAACTTCTTCTTAGGCTTACAGATCAAGCAAACTTCAAACGGCATCATGATCCATCAACAAAAGTATATTAAGGAACTACTTAAGCGTTTTGGAATGGAGTCGGCTAAGCCCATTGATACTTCCATTTCGCCTTCTACCAGGTTGGTAATGGATGATGGGAGTCCCTCAGTTGAGGAGAAACTCTATAGGGGCATGATAGGGTCACTTTTATACCTTACCGCTAGTAGGCCCGACATTGTTTTCAGTGTTGGTTTATATGCCCGTTTTCAGTCTAATCCTAAAGAAACTCACCTTAAGGCTGTTAAACGGATACTAAGGTATTTAAAACATACACCTGATTTAGCTCTATGGTATCCTAGAGGTTGCAATTTTGATCTTGTTGGATATGCTGATGCTGACTATGCAGGCTTCCTGGTTGATAGAAAAAGCACCACAGGTATGGCTCATTTCCTTGGACCTTGTTTGGTATCTTGGGCAACCAAGAAACAACATTCAGTTGCCATGTCCACTGCAGAAGCTGAATATGTTGCAGCTGCCTCATGTTGTGCTCAATTACTGTGGATAAGACAACAACTCAAAGACTTTTGTGTTGACACTGGATGCATACCTATTTTTTGTGATAACACAAGTGCAATTAATATTGCTAAAAATCCGTGTCAACATAAAAGAACTAAACATATTGACATACGTCATCATTTCTTAAGAGACAATGTTGAAAAAGGGTTGATCTCAATGAATTTTTGTGCCACAGAAAACCAAATTGCTGATATATTCACCAAGGCGCTAAGTAGAGATCAATTTGAGAAAAATAGACTTGAACTAGGTTTGATTGAAACAACCTAAGTACCCTGTTCTCTCCTCCTGTTTGTAACTTCCATAGATTGAAGGTACAATGTGTTTAATAAAAATTGTTTGCAATCAATTCTGTGCTATTTTAGTATATGTGCATTATTTGCAGCTGCTGGCATTCGTTAAATTTAATATGATTGCCTTTATTATCTTGTTACCGTTGAATCTCCTCCAAGATCAAGCAGCAAGAACAGGTACGCTCCTTGATTGTTAGTATGTGAAACAAGTTGTGTCTAGCCTTTAAATTTTCCTCCTTCCCGAGGCATGCGCGGGCGGCTAGTAATGATCTACCCGTTGTAACGGGTAAATTTTTAAAGATTTGGCATGCTCTCTCTCTTTAAATCTCCAAATCTTTGCCTCTCTCTCTCATCACACCTCTCTCTCTCTCTCGAATACCCGGCAATTTCCTTTCACTCAAACCCTAATCTCTCTCCAATTCTTACTCAAATGGCTTCCTTCAACGGCTCTGGAAGTTCTGGTTCAAAATCTCAGGGTAGCAGGACACCCGCACCAGCCTCACGAACAGGTCCTGCCCCTGTTGCCTTCTCGCCGTTTTTAATGGCGATTCTAGAAGGTAAACCTTCCACTCCTCCTCGCCCAATCAGCTTCAAACCTTTTGGATTTTTGAAGAGTGTCGACCTGAAATCAGTGGGCTTAGGTTTGAAAGATATTCCCTACCATTTTAGTTGGGAATTGGTGGTGTTTGGGGGATCGACTGTTTGTCCCCTCACTGAAAAGAACTTTGCTTCAACTGGGGAAATTGGTGGCAATCTTGGGTCCCAAGATGAAGCCTTTGAGTCCCATGTTGGTTTCTTTGATTTCTCTGAGCTCTGTTCTTTCGGGCTGTTTCCTGAAAAAGAAATAGTACCCGAAACAGGGTCTGAGTCCTATGAGGAGGTGTTTAAGGACGATTTGGGAGTTGGTCTTCAAGGAGACTCGGCTGAGCAGTCTCTTGAGGCAAGGGGAAGTAGTGGTATGGACATCCCTCCTGCAGCAACCGAATCAGTGACTCCGGTTCCTCAATCCGGAGAGAAGAGAAAAAGGGTCAAAACAGTGGCTAGGCGTAGCAAAATGCCTAGATCAAGGCCACAACCAAGGCCTCAAACCTCAAAAACCTCAGCCCCCTCTCCTCCAAAAACTGCCCAACCAACCCGCAAATCTACCCGAATTGCTTTTCAGTCTACTCCGCGTACCACAAAATCAACTACTCCGGTAATAGAGGAAATTTCCTCTTCCTCTGAGGATTCTTCAGATTCCTCTGCTACTGAGAACACCCTCTTTGAACAGGGGACCCCGGTGTTCTCCGAGTCCTCAGAAGAACAAACTCAATCTCCTCCTCCTCCTTCCAAGAAAACCTCCACTCTCCCCCCTCGCAAAAGAAAGACCTCTACTGCTCCAGTCTCAAAATCAGCTAAACCCGAGACTGCTTCTTCTGTTCCTCCCCCCAAAAGAGCCAAAAAGTCTACTGCCTCTTCTGTTTCTACCAAGATTGCGCATCTGCTTAAGCACAATGTAGTTAGGGGGAAGATAGTGAGAGTTCAATTTTTCGAGGAACAGGGGTTGGGGGTGTTCCTACAGAAGCTGCGTGCCCAGAACTGGCTGGACCTCTTCACGAACACCCAGCTGGGGTGTTCTGTACCAGAATTGGCTGAGTTCTATACCAATTGTGCTGTCACCGAAGGGATGGTGACAAGTAAAATTGGTGATACACAGGTGCAATTTGATGCACAAACTCTGGGTACGATTTTGGGTGTTCCCTCACTTGGCTTTGATGTGTATGTGAGGGAGGATAAGTCTGTCCTAGGGACAGCCAGGCTGCTGGAGCTTTCACAGCGGTTGAGCCAAAACCAGGGCCTGCAAACACCCACATCTGTGAAGAAGGGTGAGATGACCTCTCTGCACCAACTGCTCTTTATGTTTGTCATAAAGAACATCATCCCAAGAGGTCAAGGTAGAAACCAGGCTGATGCTCTTGATCAGTGCCTGGTGGATCTTTTGGATAGGGAGGAACCCATCAAGCTTCCTGTTCTTATGATCCGCCATATTGGGCGTATTGCAAACACCACCCGGGCACATGATCTTGGGTATGGTTTTCTACTGAGGAGGGTTTTTGAGCACTTTGGGATAGAGCTCAAAAGGAGGGTGGCTGCTCAAGTGATTGATGAGATAGGGAGTGACACCCTCATGGGGTGTGGATATACTCTGGTTGAGGGCTCGGCCTCCAAACAGGGGAGCCGAACACCCAGACCTCCTGTTTCTGGGAGGCCATCAGTCAAAGTTGAGGCTGTTTTAGAGGATAACTCCCGCCTCAAGGATGAGCTCACAGCTGTCAAGGCTGCCCTGGAAGAAGAGAAGGCGCTATCTGCCAAGCATCATGAAGATCTCCTTGCCCTTCTCTCCTCCCTCGCTACCAAACTCCCTTCTCCGCAGCCATAATCAACCCTTGTAACCTGTTCTCATCAGATGTTTCCTAGAGTTCTCTTCCCCGTCTCTTTCTGTGTTTCCTTTTTTTTTGTATTGCACCTTCCGGACTTTCAATGACATATCTGGTTCTATTATATCTTGCTTATCTCTTGCTATGTATTATGTGATTCCCTTGCAAACACCATGTTCTGACTGTTGTTTGTACCTTTTTAATGATGCCAAAAGGGGGAAGATAAGTGGACCTAGGTTGAGTTGAACGGTTGGTTGAGTTGAACGGTTCAGTCATTAGTCTTTATACTTACATATGTTTTTTGGTTGAGTTGAATGGTTGGTTGAGTTGAACGGTTGAGTCATTAGTCTTTATACTTACATATGTTTTTTGACTGACCTAGCACCTGTATGGATATATATCAGCACTCAAGGCACTTACGAAAATAAAATCTTTTTCTTGTCAATATGGTCACTTGGTTTGTCATCATCAAAAAGGGGAAAATTGTTGAACTAACTGTATAAAGTTTTGATGATAACAAATCTAAGTGTAGCATACTTGCTTGAGTAATGTTGTTCCAAACAAGCTCTCCAAACAGGTCCTACACAGTTGTTTGTATTGATCCTACTTACCTGTTCTGTCTACTAAATGTTGAGAACAAGTTTTAAGAATAGGTTCCAAGCTTCAGTGACACAAAGATCAGCACACAACAAATCTCGACAACAGCTGATTAAGTCTTAAAGACCAAGTTCCTACATTCAGCGATACAGGATCACCCGAGTAATCAAGGTGACCAAGGTGTTTGGAGTTGCACATCCATCCTCGACAAGATGACTAATTCTTACAACAAGAAGTCTCGATTTGATTTAGGTTTTATCTTTTAGATTCTTGTTAATATGCCAATCTTGAAAGTCTCAATCTAACACTTCTTGAAACGGTTTTCGAGATTTGCTTCAGAACACCATTTCCAAACAACCCTGCAAACAGGGTGCCTAGGGTGTTCCTGAAACTGCAGCGGCCACATCCGTTTTACCTAAAAATTTCTTTTGGTTGGCTGGCTGCTCTAAGAATCCTTTTATGAAATCCTAGGCTGATTAGTTAAGTCCTAAAAAGATTATTATTTATTATATATATGTAGCAGATTGCAAAACCATTTTTGCTAGAGATTTTTTCAAAATCCGAAAAATCTTTATTCCTTATTTTTAGGCCATGATTGATTCAAATTTTGAAACCAAGATTTTTATCCTTTTTTGGGCTAAATTACACGGCTATATTAAGTGGCTAATCAGTTTTTATCCCGTGAGTATCAAATCCCTATATTTTAGGAGAATCTTATCTTCTTTGTTCCTAGCCGTTGGAAATCTGAAGAAATCTTCTAAGCTGCTAAAATCAGAAGATTTTTCTATCCTTTTTGAAGGAGTTAGCCGTTGGGTTTGCTTGCTTAAATAAGAAAATCTTTTCACTCCTTTCGATAGAGATACACAAGGGAAAAATCGGTTTCTTTCACAAACACATTGAGATTTCTAGAGCTACATTTCAAAAGAAAAAACCGTGACAAGATTGTGCAAAAATTGAGCTTTCAAAACTATTGGCATACTAGGACTTGATTGTACCTTACATCTGCTTAAGTCAGAAGCACCCCAGTAAGGTGTTTTGTATCCTTGATCTTAGATCAAAAGTGAGTGAGTGTGTCCTTAGTCGTGTGGACTTTGGACGTCTCCAATCTAGAGAGATTTGGACGTAGTGTAACCTGTCTTAGAGAAGAAGGTTACGTGGGTTACAAGTTGTAAAAAGGAGTATTACTTTTGTAACGTGTTCAGGCCGTTAGTGAAGTGGTTAAATCCTACACGAGGTAGGTTGTGGTTTTTCACACCTCAGTTGGGCTAGAGGTGTTTTCCACGTAAAAATCGTGTGTGTTTTATTTCCGTTTTTATATACTTGATTTTCACTTCTGAACCAATTGGGAAAAGCCACTGCAAACAAGGCCCAAGACTGTTCGTCATTCAGAAACAGTCTTTGCAATCAGGGTCTAAGGCTGTTTGTCAGTAAATAGGCGAAAATCGGACACCACAATTCACCCCCTCTTGTGGTCGTGTACTCTTAGAATTCAACATCCTCAAAACTCATAGCAACTTATCAAATGAATGGGAACAATCCTCGTAAAGAACATCACCACAATAGATTTGAGTGCTTTTGATCATATCAAAGCTCTAGGCTCAATCATAAGAGTTATGGATATGCTAACGCCACTCAATATAGAGGACAATTGTTTATAAGTTTTTTCAAGAAGCATAAATCAGAAATTAGCCGTGTATCTTAAGCCATGTACCTGATACTCAAGTCTTATTGTCACACTAAACTAATAAGTCAGCACAAAGTAGGGGCATCTATCACACAATTCTCAAACTTGTGAAAGGTAGATATAAAGGGATCAATGAAAGAGTGAAGTAATAGATGAATAAGGGAGGGTAAGGCAATAGAAGTCGGAGTGGACTTCAAAAGATATTTAATGGAGACAGGATCAACAAGTTCCCTATCAAAAGTTGTGTCTTCAACAATTGCGTCCTCACAAGACTTCTAAAAAAGAGTCTCCTCAAGTGAATACTCCTGCTTAACAAACATATCTTCTAGTACAACAATTATTTCATGCTCAATACAATTAGCAGCAATCACTAGTTTCTTTCTCTCTCTCATCAATCTCTAGCAAGAGGGTAAAATGAAAACGTGCATCATCAACAACGAATCATCCCAAAAGCATCCCTGGTCTTAAAATGAGGGGTGATCATTAGAGGAGGCAAGGAATGATCGCACCCGCCCTCAAAAGACATTTGATTTTAAAAATGAAAATGTCAGCTAGCACCATGGTCCAAGAGAAGATAGAGGGAGATATGCAATCATGAGGTTGATGTGGATGACAATAAGAACTTCCAGTTGATGCTCACGATGAATCATAATATCCCCTAAAGCAACAAAGTTATTTGGTAACTTGCCCTCATCAGCCATAGAAATTCTAGATGTAGTAATAGGGGCTTCCCCAATTGTATTCCATCAAAAGTCGTATCACTTAAATTCTATTGTATTCCATCCAAAAGTCTTATCACTTAAATCCTCGAACAAATCCCAAGCATCATTTGCATTCTTATATGATAACTTCCCCCACACATAGAGATGTAAGCATGTCCTAGTCCACACATCCTGATTTTATACAAATTACACCTCTCTAAATCATGGTGAGGGCATAGGCTAATAACTCTTCCAACCTAATTCATGTAACTCAAAAATGGCTCATTTTCAAGTTTGACAAAAGAGGGGATTTCATCCCTAAGCCTAATGCTCTTAATAGTGGGGAAGCACATCTTACAGAAGATATCAACAAAAGGAATCATAAGATTTAAGAGAACCAATCTCAAAATCCTACTGCCATCTCTTAACATCATCTTTAAGAGCAAAGGGAGTGAACCATATCCTCACAACATCAATTGATATAGTGGGAATGTGAATGAAAGGGCATACCTCCTCAAATTCCCATATGAACAAGGATCCACAAAGCCAAATAATTTGGAAACTATTTCTATATTTCCTATGTTAAGCTCAAATTGCACATTACAAGGGATAAGGAGATGTCAAAACAAGATCTTTAGGAAGTTTAGGGTTGATAGAAGCGATCCCCCAATGAACATGGTGGTTCACGTTCTACTCTTTTAACAATGGGTTCATCATGTTTAATGCTCTTGGGCTCACATTAATCACACTAAAATCCAAAAAATCTCCGATCATTTGCTTCCAATGAACCACAATTCTTTGGTTTTTTTTCCCCAACTTTTTTAGATTTTTTAACTTTTCTTTTTTTTTTTTTGGGTATTTTCCAACCCGATCAAAATAAGTAACAAGTTTATGACTCAAAAGGAAAAGTGAAGAAACAAAAAGGGAAAAGACACTAGCAATTATTGAACTAACAGAAGACACATTCACATGCAGTGACCCAACAACGGCGTCATTATTCCCAACAATGTCACCATTTTATTGGATACTTTCTTAGGGTAACGGGACAATTGTCTTCTTCTAAGATAATGTTAAAGCTAGGTTAGTTATTAGTTGATCTAGCTCCCATCTAAACTAAGAATAGAAATAAATAACTAAAACATACACAAATAAACACTAATCTTACTCTAATCATCTTAACTAATATTAGTTATAATTAAAACACATATAACAAAACAAATCAAAATATGAATCAAACCATAAAATTAACAACCAAACAAGACATTGACTAGAGGGAGAAAAGATGGTACCTTAAAGCTTGAAATCCAACAATGGAGATTAGATATCCATTCATGGAGCAATAGAAGCGAAACTAGGGCTTGTTCTGCTTATTTAGCACTAATCTAGCCTATTTAACTCTAATCTAATCTATAATTAAACAAATACCAAACTCTGAAACTGGGTTTTGAAACCTTAAAATAATAGATGTAGAAGGAGATAGAAATTTACATTTTGATAGAAGAAATTGAGAGATTGAGAGTAGAAAAGAGAGTGCGAAAGTGATTAAAGCACTTATTTCAAGAAACAATTGAGTAAACACTTGTAAATTTTTGGCATGAGAATGATTGGTCAAAACTTGACAATGCAAGAACTTGAAAGTAGATAAGAGTAAAAGAGACAAAAAGAAAGTACCTTGCATGAAATTAAACTTGATGAACTTTGCATGTGACTACAATTATCAAATCTCACTCTAAACCACTCCTAACAACCCTAGGCTAAAGCTCAACTAATCTTACTTAATTACGAATGTGGGACATCGGGGTATTCCTAAACCCTGAAATAGTGCAAGTAGTACAACCATGCCATGTGATACAACTGGTCATGCCACCTTTCTAGAAAAAGATAGCAGTTCAGGAATGGCAGGTGACATTGCCATGCCAATTTGGCATGGGCTGTCCAATCCAAATGGGCATGGTTATGCCATTTTTGGCACTAATGGTCCCATTTCGGCACTGGATGTCCTCATCTTCTTCCAAATCTTTTTATACTTGAATCCTAACCTCTTTTTGCATGTTTAACTCGATTAAGCCTCAAAAGTTCTGAGATTAATTGCTCGCTTTAGTTTATTTCTTACAAAAAAAAACACAAAAAAAATGCAATTCATAAATTAACCATTATTTTGAAACTGGAACATACAGAAATAACGTATAAAATGTCACATTATATTTGAAGTGTGGCATATATTGTTTCTATCTAAGTTTTATTAATGAACTAGAATGAATTGAGTTTATGACCTTACAATTTAAATAAGTCACTAGGTAACTATGAATTAAATTTACCAAACGTTTGGCCTACTACAATATTGAAGATAGTGCTTTGATTAACTAGCACTAATTATATTATAATAAATTCAACCTAGACTTCTTATTAAAGTTCACTAATTATAATGTGACAAATTCAAACCCAATGTATTCATTTGTTTTTATATACTAGAGTGAATCACGTGTTTTGCATGGGTTTTTATTATTGTTTATTTGATAATAATGAAATAAAAATAATTTATCATCATTGACATCTAAAAGATACTATAATACACGACAACTAGTGAAATAAATAAAAATTTAAGGTAAATATCAATGAAATTATGATAATTGACTAATTTTAAATATGAATTTTTCGCATAGTATTTTTAATATTGTTGGTTTATGATTTAAATATTAGATTATGCATAAATTGTAAGAAAACAGGAACACAAAAATGAACATATGATCTATATGCAATTTATGACTCCTGGGTACCTTGATTCTATGAAAATAATTATTAGGGGTCAATGTCTTTAGAACATATTCCAAAGTACCTACTATTTTGAGTAAACTATTAATAGGGGACAATATTTTTTTGAAATAGTTACTGGTTGAAATTTTTCTTTGCAACTTAGTCCCTGAACTTTTAGAAATTGCAGAATAGTCCCTATAATAGAAAAAACGTGTAAATAAGCTATTTTTAAGGGGTTTTCAAAAAATATGCTTGTTTTAACTGATTTAACTTCTTATAATAACTTTACTGGTACTAGTTATCACAATCTACTACTTATATCTTATACATTATAAATTCTGTGGTTATAGGCCCACCATGCTTAGCAAAAATAATTAAAACTTAATTAGAGAGTTTCGACCGTTGCCTGAACTTAGTTGGCGCTGGATCCCGGCGTTTCTCTAACTTCCAGTTTACAGATATTGTTAATCTCAACCCCACCTTCCTTAGATCAGGCACAACACATATCTGTTTCGTTTTCTACCTCAGACCGTTGTCACTAATCAAGTTTTTAATCTTTTTCAAGGATAGTGAAACTTTAATCAAGAAATTATAATATTTAAGACATAATGTTTAATTGAATAACGCTGCCTACTGGGAAAACTTCTTTTATTGAAAGCTTGAAAGTGGTTATATTACAATGGAATGCTTTGAAGAGAAACTCAAGCTAAGATCATTAGAAATGCTTGCTCATAGAGAAATGCAGAATCCCAACTTCTCTCTTGCTCAAGAATGCTCAAATGACCGTGTCCCTTCTCAGCTCTCGATCTCTCTATTTATAGAGGGGATGGGCGTACATAAAATGCCCTAAAGGCTACAGTACATAGAGATTTTTCACATTGCTATAGTACTCTGACGACTATAGTACACACTTTATTTTACAGACCACACACTTATCAAAATAGTTCAATAATGGGGCAGCGACTTTTCAGAACTTTTAGTGATGACAAGACTAGTCATCATTATTGAGATTCTGTATTTCTTCATCTCTAATTATATCTTTCAGACCATCATTATCTGGATAGTCATCAAAATCTTCATCAATTTGCTCAAGATACTCTAAATCCCATTCTTCACATAATTCAAGGAGATATTTCTTTCCTTTTTCTGATAAGAATTTTCCAACTCTAACATCAAAGAGATAATCAAAAATATCTTCTGATTCTGCACAATCGACTTTCATGTAATCTTTAAACTCATTACTATAGGCGAAAGCAGTGTTTCCACAATGCATTGATGTTTTTCCTTTTTCGATCAATGCCCAACATTGATGATAAATGTTAAAAAATATCCAATAGCCCTTGCTAATGCAGGATTAGTAACTAGATGTACCGGATCTCCATGAATCCAAATTTGTCTTTGATCATTGAGATTGTCGCAATCAACGATTTGGACAAGATAATGAACTGGTTTGGCTTTTCCATTTTCATATTCAATCAGGGCGCTATAAACCTCCAAAGTTAGGTATCTGAGAACTAGAATTTTTGTTGGTCCCTCAGGAGATTTAAGAATCCAATGGAACCTTTTGAACATATATTGTTTGAGGTTAGTTAAGGTTGAGAAAAATGAGAAATTTGGATCTGGGACTTCTGAGAAGTAAAGTACCATTCGTATTTTCAGGCTTTAAAGACAGGATCATTAGGAGATAGTCAATTGGCTTTGAAACAAATGCCTCCAACTCCAGATCTATCGAGAAAATAGATCGTTGTACTCCAAGACTCCCTAATATCATAGGAATGATGATGATAAAAGTCGATGCAGGCTGCATACTATTCCTTGAGTCATTTTTCTTGGATATGAGAACTTATTTTTTCTTGGATATCATAAAGACATCAAAGGTAGCTAATTTGTACTTCTAGAAGGGAAAATCGTTGGCTATTAGGTAGCCAATAGAAAGTAGACCAAAGCGTGATCTACTTTTGGTATGGAATTCCAGGTTATCAATAAGGACTTTACTAGAAGGCGTAATCCGTTCTAGTATGACTGGCATTTCATTAAGGAGTTCCTCCTTTTCTGGTAGGAGGTCGACTTTGATGATTACCATTGGTGAGTTCTTGCATTAGACTGTCTTCCAGAGAGTTCTTCGATCCCTGTATATGTTCAATAGAGAAGGAAAACTGGTTAAGCCATAATTGCCAACGCAGGAGTCGCCCTTGCGCTTGCATATTTGATAAATTCTTTTTTACAAAACCAAGTATTCCTTTGTAATCGGCTCTAATAAGAAAGGGTTTTGGGGCTAAAAAGATTAAGAACTTTTCAATTCTCCTTATAACTGCAAGGATTTCTTTTTCCATTGTAGGATAATTGCATTCTGCTTTATTAAAATTTCCACGGCAATATTTGTAAAGTTTTCCTCCTTCTTTAATTTTGAGTACCGCACTCTAGTGCTCATTGCTGGCATTTGTTTCAAGAACTAAATCATCTCCTTTATTAGGTAAATTAAGAACAGGAAGATTTTTACACATCTTCTTGAAGTTCTAGACAATTTTTGAACCGTTAGTGATACATATCCAACTTACTTCTTTCTTGAGTTTCTGCTGCAATGGTTTTCTCAACTTAGCTAAATCTCTAATGAAATCTGAAGCATAGGTAAGCCATCCAAGAAACCTTTCTAGTTGTTTTCTATCTTCAATCTTTTCAGAAAATTTTTTTATTTTTTCCAAAATATGCCTTTGTAGGATGATTTGTCCACCTTTTATTTCTAGACCAAAAAACTCAATTTCTTGTTCAGCCTAAATGCACTTGTTTTTTCCAAGTATAATACCATGATCAATACATCTTTGGGTGACAGCTAAGACATCGTCTTTGTACTGTTCTATGGTTTTGGAAAAGATAAGGATATCATCAATGTAAACTAAACAACAATTATTAAGGTCTTTGAAGATGTTATCTATTCTTCTCTGGAATATTTGAGGTGCATTTTTAAGACTAAATGGCATTACTATCCATTCACAATGTCGTTGTGGGGCACTAAATACAGTTAAACGAATGCTTTCCTCATCCATTTTTATCTGTCAATAGCCACTTTTGCAATCCATTTTCTAGAACCAAGAGGCTCCTTGAATTCTGTTGAAAAGGATTGTTTTGTTAGGAACATAATAACCATCAAAGACAGTATTATCATTAACCTTTTTGTAATTGATTATCGTTCTGGCTTTTCCTCTCTTTTTTTCAACATGATTTCTTACCATGAAAGCAAGACTAGTATGAGAACTCTTACTATTTCTAATTAATCCTTTATCCAGAAGTTCTTTGATTTGTTTATTAAATTCTTGGATGTCCTGTCGTGTATGCATCATTTGTTTAACTCGGATGATGGTATTGGGATTTGATAAAGTGATTTTAGCAAATCTTTTGTCTTTATCCTAAAATTTTAGAGGATTGTCAGAATAGATTTCTTTACATAATTTTTCTTATTGTTCAACAATCTGCTAGTGCTACTTCTCGTTGTGCAGGCATTACCTTCTCACCACGCTGGCTGTGTGTAAATTCAATTTTTTGATGAGTGTAAGCTTTGCTTAATTTTTCAATAGGAACTGAGTAGCCATTAATCATAAATATTATTTGGTTTATGGTCTGAGTGCATGGAGAATATAATCTTTGAAAATTATTTTCAATAATCATATCATGAGATGGATGATCAGTAGCCCATAGAACTGGTACAATACATTGGACTCCTTCTAGTTCTATGGATAATCCTTCTATAACTTCATTGTGGCTCATAGCACTATTATCAGCTATCCTTACTTGTAAAGGATTTTTAACTTTTTTTCACATAAATTTAGGAAATAATGATCTTTTTCCAAAGCATACAGAACAACTACTATCTATATAAGCATACAATTCATATTTATTATATCCCTCTAAACATACCTTTATTGGTATGTAGATGCTATTAGGGTTTGTATTAGTAGCTTCGTAGCATATTTTCATAGTCATTTTTTGACTAATTCATCCTTATAAATTGGTTCACTAATAGTTCTTGTTTTGTACCCAATGACTTTTCTTTCTAAACTTGTTAATTGATCTAAATTGGGTCTTGCAGTTTCAAAACTCATTCTATTCATTTCACTGGTTATGCTAATTGTATCATCTTCCTTAAGCTCTTCTTTAGCGGATGAAGATCCTTCTCCCCAATCTGACCTTGTGTTCATACTTCTTAATAATTGAGGTTTAATGGTGATTTCGCCTTCCTCATCAATTTTTATTATATTTTTCTTATTGATCTTCACAGGATTGGCAAAGCTAGATATCCAAGAACGATCGATTTTTATCTCCTGTGGATTGGACTTGATCCTCTGGATCTTTTATATGGGGGTAGGACTTTCAAATTTTTTTGCCTCTATCATTGTCACTTTAGTTTTGAGTCTATTGTATTATCTAATTTATAGATAATTTTTCAAAATATCCTTAAAGGATATCCTCTTCTTTTAATATCCATCTCAACTATTTTTATTTTAAGGGATAAAAATTTTTTAGCAAATTCATCTTTTAAACTCACGTAATATCCAGGTTGATAGTTGAAACCTACTGACTCATTACATAAATTAGTTTTTATCTCTGTGATTATCTGATTATTAAATTTGGTATACCTAATATTATAGAGTAAAGCGTAAAGATCAACATTTTTACCATAATATTGTAATGGAGTGATTTGAACTTAGATGCTTCCGACATGGATATACCTATACTTTCTATCTTTGTTATGCTTAAGGATATTCTCCCAATTAATCAGATTAACTTCCCAAATGTCATACTCACAATTCTTTATCTCAAGATCTCCTTCCATCATTTCACATACATATTTGCTTTTTAATTGAAAAATGGATTTTTTTAAGATCATGTCTTTTTGGATTATGGGAAGAACCCAATCTTCTTTGACTTCCTCATGATCATTGTCTACAACAAACTCTTCTCCTTGAAGATCACCAAGGCTAACCGAGCTACTTTCCATCATATGACTTGTTTCTTCACAATCACTTTCTTCATATTCATTGTCCTCTATAATTTCAACAATTCCTTTGTTGTTGCCTAGGACTAGGTCTAATGCCCCATTTTCACTAAGCTCAACATAAATTAGACTTCCCAACATTTCAATAAGTTTGTTATTCTTTCTGTTTTTGCATTTATTATCATAATGCCTTACCTCTCCACATGCCCAACATTTGCAATTGTTTTTTCCTACCGGCTAGTATGTAGCTTTCCTAAAAAATCTACGTTTTTTAGGACTCAGTTTGTTGTAATATTTTCTTTTATATTTTTCGCCTCTCTGCTTGTTAAAGCTCTTTTTCTTATAGAATTTTCTTTTTCTTCTTTTCTCAGATTCTTTTTCCCATTGGTGAGGAGAATCCCAGCAAGTCAAGAATTGCTTCTTTATCTTCCTTTGCTTTTGAAGATCAAGACACTGGTCAATCACAAATAGGAAATTCTTGAACCAAGGGTATCAACAACATTTATTTGTTCAAACCATGCCATGTATTTTTCATTAATTATCGAATTTATAGGATATGGCAACTTATCATAAAACATGCCAAGATTGGTTTCATTATGCCCAATTTTGTAATAATATTGACTCAATTCTACAATATAATTTTCTAGATACCTCATATCCCATAGTTCTATGTTGTTAATTTTTCTTTGTCATTCGCGTGCTTTTTCTTCAGAATCAATTTTAGCTCCGATGAATTCAGTTTCAATTTCTTTGCAGAGACTTCTGAACATAGCAGCTGGTGTTGCTATCGCCCTTAATGTATTTTTACCATCTTCACTTAATGAATTATACCAGTCAGCTACAGTGCCAGAAAAACTATGTTCGATATAATTTAGGAAGTTGGCTGCAGTCCATGTAGTATTTAAGTTTAAGACACTGTTCATTCCTCTTTTCCAGTGCTCAAATATTTTTTCTCTATTACGGACTCCATCAATGTTTAAGATATAACCAATTTGGCTAATTCCGGTAAGGCCAATTTCTTCACAGGTCATGGTTTTCCTTGGGATAAACCTGAAGGAAAAATTACTTGTTCGTCCTGCAGGAACATACCTAGGTCTTAGGAAATAAGTGTTTCTTCTGGAGGGTTTACCAAATTCTTCAGGTTTAGGAACAACATTCTTAACCAGATTAGTTTCTATTTCATATAAGTCAATTTATTCTCCAATCTCATTAATTTCATTTTCATTAGTCATTTTACCATATTTCTTATCAAGTTTTCTTCTAATTTCTTCTAATGGTAAAACATTGAGATCCTCTAATTTAATCAGATTCATCGGCTGATATATTTCTTCTTGTAATTGGACATTATTAGTTTCTTTATTATCATCAGTCAAAACATCATATTTATCACTAATTGCGCTCATGATTTTGTTTAATTCTTTTGGATTTTACTCTTTATCAAACATTTTTTGTAGCTCTTCAAGAGTATATTGCTTATACTCCATCTTTTTTTTCTTTCTTTTCAATCGATTTTTCACCAGATTGTTCTCCTCCTTCTTTTTGAATTTTTATCTCTTGTAAAGGAAATGGAAACTTGTTTTTTGGGTTTTGGAAAGGATATTTATGCTGAAAAGGAGTACTAATTCTAGCAGTAGTTTTTTCGCTATGTCTAACTTCATTAATAAGAAAAAGATGGACAACGGTTAACTAATTCTTAAGCTCCTTCAATTCTGCCTTAATTTTAGCTAATTCCACTTTTAATTCTAAAATTATATCAGTGATATAGTTTAACTGATGTGCTAACGAGATATTACCTTCAGGTGAATGAACAATGTGTGAATAATTAGAACCAAGGTAAGCAGGTGATGGTTCAAGCATTAATCACAGTTAAATAGCTTAATTAGTCATTAATTAACTTAATAATCTCACCTATTATTTGTGCACGTGGCTCTGATACCAGATGAAAGAGGGTCTCGAGATCTATTAGTGAGCAAAAAACTACAAACACAAGTTTAAATTTTTCGAAGGTAAGTTTTTAAGGATTTGGGCTGAAGTACAAATATGAAAAGTTTAAGGACTTAAAAGAAAACGTAAGTAGTGAATGGTCCCCTACATATAGTTTCTACAGAATATTGCCCCTTTTAAATATATTCTAATAACATAGTCCCCTAGTTATGATTTTCACACAAAGTGAGGTATCTGGTAGTGATTTTTCCATCTATATGTATTTGTTTTGAATACAACAACAACTCGCAGAGTGCATCCTGCTTTCACGAGGCCTGGAGATATCTAACTGTAGGAAGTCTTACCTCTACAGACATTCCCACCCATAAAGAAGCCAATTCCAGAGACCCACATAAAAATATTTTGAGAAAATATAGAAGCTATTTTAAATAGCATAATGAATCTATGACTTTCACTTTGGTCATGAGACTCATGCATTTGTATTACCTCAAACATATGCATAAATAATATGAAATTATAATATATAGTTAAAAAGTGTGCTGATAAAATTATTGTACTATTATTGCAATCACTTTTATTTTTTCAAATAAATATCATTGTTTTCATTTATTTGAATTTTATTTTTTATTGGGGTAATTATAAAATAACTAAGCGCAAGTACTTTGTTCTCTAGAGTTATTTGGATTTCTTAGTTATCAATAATTGGAGATATTTCTAAGTAGTAATTGCATTGCCTTACAGTACACTTGCACGGTCAAATTGAGTTAATTAACATGAAAGTGATGGTAACGATTTATAGATAATTTTTAAAGGGTACATTAAATTATTATTAATTTTTTATTGCATTGTTTGTCAACTAATGTTATAATTGTTGAAATATTGCATAAAAGATTAATATTTTGTTTTATTTCATTCTATAATAAACCCATTTTTTACTTTTGAAACTTCATGAGTAAAGGATTATATTAATCGATAGTTATTATAAAATCGCTTTGGCTTGTTAAATTGCATGAGTAAAAGAGTAAATGAAATCTTTATTATAACAATAATACTTTTATTATTTTATAACAATTTATAGTAAAGTTATTTTTGACCTCTCAAAGCTAAACTAAATCTAATTATAAAACTATCTTTGACTTTTAAATTTTAGGAGTAAAAGAGCGTACTAAATTCTTATTATTGTGACATTTGGAGTTAAATAAAACAATAAAAGGAAAAAAAAAAGGTTATTAATGATAATGTGACACTTCTCAATGTACCATCAACCCATTTATGTCATTCACTTTTATATCATACAATAGCCTTTAAACCTGTGCTAAATACAGTTTGTTTTAAAATTGTAGCTAAAATATTTTAGAATATTATTTAAATTTTTTGAAATAATAATATTTAACATATCTGTAATTTATTTCCCTTTTTCCTTCATTAAAATAGTTGAAAAATACTATTCATTATGATGACTTTAAACCACATGTTGTTTAAATTTTTATTTTTAAATCACATGTATTATAATACACACCAATTATAGGTACAAATTAAATTTACAAATAAATATAAATAAAATTATAATAATTATAGAAATTATAATATTTTCATTTTTCACACATATTTTTAATATTCTTGATTCCTGATTTCAATATTAGATTTTGCATAAATTCTAAGAAAACTATTAACACAAAATGAACCTATAATCAATATATAGCTGTGTTCAATATAAAAAGGAATTTGTGACTTTTTTTTGGATCATGTGGCTTATGTATGTGTACTACCTAAAAAATAATCATAATAATTTATGAACACATTTCTTGTTTTATATCATTTTGTAATAAAGACATTTTTTACTTCTCAAAATATTTACTATAAACTAAATTTAATAGTAAGACTATTTTTTACTTTTGAATTTTAGTATTAAAAGAGCGTATTAATTCCTTATTATTGTGATGCTTGGGATTAAAGAATTTTATTTAAGAATAATGATAGCCAATGATCATGTGACATTTGTCAATCTATCATTAACCCATTTAAACTATTCACTTTTATATTTTATATATATATATATATATGTATATTTATATATATATATATATATATATATATATATATATATATATATATATGTATATATATATGTATGTATGTATGTATGTTATGTATGTATGTATGTATGTGTTGAACTAACTGTATAAAGTTTTGATGATAACAAATCCAAGTGTAGCATACTTGCTTGAGTAATGTTGTTCCAAAGAAGCTCTCCAAACAGGTCCTATACAGTTGTTTGTATTGATCCTACTTAACTGTTCTGTCTACTAAATGTTGAGAACAAGTTTTAAGAACAGGTTCCAAGCTTCAGTGACTCAAAGATCAGCACACAACAAATCTCGACAACAGCTGACTAAGTCTTAAAGACCAAGTTCCTTCATTCAGCGATACAAGATCACCCGAATAATCAAGGTGACCAAGGTGTTTGGAGTTGCACATCTATCCTCGACAAGATGACTAATTTTTACAACAAGAAGTCTCGATTTGATTTAGGTTCTATCTTTTAGATTCTTGTTAATATGCCAATCTTGAAAGTCTCAATTAACACTTCTTGAAACGGTTTTCGAGATTTGCTTCAGAACACCATTTCCAAATAACCCTGCAAACAGGGTGCCTAGGGTGTTCTGAAACTGCAGCGGCCACATCCGTTTTACCTGAAAATTTCTTTTGGTTGGCCGGCTGCTCTAAGAATCCTTTTATGCAATCCTAGGCTGATTAGTTAAGTCCTAAAAAGATTATTATTTATTATATATATGTAGCAGATTGCAAAACTATTTTTGCTAGAGATTTTTTCAAAATCCGAAAAATCTTTATTCCTTATTTTTAGGCCATGATTGATTCAAATTTTGAAACCAAGATTTTTATCCTTTTTTGGGCTAAATTACACGGCTATATTAAGTGGCTAATCAGTTTTTATCCCGTGAGTATCAAATCCCCATATTTTAGGAGAATCTTATCTTCTTTGTTCTTAGCCGTTGGAAATTTAAAGAAATCTCCTAAGCTGCTAAAATCAGAAGATTTTTTCTATCTTTTTTGAAGGAGTTAGTCGTTCGGTTTGCTTGCTTAAATAAGAAAATCTTTTCACTCCTTTCGGCAGGGATACACAAGAGAAAAATCAGTTTTTCACAGAGCATTGAGAGCTTTCTAAAGCTACATTTCAAAAGAAAAAACCGTGACAAGATTGTGCAAAAATTGAGCTTTCAAAACTATTGGCATACTAGGATTTCATTGTACCTTACATCTGCTTAAGTCAGAAGCACCCCAGTAAGGTGTTTTGTACCCTGTTCTCAGATCAGAAAGTGAGTGAGTGTGTCCATAGTCGAGTGGACTTTGGACGTGTCCAATATAGTGTGATTGGACGTGGTGTAACCTGTCTTAGGGAAGAAGGTTACGTGGGTTACAAGTTGTAACAAGGAGTGTTACTTTTGTAACGTGTTCAGCCCGTTAGTGAAGTGGTTAAATCCTACACGAGATAGGTCGTGGTTTTTCACACCTCAGTTGGGCTAGAGGTGTTTTCCACGTAAAAATTGTGTGTGCTTTATTTCCGCATTTATTACTTTGAATTTCGCTACTGAACCAATTGGGAACAACCGCTGCAAACAAGGCTTAAGGTTGTTTGTGATTTACGAACAGTCTCTGCAATCAAGTGCTACGGCTATTTGTCAGTTATTTGGCGAAAATCGGACACCACAATTCACCCCCCTCTTGTGGTCGTGTACTCTTAGAATTCAACAAGTGGTATCAGAGCGGGTTCTCTTTTAAAAGGTTAACACCTTGAGAGATTCTGAAAATGAGTACAGCACAAGGCATACTTGAGGGCCAATCCATCACTCGACCACCTTATTTCAATGGCCAACACTACAGTTGGTGGAAGAACAGGATGGAGAACTATATACAAGCTGAAGATTACGAGTTATGGATGCTCATCAAGAACGGGCCCCTTGTTCCCACGAAAGTGCTTGAAGATGGAAAGAAGGTTCCCAAGGAACCCGTAGAGTTTGATGCTGAGGATTACAAGAAGATGGAAAAGAATGCCAAGGCCAAGAAACTATTATACTTTGGCCTAGGACCCGATGAATATACTCGCATTTCAGAATGTGAGTCAGCTCAGGAAATATGGAATGCCTTGCAAGTAGCTCATGAAGGGACAAGTCAAGTTAAACAATCACGCATTGAGCTACTCATGAGGCAATATGAGCTGTTTGACATGGGTGATCATGAGAATGTGATGGACATGTATACTCGCTTTACTCACATAACAAACGAATTAAAATCTCTGGGAAAATCCTTCACCACTGAAGTGTTGGGAAAATCCTAAGGATTTTGCCTCGTTCATGGGAAGCCAAGGTGACAGCCATTCAAGAAGCCAAAGACATGAACAAGATCACCCTAGACGAGTTGATTGGTAATCTCTAAACATACGAACTGAGAAAAAATTCTCAACAGAAAGAGGAGATGAAGAAAGATCGAGGACTTGCCTTAAAAGCACAAGAAGATGATGATTCTGATCTTGAGGAAGAAGAGATGGCTATGATGACTCGAAAGTTCAAGAAATTCTTCAAGAAAGTCAAAGAAAACAACAAAAGGAAGGATTTCAACAAAACTAGAAACACCCCCCGAGAACAGTTTACTGGGTGTTTCAAATGTGGCAAAACAGACCACAGTGAAAAACTGTCCCTTACTTCGAGAAGAGCAAGAGCACAAACACCCTAGGAAACAAGGCAGGAAACAAGGTGTAAACAGTTCAGGAAAACGATTCTCAGAAGCAATGCTTGCTGCTTGGGGTGATTCTTCCGAGGATGAAGAAACTGAAACTGAAGAGGGTGCTGTAGCTCTCATGGCGCAAAGTGATACAGATTCGGATGACGAGTCAACAAACAGCCTAACTGATCTCAAGAACAAGGTACGTGGTCTCAATAAAGCAACTCTAGAAGAACTTCTGTACAATTTAATGGATACCTATGCTAATTTGATAAAGGAAGTTCGTGATCTAGAGCTTGAAAATGAGACCCTTAAAAATGAAAAAATGGGCTTATATGAAAATATTAACATGCTCAAGGAAAACCTCTTTATAAAAGAGGGTGATTATTCTCGAGTGGAGGAAAAACTCCTTGAGGTAGAAGGAATGGTTGAGTCTTTGCTTGAGGAAAACAAGAGCTTGCATGCTAATATAGAAAAACTGGAAACCGAGCTTGTCACAACCAAGCGTTGGAACAAGTCCTCAAGAGCATTGGAGTGGCTAAACACTCATCACAGCCAAAAGAAAAGAGGACTAGGATTTAAGCCCAAACAAACCATTTACCCTGCAAACAGAAAGTATGTTGGATTATCTGAAAACATTGTTTGCTTTCACTGTGGTAAAACGGGTCCCTATCGATACACTTGTCCTGAAGGTATGCTATTAAACAAAATGAAGGTTAGGTAAAACAAGTCTGGATTAGGACAGATGAGCTTTATCTATCTAAAAGAATGGGACCCAAGTGGATCTGGGTTCCCAAAACTAACCCTTGATTTATTTTGCAAGCTGAAGTGAGAGAGAACAATCCAGCAAATAACCTAACAAACAGGCTAAGGTACAACCTGGCAAACAACCCAGAGAACAACCTTGAAAACAGGCAGCTGTGGTATATTGATAGTGGGTGTTCGAGGCATATGACTGGTGAAAAATCCAATTTTCTCTCACTTACAGCTTCGGATGGTGGGAGTGTGGCATTTGAAAACGGCAAGTCTGGGACAATTGTCGATATAGGTAAGATTGGTGAGTCCCACTCCCACTCGATTGAAAATGTATACTTAGTTGATGGTTTGAAGCATAATTTACTTAGTGTGTCCCAACTGTGTGATAAAAACAACCTAGTAGTGTTCTCATCAACACGTTGCTTGGTTGTAAACTCAAACATAGGAGATGTCGTATTAAGGGGGAAGCGACACAAAAATATTTACAAAGTATGTATTTCCACACTTCCCCAAAACAATCTGACTTGTTTGAGGGCCTTGAATGATGATGTAATGCTCTGGCACAAGAGACTAGGTCATGCAAGTCTATCTCTTCTGAATAAACTTGTTTCTAAAGACCTAGTTGTTGGACTACCTTCCATCAAATTTAATGATGACAAGGTATGTGAAGCTTGTGCAAAAGGCAAACAAGTCAGATCTTCTTTTAAATCGAAAAAGTGTGTAAGCACTACCCGACCTCTAGAATTATTACACATTGATCTGTGTGGTCCTATGAGGATAGCAAGTAGAGGTGGGAAGAGGTATGTGCTTGTTGTAGTGGATGATTACTCTCGATTTACTTGGACCTTGTTTTTGGCATCCAAGGATGAAACCTTTGAGAATTTTATTGCCTTTCTCAAAAAGGTTGAAAAGAGAGTAGGACACTCTTTAATTAGCTTGAGATCTGATCATGGTACTGAATTTGAAAATGCAAGTTTTATTAACTATTGTAATGAACATGGTGTTGATCATAACTTCTCAACTCCAAGAACACCCCAACAAAATGGGGTGGTTGAGCGCAAAAATCACACCCTAGAAGACATGACTAGAACAATGCTTATTGCTAGTGGTCTTCCTAGGAATTTCTGGGCAGAAGCATTGAACACCTCATGTTACATTATAAATAGATGCATGATCAGACCTATTTTGAACAAAACTCCTTATGAACTTTTCAAAGGCAGAAAACCCAACATTACGCACCTGAGAACATTTGGTTGTAGGTGTTTTGTGCATAATAATGGGAAGGATGCCTTAGAAAAGTTTGATCCTAGGAGTGATGAGGCAATATTTCTTGGTTACTCCTCTCACAGTAAGGCTTACAAAGTGTTCAACAAAAGAACCTTATGTGTTGAGGAAAGTGTGCATGTGCTTTTTGATGAATCTAACTCGTTGAGTGAGAATGATGCACAGGAGGAAGAATTTGAATTAGGTCTTGTTTGAAAAGAAGTGTTGCTCCAAGATAGACAAGGTAAGAACACCTTGGAGAAAACAACTCCTGAAGGTGTTCCTCAAACGATAGGCAAGGTGAGAACCAAACAGGAGGAAACACCGCTGAACCCTGTTCGGGACAACACTAGTCAGGTTCCTCAGGAACAGGCTCGGGCACTGATTGTGAGCCTGAGTCTCCAAGTGTTCCAGTTAGAGTAGAGCATGTGTCTATGGATCCACTTACTCCACGGCCATGGAAGCACCAACGTTCGCACCCTCTTGAGCAAATTTTGTCTGATATTAATACTAGAGTGCAAACTAGGTCAAAGCTTAAGAATTTTTGTGCATTCTATGCGTTTCTCTCTAACATTGAGCCAAAGAATGTGAATGAAACTCTCGCAGATTCAGATTGGGTCACAGCAATGCAAGAAGAACTTCATCAATTTAAAAGGAACAAAGTATAGCACCTTGTACCTCGACCTGCAGATAGAACAATCATTGGAACCAAGTGGGTGTTCCGAAACAAACTTGATGAGTCAGGAACAGTCACCAGGAACAAGGCACGGCTGGTGGTTCAAGGGTACAATCAGGAAGAAGGGATTGATTACGAAGAAACCTTTGCACCAGTTGCTAGAATTGAGGCTATTCGTATCCTAATAGCCTTTGCAGCCCATATGGAGATCAAGCTATATCAAATGGACGTGAAAAGTGCATTTCTAAATGGATATCTTAAGGAAGAGGTGTATGTCAAACAACCCCCTGGTTTCGAAAACAATGAATTTTCTAATCATGTTTTTCAACTTGACAAAGCTCTTTATGGTCCAAAACAAGCTCCTAAAGCTTGGTATGAATGATTGTCAAGCTTTTTACTTGAAAATGATTTTAGAAGAGGCAAGGTAGATAATACCTTATTTCTAAAAACTAAGGGGGAACATCTGTTGATTGTCCAAGTATATGTTGATGACATCATATTTGGGGCAACTCATCATGATTTATGCAATGAATTTTCAAAAATGATGAGGAGTGAGTTTGAAATAAGCATGATGGGTGAGCTTAACTTCTTCTTAGGCTTACAGATCAAGCAAACTTCAAACGGCACCATGATCCATCAACAAAAGTATATTAAGGAACTACTTAAGCGTTTTGGAATGGAGTCGGCCAAGCCCATTGATACTCCCATTTCGCCTTCTACCAGGTTGGTAATGGATGATGGGAGTCCCTCAGTTGAGGAGAAACTCTATAGGGGCATAATAGGGTCACTCTTATACCTTATCGCTAATAGACCCGACATTATTTTTAGTGTTGGTTTATGTGCCCGTTTTCAGTATTGCCCTAAAGAGACTCATCTTAAGGCTGTTAAACGGATACTAAGATATTTAAAGCATACACCTGATTTAGCTCTATGGTATCCTAGATGTTGCAATTTTGATCTTGTTGGATATGCTGATGCTGACTATGCAGGATTCTTGGTTGATAGGAAAAGCACCTCAGGTATGGCTCATTTCCTTGGACCTTGTTTGGTATCTTGGGCAACCAAGAAACAACATTCAGTTGCCATGTCCACAGCAGAAGCTGAATATGTTGCAGCTGCTTCATGTTGTGCTCAATTACTGTGGATAAGACAACAACTCAAAGACTTTTGTATTGACACTGGATGCATACCTATTTTTTGTGATAACACAAGTGCAATTAATATTGCCAAAAATCCGTGTCAACATAAAAGAACTAAACATATTGACATACGTCATCATTTCTTAAGAGACAATGTTGAAAAAGGGTTGATCTCAATGAATTTTTGTGCCACAGAAAACCAAATTGCTGATATATTCACCAAGGCGCTAAGTAGAGATCAATTTGAGAAAAATAGACTTGAACTAGGTTTGATTGAAACAACCTAAGTAACCTGTTCTCTCCCCCTGTTTGTAACTTCAATAGGTTGAAGGTACAATGTGTTTAATAAAAATTGTTTGCAATCAATTCTGTGCTATTTTAGTATATGTAGATTATTTGCAGCTGCTGACATTCGTTTAAATTTAATATGATTGCCTTTATTATCTTGTTACCGTTGAATCTCCTCCAAGATCAACCAGCAAGAACAGGTACGCTCCTTGATTGTTAGTATGTGAAACAAGTTGTGTCTAGCCTTTAAATTTTCCTCCTTCCTGAGGCATGCGCGGGCGGCTAGTAATGATCTACCCGTTGTACCCTCGCAAAAGAAAGACCTCTACTGCTCCAGTCTCAAAATCAGCTAAACCCAAAACTGCTTCTTCTGTTCCTCCCCCCAAAAGAGCCAAAAAGTCTACTGCCTCTCCTGTTTGTACCAAGATTGCGCATCTGCTTAAGCGTAATGTAGTTAGGGGGAAGATAGTGAGAGTTCAATTTTTCGAGGAACAGGGGTTGGGGGTGTTCCTACAGAAGCTGCGTGCCCAGAACTGGCTGGACCTCTTCACGAACACTTAGTTGGGGTGTTTTGTACCAGAATTGGCTGAGTTCTATGCCAATTGTGCTGTCACCGAAGGGGTGGTGACAAGTAAAATTGGTGATACACAGGTGCAATTTGATGCACAAAGTCTGGGTACGATTTTGGGTGTTCCCTCACTTGGCTTTGATGTGTATGTGAGGGAGGATAAGTCTGTCCTAGGGACAGCCAGGCTGCTGGAGCTTTCACAGCGGTCGAGTCAAAACCAGGGCCTGCAAAACCCACATCCGTGAAGAAGGGTGAGATGACCTCTCTGCACCAACTGCTCTTTATGTTTGTCATAAAGAACATCATCCCAAGAGGTCAAGGTAGAAAGCAGGCTGATGCTCTTGATCAGTGCCTGGTGGATCTTTTGGATAGGGAGGAACCCATCAACCTTCCTGTTCTTATGATCCGCCAGATTGGACGTATTGCAAACACCACCCGGGCATATGATCTTGGGTATGGTTTTCTATTGACGAGGGTTTTTGAGCACTTTGGGATAGAGCTCAAAAGGAGGGTGGCTGCTCAAGTGATTGATGAGATAGGGAGTGACACCCTCATGGGGTGTGGATATACTCTGGCTGAGGGCTCGGTCTCCAAACAGGGGAGCCGAACACCCAGACCTCCTATTTCTGGGAGGTCATCAGTCAAAGTTGAGGCTGTTTTAGAGGATAACTCACGCCTCAAGGATGAGCTCACAGCCGTCAAGGCTGCCCTGGAAAAAGAGAAGGCGCTATCTGCCAAGCGTCATGAAGATCTCCTTGTCCTTCTCTCCTCCCTCGCTACCAAACTCCCTCCTCCGCAGTCATAATCACCCCTTGTAACCTGTTCTCATCGGATGTTTCCTAGAGTTCTCTTCCCCGTCTCTTTCTGTGTTTCCTTTTTTTGTATTGCACCTTCCGGACTTTCAATGACATATCTGGTTCTGTTATATCTTGCTTATCTCTTGCTATGTCTTATGTGATTCACTTACCAACACCATGTTCTGACTGTAGTTTGTGCCTTTTTAATGATGCCAAAAGGGGGAAGATAAGTGGACCATTGACCTAGGTTGAGTTGAACGGTTGAGTCATTAGTCTTTATACTTACATATGTTTTTTGACTTGACTGACCTAGCACCTGTGTGGATATATATCAGCACTCAAGGCACTTACGAAAATAAAATCTTTTTCTTGTCAATATGGTCACTTGGTTTGTCATCATCAAAAAGGGGGAAATTGTTGAACTAACTGTATAAAGTTTTGATGATAACAAATCCAAGTGTAGCATACTTGCTTGAGTAATGTTGTTCCAAACAAGCTCTCCAAACAGGTCCTACACAGTTGTTTGTATTGATCCTACTTACCTGTTCTGTCTACTAAATGTTGAGAACAAGTTTTAAGAACAGGTCCAAGCTTCAGTGATACAAAGATCAGCACACAACAAATCTCGACAACAGCTGACTAAGTCTTAAAGACCAAGTTCCTACATTCAGCGATACAAGATCACCCGAGTAATCAAGGTGACCAAGGTGTTTGGAGTTGCACATCCATCCTCGACAAGATGACTAATTCTTACAACAAGAACTCGATTTATTTATCTTCTAGATTCTTGTTAATATGCCAATCTTGAAAGTCTCAATCTAACACTTCTTGAAACGGTTTTCGAGATTTGTTTCAGAACACCATTTCCAAATAACCCTGCAAACAGGGTGCCTAGGGTGTTCCTGAAACTGCAGCGGCCACATCTGTTTTACCTGAAAATTTCTTGTGGTTGGCTGGCTGCTCTAAGAATCCTTTTATGAAATCCTAGGCTGATTAGTTAAGTCCTAAAAAGATTATTATTTATTATATATATGTAGCAGATTGCAAAACCATTTTTGCTAGAGATTTTTTTCAAAATCCGAAAAATCTTTATTCCTTATTTTTAGGCCTTGATTGATTCAAATTTTGAAACCAAGATTTTTATCTTTTTTTGGGCTAAATTACACGGCTATATTAAGTGGCTAATCAGTTTTTATCCCGTGAGTATCAAATCCCTATATTTTAGGAGAATCTTATCTTCTTTGTTCCTAGCCGTTGGAAATCTGAAGAAATCTCCTAAGCTGCTAAAATCAGAAGATTTTTCTATCTTTTTTGAAGGAGTTAGCCGTTGGGTTTGCTTGCTTAAATAAGAAAATCTTTTCACTCCTTTCGGCAGAGATACACAAGGGAAAAATCGGTTTTTCACAGAGCATTGAGAGCTTTCTAAAGCTACATTTCAAAAGAAAAAACCGTGATAAGATTGTGCAAAAATTGAGCTTTCAAAACTATTGGCATACTAGGACTTGATTGTACCTTACATTTGCTTAAGTCAGAAGCACCCCAGTAAGGTGTTTTGTACTCCTGTTCTCAGATCAAAAAGTGAGTGAGTGTGTCCATAGTCGAGTGGACTTTGACGTGTCCAATATAGTGTGATTGGACGTGGTGTAACCTGTCTTAGGGAAGAAGGTTACGTGGGTTACAAGTTGTAACAAGGAGTGTTGCTTTTGTAACGTTTTCAGCCCGTTAGTGAAGTGGTTAAATCCTACACGAGGTAGGTCGTGGTTTTTCACACCTCAGTTGGGCTAGAGGTGTTTTCCACGTAAAAATTGTGTGTGCTTTATTTCCGCATTTATTACTTTGAATTTTGCTACTGAACCAATTAGGAACAACCGCTGCAAACAAGGCTTAAGGTTGTTTGTGATTTACGAACAGTCTTTGCAATCAAGTGCTACGGCTGTTTGTCAGTTATTTGGCGAAAATCGGACACCACAATTCACCCCCCTCTTGTGGTTGTGTACTCTTGGAATTCAACAGTATGTATTATGTATGTATGTATATATGTATATGTATATATGTATATATATGATATATATATATATATATATATCTATGTGTATATGTATATATAGATATATATATATATATATATATATATATATATGCATATATATATATACATACATACATATAGTGTATATATATATATATATATATATATATATATATATATATATATATAATTGGCATATGATCATATGATATGATGATAATAGGTCATATAATAATTGTTGATTTTGGTTGTATAATACTTGTTGACAAAAATCACTACAAGTTGACTTATGGTTATTAAAAACTATTTCTAAATCCCTTTTATTTGAGAGTCTACTAATTTGTCATGTTTTATGAAAAGAATGGTGAGACCAAGACCTATAAATTCAAATGGGCATGTTCATTAAGGGTCGGGTTTATTTCGAATTCGAATTTGAAAATGTTAAACTCTAGTACTAAAGTTTTGGGTTTGGTCCAATCCAATAGGTTAGAAGTATTTTTTATGTTTTTCTCGTACAAAAATTTTAAGCATTAATATATTTTTTGATTAAAAAAATAGGATCTAGTTTCGAAACTTCAAACTTTAATGTCTAAGCGCTTTTGAGATATATCGATGTATTGAACATATGACTCATTAACTTTTTATATCGTTTTTTTCTCAACAATGAAATAAAGAAAAGAAAAAAGGAAAGTTAAAAAATTGCATACACCTGTAACCAAAATTGCGACGAAATGTCCTTAATGATATGGGAATCGTTCATCCTGGAGGAGATGGCCAATGACGTACGACTCTATTTTTATCCAACACCAATACTAATTTATAAAATGGCATAATAATTTAACTAGATGATGAAATTAGAAATAGTGCATCATATGCCGGGCGACAAAGATGGTATGACAATATAGTAGAGTGAAGAAGAGGAAAGAAAGATAGGGAAAATGTAAAATATGATTGAAACATATAAATTTCACTCTTTTAGGTCGAATTTTAATGGATACGTATGCTAATAAAAGGACCAAAAAAAAAAAAGAGCAGCATAAAAAATTCATATTAAAAAATCAGCCTAACCTAGATGGATCGACCCTAATTCTTACGGATTTGACCCAAACGGATTCAATTTTTAAAATCTTGTCCAAAACTCTAGTGTTTTTGGGTGAGTTCAAATTGAATTATCCAGTCGTGATTTTTGCTAGGTCTAGTGAGACCCAAAGAGACACTATTGATTCGTGTTGTCCCCTCCATGCCTCTTGCTAACCTACCTGTATTACTTTCTTTCTAAACATAATTAGTTATATCTTTTAATTTATAATTCAGAAAGGAAAAGAACTAAATAACAATAAATTATAATTAAATATATTTTTCATTACAATTGAGTGTATTTTACTAAAAATAGGTTCCTAAAATGAATACTATTGTTTTATTCAAAATAAGTTTTATATATCAACAAATAAAGAAAATGAAAAGAATCAACATTGATAAAGTTAGAAAAAACTTTAAATACATAAAGTATAATTATTGGTAATTAATAGTAATAACGAATCAGAATTAAGAAAAATTGAAAAAATTGAATAGGCAATAACACAGATACTCAAAAAAATGTAAAAAGCATAAAAACACAATCCATTTGAAATTGAACCAAATATCATCTATTTAAACAAAAAAGAAGCACAAGACAAAAGGCTGACAATAATTTGGCTTTTGTTTGATTTGGGTTCAGATAATTCAAATAGTCCAACAAAAGCTTCGTACTCAGACTCTATCCAAATTACTAATTCGGACACTCTAACAGGACACAAACCCAGGCCTAGATGTATGATATCCAGACCAGTTGTCCAATGTCCAAAACTACAATACGATTTTTAATCATTGTTATTGAAATTATATGTGATGGGACCCAGACCTAATTTTTTACATTTGAACTGGAATTTTCGAAAAGATTTCTATAGAATTTAGATCGAAATTGTACTTAAACATAGTTGTTCAATGTCCAAACCCAAATTGATTCACAAAATTCAAATCATGTGGACCCGAATGGTTAGCCACGAACCCAGTGAATCACGTGCTAAATATTAGGATGGTGGCGGGTAGTCACCGTTCAAATTAAAACATAGTTGTATAAGAGTTCCTTCATCTTTTCGTTTTCAGTCAGTAAAGTTAAAATAACATGTAAGATTTCAATTAGATCGTAGGACTATAATTCTGGATGTACGAAAATTTTTTTCAACTACCTAGGTGAATATTATGGATCATTGATGGCTCCTATCCAAGATGCAAATGAAACAGACAAGGGATAATGAGGGAGGCAGACAAGCCCCACTGAGGTCCAAGTACACATGTCATTAGGGGTGTTCATTTCTCGGTCTTGGGACCGGACCGAATGAAAGGTTTTTTGTTTTATATGCTTAGATTACTTTGTAGCCCTGAGCAATTGCAATTCTTTTGCAAATTTCTCTAAGGTGTTAATTCCAAATCATTCTTCTTCATCAGGAACTGTGTTATTTGAGAACCATTCATGTTCATATTAGGCTGCATCCAAATTGTATATTCAAAAGTTACTTCTAAAAGAGCAATATTATCTTTTAATAAGTTTATAGTTATAGGATGAACTCGTTCGGATATAGTTGATAAATAATTTAATCTGTTTTTATAGTGATTTAACATGTTTTGTCTAATTCTTTTAGGAATTAAATCAAAAGATCTTAGATAGTTTCACGCTCTTTCTTGAGTATAATGTTTTAGTTCTGGTAAATTAAAACTTTGCCCTGCTACATAGTTACCATCTCTATCTACCTTCGAGTTCAATTGTAATCTGTTTTTATATAAAGCCATAGTTTAAGAGTGACCCTATCGTTGTCAATACTTTGTTCAAGGTCTAGGTTCTGATACCATTTAATAGTGAGTCAAGTGGTTTTTGTGAAAAAAGCAGTAAAACCATTGGTTGAATTAGTTAGGTGATTCACACAAAGAGATTTATCAAATTTTAACAACGGTACTCGGATACTAGATTATCAAATGAAACTTTAAACTTAATATCTTATAATCCTATTAAAACAAAATTGAATCAAAGAAATTATACCTTCAAGAGTTGAATCTGTCTTAATCCTTTGCACTCGTCTTACTCCACCCTGATGCGAGACTTACCTACTCGTTCAGACCTTCTCCTTCTCCTTGATAGTACTTTCTCTTTGATCAAATTAATAAGATATTTTAAGCTTTACACTACTAAATAATCAGTTAAAATTCAACATTTATAAGGAAATATCCGATTAAGATTAATGACTCAAGAGACAATTGATAAATTCTTAGCAGAAATTCCCACTAAAGATAGAAAACTCATTAAGTATGCACATTTACAAGGAATACAAATTGCCGTTAATGCTTGCTTTAAAGAAGGCATTAACTCACCTATAATTCTATTATTACATGATCAAAGATTTCGAAATATATAGAACAGTCATCTAGGAACATTACAAGGCAATCTAATTTATAAAAATTAATCTTTGAATGTTATCCGAATTATTCTGTTACTCTGCAAAGTAAAAATATAGAAGACACTTTAAATTTGCAATTTAAACTTCTAATAGATATTGGATTACAACCAGGAAATGATGCATTATCCTTCTATTACAGAGGCTTATACATTTTTTTCAATACTAACTTTCCAATAAAAGATATAAAACAAACAGAAAAAATAACTGTCGATCCAATCTTTTCAACTATCAGCACTATTATTTCTCCTCCTATGTAAGAAGCCAAAATACCTGTATTAACAGATTTTCAATTAGTTGAAGACGATGGAGTATCAACCAGCTATCAAGCACCTAGACTTTCTTATACTGAAAAAGGAATAAGAGTAGCTAATCAACCTGTTTTAACACGAAGCTATAGTACAGCAACTATATCCAGGTTTACACCTCCATTATTGACAACTAAGCTTACTAGCACTTACAAAGTAAAATTGGACTATTTTAATGGACAAATATGGATCTCTAATAAAATCCTTATAGATACAGGAGCATCACAAAGCCACTGTATATCTTTGCCCATAGCAGTATCAACCGCATCAGAATATAACTTTGTCACCTATAATGGTCAGAAAACAATTCTAAATCAAATCTCTAGAATAATGATGAAAACTCCTAATTCTACTCTATTAGAATTTGATTGCTATATTGATCATTCAATTAGAAATGAATTTTACCATATGCTCTTAGGAATGAATTTCCTTGATCAATATACTAACTATGAGATTGGTCCTACTCAGATAACTCTATTACATCAACACACTACCATCATTCTTGAACGCTTATAAAGTAACTTGAAATACCTATTCTTACTTACATAGATGTAACTGTAAAAGAATTAGACACGTAACTTTCTTTCAGGATTTTTTACTTCCTAAATGGGATAAACTCCCAAATGACCGAAAAATTAGAATCAAAGGTGTTCATCCTATTCCTACCTATTTAGATTTGGTTCAAACCAATGTTTCCATTATTCTGGGTAATAAAATCCTTACAATACCTACAGTTTTACAGTATAACTCTGGTTATGATATCCTACTCGGAAATGATTTCCTAAAACAATTTGCAAAATTTACCCAAACCCCTTATACTGTCTATTTAACTACAAAATGTGGTCACACCTTAAAAATCCCAACTCTAAAACAACCTTATAGAGTGTGGGCGAAGCGTAGTGGATAGGGTTATGAACATATAGCACTTCAAATACAAACCCAAAAACCTATTTTTTCAGTTCACATAATTAAGAAAGATGATCTTTTAGCAAAACTCAAACGAATTTGTTCTGAAAATCCATTACAATTTTGAAAATCTGAACATTCTTGAGCTAAAATAGAATTAACCCAAGAAATTTATATCAAAGAAAAACCAATGCTATACTCGGAAGATGATATCAAAGAATTTTCAATACAAATAAAGGAACCACTTGAAAAAGGACTTATTAGACCATCCAACGGAGCATACTCTTCCCCAGCTTTTATGGTAGTTAACGAAGTAGAAAGAAGAAGAGGAAAGGCTAGAATGGTTATCAACTATAAAAAACTAAATCAGCTTACAAAAACAGATAACTATTTCTTACCCAACAACGAAGTATTAATTAACCTTGTAAAAAAAAGAAAATTCTTCTCAAAATTTGATTGCAAATCTGGCTTTTGCCAAATTAAAATGGAAGAAACAAGTATTAAATATACAAGTTTTAATACACCTCAAGGATTTTATGAATGGATTGTTATGCCGTTTGGACTAAAAAATGCACCACGAATTTTTCAACGAAGAATGGACGATACTTTTAAACATCTTAACAATTTTCTTATTGTCTATATAGATGATATTTTAATAAGCTCAAACACACTTGAAGAATATCGAGTACATCTCAACACATTTCTGAAAACAGCTATTAAAGAAGGCATTTGTCTAAGTGAGAAAAAAGCTGTAATTGAAAAAGAAAAAATTAAACTTTTATGATTTGAAGTTGGTACAAATGGAATCAGCCTACAACCTCATATCTCTAGAAAAATCATGGAATATTCTGACCAACTGCGAAAAAAGAAACAAATTCAAGGTTTCTTAGAACTATTGAACTATCCTCGTTCTTATATACCAGACTTAGCAAAGAAGAAAAAAGATTTGCAAAGCCTGCTCAGAAAAAACAATACTCTTAGGTGGACAGAAAAACATACAGAAATTGTGAAGGGATTAAAGGAAGAATGTCAACAACTTTCCAATCTTAGACTCCCTGAACCTGAAGATAACTTAATTCTTCAAACAGACGCATCTGACAAAATATGGACAGCAGTTTTGAAAACTGATTTAAATGAAATTTGTGGTTATAACAATGGAATTTTTTCTGAACGAGAAGAAAATCATAATACAATGGAAAAAGAACTCTTAGCGATTATTAGAGGAATTACTAAATGGAGACTCTTTTTGCTACCTAAGCCATTTAAAATCTTAACAGATAATCAGGCGGCCACTATGTTTGTCAAACAAGCTTTAGACAATGGACCTCATATGAGAAAATTACATCGATGGTAACTCTTTTTATCTCAGTTTAATGCTGTATATGAGCATGTTATAGGTAAAAACAACTTTATTGCAGATTATTTGACAAGGGAACATGAGTTCTCTGGACAAAGGCAAAGCGCAAATGGAATTGAACAAGTGAACACTACTCAGCTAATCCAAAACTTTGAAGACATTCTGATTAATGTTAATGGATACTGTAAAGCTGTTAATGAAAAAATTGACGTTATTGAGGAAATTGTTGTAGACCTCCGACCCGATCTTGGAAAAGCTCGAGAACTAACAATATATTTCCATCGAACTCTTGAACAGCTGAAATTAAACTCTTCAAAGATGGTTTTGACAAAAGTCCAATTTGAACTCTCTAAACTCTCATTTCGACCAAATCAGGGAAACACTTCAAACCCCCTCTCTGAAGAAGAGAAAGACAAGCAACAACTAAAAGCTAAACTATTAGTTTCAAGACTAGTTATTCAAAATACTGGCATTCGAACTCTTGATCTATCGGACTCTTTTTATCAGAACTATTATGAAGCAACTGTGTTTGCTTACTAGAAAATCTCTAGTTTACCTGAACTCTACTACAACCCAAGGGATTCATTTTTTTTCCAGAATCCTTGCGTTCACCAAAGCCAACCCTGATATCGTTTTTGAACTCTTTAAGTATGGATATTTAAATTATCTATACCCAAGCCTCAGTCTTATTGAGCTACAACATTTCCCAGCCAATTTTAAATATGCTATTAAGCAATTCAGTTAACAAGAATATATTTGTCTTCGTATTTTTACCATATCTTCTGAAAAGGATGAAGACACTATTTACCCTTCCATTCATTTAGTTGAAATCACCCATGTTACAAAATCTGGAATAACTACAAAACTTTCCACTATTGCAGCTGAGAAAAACAAACACTACAAAACTCCACATTTTGACAAAGGATGGATCAACTATAAACGATCAACAGGTGCTCTTGCCATTAAATGCCAGAGCGAGCGACTAATGAAAAAAGGAGCTAGAACTCTGTACTCTGACAAAAATCTAATTCTAGTTACTGCTGAAGGAGCTGAAAACATCTCAGTCGATGAACAACTTTTTGACTTTAACTATGCACTAGAGCCCAAGAAATTTCTAGGTAGTCCAGCTGTACTCACAAAATTTGCTGAATTTTATAAAGCGGAAGAAGACAAGGTACAAAAGCAGATTCTCACCTAGTCATCATGTAAGATACAAGGGGCCACAACTTTAACAACTTTTATCCCTGCCGACACAAGAAGACAATGAACATTCAGCAACCTTATCAAGAATAGTGAAAACTTTGTCTGTAAACCTTATCTCTTAGCGGACAATCTTATCGTTTGAGATTTCCTATTATGTAAGCGTATATATCATAGCGCACCCCCTTTCCCTATAAATAAGTTAGCCGTTTTCATTAGGATCATCGGCATTTGTAAGAAGAAATTTCCCTCTGTACAATATCTCTCTAAAAATATTCTGATTTCCTCCCTTTAGGGAAAGGAGAACAATTATCAATGAAGTAAAAAGAGAAATCTTTTCTTAAAACTTTGTGTCTATAATTCTGTTATTACAACTTTGATCAAAGAGAAAGTACTATCAAGGAGAAGGAGAAGGTCTGAACGAGTAGGTAAGTCTCACATCAGGGTGGAGTAAGACGATCGCGAAGGAGTAAGACAGATCCAACTCTTGAATGTATAATTTCTTTGATTCAATTTTGTTTTAATAGGATTATAAGATATTAAGTTTAAAGTTTCATTTAATAATCTAGTATCCGAGTACCGTTGCTAAAATTTGATAGATCTCTTTGTGTGAATCACCTAGCTAATTCAACCAATAAATTTGCCGCTTTTTCCATAAAAATCACATGACTCACTATTAAATAGTATCAGAGTCTAGACCTTGAACAAAGTATTGACAACGATGGGGTCACTCTTAAACTATGGCTTTATATAAAAACAGATTATAATTAAACTCGAAGGTAGATAGAGATGGTAACTATGTAGCAGGATAAAGTTTTAATTTACCAGAACTAAAACATTATACTCAAGAAAGAGTATGGGACTATCTAAGATCTTTTGATTTAACTCCTAGAAAAATTAGACAAAACATGTTAAATTACTATAAAAACATATTAAATTATTTATCAACTATACCCGAACGAGTTCATCCCATAACTATAAACCTATTAAAAGATAATATTGCTCTTTTAGAAGTAACTTTTGAATATATAGTTTGGATGCAGCCTAATATGAATATTAATAAAATAACATACTGCTCTGATGAAGAAGAATGATGTGAAATTAACACCTTAGAGAAATTTGCAAAAGAATTGCAATTGCTCAGGGCTACAAGGTAATCTCAGCATATGAAACAAAAAACCTTCCATTCGGTCCGGTCCCAAGACCGATAAATGAACACCCCTATGTCTGATTGCTTCATTCTCACAAATACTCGCACCAGCCTATTGCATTGTGCGGTCCTCAAGATTTGATCCCGAATCTTCCAGTTGGAAGTTGAAGTTCACTCCAATCGACCTAGCAATTATTGGCTCCTATGTGTATGTTATGGTGGGGTGGAGATGGTTTGTATATGGCCAGGTTAGGTGGCAAAGTATTTTTAAAATTAAGATATTCATTAATTAAATTTTTAGAACATTTTGTTTTAACAATGAATATAATGTCTTTTCACATTAAAACAGAGCTTAAAATTTTTTTCAACAAAATGGAGAGCAGCCTTCAAATATATTCTCAAATTTCTTTGATGTAGGAAATTGATATATGAAGGTGAACACAAGAAGAAATTTTCCTCAATGAATACGATAAATAAATAACAAAAATAATAAAAGGTAATATCCACTTGCCCAGTGCCCACCCGCATATGGAACAAATCATTCCTACCCCACCATTCCCCCGCCCTCTCCCCGGGGAGGGGGAAAAAAAGGCTTACCATTCCCAGATTCATTTTCAAAGTGAATTTATCACAATGCCCTCTCATAAAATCATATTGATCACTTGACTCATGGGCAATATGGTCCTGCGGGAACCCAAAAACCAGTATAAAAGACACTGCTTTCTCTTCCATGACGTTTTAGTTACAAAGCTGCCCTTGGAAGCTCATAGACAAAGAGATTTGTGAGGGGGAAACCCTGAAAAGTCCGACCACCGACAACCGGTGGAAGTTCGGTTCTCCAAAACCATCCCCAAATTTTGTTTTCCTCTTATTTCGATATTTCTTTGAGGTGCCCAAAATATTTTTTTGAGCTGGGAAACATTCTATTTTGCATGATGGGATTTTGCATATGTCGCTTGGGATCACCAGCCAGGTTACTCTGGAGCACTAGCTTCTTTCGCCACAAGATCATGCTCTTTTGATATTTTCTTTGTGATATATGCAAAGAAAAACTACTACAAACCCCGTCATAATCTCTCTCCATTTGATTACCAAATTTTCCACCAGATCCACTCCAGGAAAATATGAATTCCAGTCGTCTCTTCTTGGATCAGTCTGCTTCTCACGGCAGCATGCTTTTTTTAGGGAGTAATAACGCCCTCTGTCAAGGTAAATTTTTTGTCGCTATTATATTATAGTTTTACTACAATCATAATCCCCCCCCCCCAAAAAAAAAAAAGATTTTAATTACATGTGATGTAAGTATATGTTCTCTTTTTTTAGTACACTTGTTTAAACTTATCTGACTGAAAATCTGATCAATTACTGTTGTTTGGATAGACCATCAACTAATTCTCATACATGATTATGTTAGTTATGCTATCAACTTTGTATCAATCTAACCAAGACTGAAGCACAATATTAATTGCGCTTTTTGTCAATCTGTTGATAAAAATGTGAAGTTCCAAGATCGGTGATAAGCATGGACGAAAATCCTGCAAGGAAGCGTCTGTTCTTCGCCTCACCAGAGGAGTCTATATACAATGAGGAGTATTCCGATGAGCAGTTACCAGAGAAGAAGCGCCGGCTTACTCCGGAGCAGGTGAGATTAATCAAAACTAAACTCATCAAGAAATTGCGTAAAAGAAAATATATTAGAATCTCCTCCCTTTTTTGTTTCACATTACTATGGTTAACTATCATATGCTAGCTAGGGATATGTAGAGCATATTTTGATTCTTTGTTCCTTATCAGCATCAAGTTCTTAGACTAAAGAACTAATGAATATGGACCGTTGACATGGAATATATGATCAATGCTATAAACTACACCACTTTTGTGGAAGTTTGTCACTATCTTATTGGGACAAAAGAGTGACTAGTGTGTAATGAATCTGTAAATTTTAATGTTTGCACCATGTCATCGACTGAGTTACTCATCTCCATCTAGTAGAAACAATTTTGTAATTATTTGTGCTTTTTTTTATTTGGTAATTTCAAGGGAGGCATAAAAATAGATAAAATTACATGTGATCCTAATTTCACATTTTCGAGAGAACAATGATCTTAAGTGAGTTGTATATGCAATTTAATTAGGCTAAACAATTAAGAGGTTTTTCTTGAACTAATTAAGGAGATAATAATCTTTTATATATCGTCATATTCAATTTGTTTGAGCCAGGTTTTTGCACTCGAACTACTAGGTGATGGCAAAAAAAAAATTAGAAATCTCACCAATTCAAATTCTATCTAACAAAATTCGCATATAATATGGACAGGGATGAAGCTAGGATTCGATATGGAGGGAGGCTGAATATTTAACATCTCAACAATATGGTAATTAGAAACTCATCATTGAAAAAGAAATAATCCCAAAGAATATTTTTAAGGCATTATATACCAACACATTAAAGTAGATAGAAAACTAAAAATGAAGGAATAAAAGAGTGTTTATTTTCAAATTTGTGAAAAAAAATTAAAAAATGAGGGTACCCAACGTTGTGCATATTTTTATTTTTGGAATAGATTTGGGGGGAAGGGATCCAAAAAATAATTCACATTACGCCACTTTTTATTTTTCTCTTTCCTCTTGTGATATTTTCCGCAAAACAACTAAATAAATAATGTTATTTCTTTGTGGAGTTATGACATTGGGGATGTCCTAATATGTTACAAAATTTTGCTTGATTCAACAATCCAACTAAAGGAATAATTCGGCTACTCAACAGTTATTTATTGTACATTTATGGAATTTTTTGGGGGATCATGTACATTTAATAATTTTTTTAGAAAAAGCTAAAGCTTATTAAATACAATTATGGGTTAATAAGCATAATCTTGACTGAAGAAAAAGTGTCTCAATTTGTACCTCTCGCAATGCAAATATGACAAGAAATTAAAAAAATGAAATTAAAAAAACATTACTCGAAGGCTAATGCTTGGCTTGTGTGCATTAAACACGTAGCCTTCACTTGCAAAGTGGACTTGCCTCCCTCTTAGAACCAGCTATAGTAACTTGTTATACTGCAAAACATTTACCATGACATTATTATAGTTAAAGAGACAAGGGAGGCCACGGCTCCCTGTGGCCTAATGGGAGCATTGCCACTGAATGTGGGTCTCTTGAAGGCTGCTTCTCTGCTTACATGTTTATCTGCAGGAGATGAAGCTGCTTATATCTGATTTTACCAAACCTTGCAAAAGCTTGGCAACACATCGACAGTTGTTATTGTCATTGTAATTTATATAATCCTCAATCAGTACCATTCTGCTAGTAGTAGTAATAGTTTTCTTTTCCGAAATATTATGGCCGGCAAATTGAAAATGTAAGAACGAGTAAAAATGAAGAAAACATGTCGGTGTAGGTGAATTTGTTGGAGAAGAGTTTTGAGGAGGAGAATAAGCTGGAGCCAGAAAGGAAGACAGAGCTGGCCAAGAAGCTGGGGCTGCAGCCAAGGCAGGTGGCAGTGTGGTTCCAGAACCGCCGCGCCCGGTCCAAGACTAAGCAGCTAGAGAGAGACTTTGATCTCCTTAAGGCTGCCTATGAAGGTCTTCTTCTCAACTATCAATCCCTCCTCAAAGAGAATGACAAGCTCAAATCTGAGGTAACCTAATTACTTATGCTTTAATTTCAACAAGTTTTTAGCACTTTTAAATATCTTGATTCTTTTTTGCATGCCGTCTTGATACTTCTGGTAGCCTTAGACCGATTTGGACTGACTTCTAAGTGCTACTGTCTTTCCGCCTTAAAAAGTATGCTTGATGTAAAATTAATTTTTTTCCTAAAGCAAAGTGTCATTGAGCACTTGCAAATATCTCCACCAGTTACATGAGGAATGATGTTTGTGGAATTATTTGCTTTACGTAAAAGTAGGAGTAAATTCAAATGGGTTTTCCTTTATTGGTTATTTTTAAGCATTATATTTTATTGTGGCATGTCATCACACTATGTGCACATGTGGTCCTACTTTAAACCCAACACAGCTAATTTTTAGTCATTATCGAATAAGTATATATTGTTTGCCTTTGCACTCAATACTTGATTCTAGAAAAGGAAATCCATCTCTTAATAGGCATGGATTAGTAATAATTATGTCACAATATGCTGATATAACCAATATGAGATAAATAAACCATCACTATAATCTTAAAATAAATACACACGAAAATTTGAAAATTGAATTTCGATATTTTTCCTTGATCAAATACAAACTTTCATTCATTTTAAAATGATTGTTGAGGTTATTTTTAAAAAAAAAATTATTTTTTCCATATAAAATATCATAATAAAAAAAGCGTAAACATCGACAATAAGGACCAGATTAAACATATCCAATAATTGTGAACTAATAAATTTTAAACTATATTGCAGCCCTTGATGTATTAACACCCATCATGCCATCCTTTGTCTTCCCAACTTCAAACAAAAACTAGGCAAGCCAAAGTAACATTGCTAAGCAATCAATTTCCTGCTTTTTTTGGTTCTTGAATCTTTTTCTTTTAAAAAGAACACTATGAAACCACGACAAATTCATTGTCCTTAGATCTCAAGCTATATAAATTGCATAATTAAAGAAACTTGCCGTTTAGTGGGACCCATCTCCCACCCTGGAGTTGAACCCCACCGAAAAGATTCCATCTTGGCCAAATCCACTGCTCACAGGTCGAGGCTTTGGATCTCCTACATGTTGCACGTTCTTCATGATTTATTTATATAATTAATTATGTAATTGTAATGATATGTAGGTCAGCTTGAAGCGTATTCTTTTCGTTAAAAAAAATACAATATAAAAGAAAAAACTTGTTAGGTTTTTTTTTTTAAAGTACAAAACAATGATTTTATACATAGAGAGAGAGATAGCTGAGGGGAGAGAGAGTAACATCAGAGCATTTAAATTTCATCCCCAAAAAAAAAAAAGCTTTAATATTGCAAATTGAGATGACATAAATCTTGTAGTAAATTCTTAGTTTGATAGATGATGAAAATACAATTGCAACATATAAAGCTTAATTATGAGCTATAGGACAAGAGGAAAAGGGAAGAGGGAGGTGGTGGCACAGATGGAGTCTAGAATCTTTTAGTATTGTCAGCTCAATATTGTTAACTTATGATGGATAGCTTTTTAGAGTTAAGGATCTTTAAAATTTATTTGAATTGTTAATAAACTATAGTATCTTAGCAAAACAATCAATTTAAAAACTCTTTTAAATTTCTTTTAAATTATGGTTGAATTTCATCTTTCAATGTTTGTATGTTAGTAGTTAATTTTTAATTGAAATATAATGTCAATTTTGTAGATTTATATAATCTTTTGACCCTAAAAGAAGCCCCCAAAAAAAAGATAATAACATCTGCGTGACTACGTTTATATGTGGTAATGACCTCACCATAAAAAGAATTAGAACAAGGGGAGACATTTTGCGTAGAATCTCTTATGATGGAAAAGAATATACCTGTTGATATTTGGAGAAATAAGCTAAACAATATACTCTTTTTGTCCCACTAGATCATTATTGGAAATTTAATATTTTTTTGAATTTTTTTAATAAAAAACATTGCGGGGATTGGCAGCCACTAAGCATCCCTTGATCAACAGTCTTTGTCACTTTAGCATCAAGCCAACCTAACAACTATTGTTTGATGAAGTCTCCCAAATTCTATCCCCCCCCCCCCCCCCCCCCCCCCCCCCTCCTTTCTTTATTATTCTAAAGAGAGTTAGGTTTGATTCTGATATGAGATACGAAATATGGTATAAAGTTATAGTGCGAACTACCATGAAAATGCCAACAAAACGCTACATCTGGTAAAATTGACCACAGATTCGAAACTCGAACCGAACGACCTGGATCCATACCCGACTCAACATTCAAAATAAGCTCACATGAAAATAGATCTGAAATCCGAATTGACACGGACCGAACTATACCTGACCTGAAATTTTCTACAAAATTGCTTATTTTTCCATGACAAGCATATTCAATAAAAAATCGGCTTAGCCGAAGTTCACCCAACCCAAACTTAACCAACCGAAATGTCACTTAACCCAAAATATGACCCGACTCGAACTTAACTAAATCTGTACCCAAACAAAATAACACATTTGCCAGGTATACAGAAAGCGATATCTAAGCATGTGTAGTTTAGAGACTATAATATATGATCTAACATATGTGTGTGTGTGAAGCAATTGTACTAGCTAGGTCATACTTTGAGGGTCCTTGTTACCAACTTACCCCATATAGTGAAGAAAAGTGGACGCTATTTATAACACTTCACTACTACTATTTTTATGTAGTCAATTTATATTCCTAGCTTAGTAGAAAATTCTCTTAGTATTTGTTATAGAACTTGTAAAACTGATTAATAGTCAACTCCTTAACATGTATATCTAGAAGTAAAACTGGACTCAATCTTAATTAGAAAAATTGCATTGAGCTTATGTCAAATATAGAACCATCTGATGCAAATTGACTCGTTAACAAGAATAGTTAACATCGATCCTTCATATACTTCTTTAAGAATGAACCATCAACGAAGGGACAAAATAGTGAATATCCCATCTATATGATCTGTATATAAAATTGAGTGACTTCACATGTTTTTGTCAGACGTTTAACTGTACTGGTTAGGATATTAACTACTATTTTAATTCATTTCGTATCTTTTAGCACGCATACGATTCTTTCTTTTATTTTTCTTTATATACTTCACAAGACCTTTCATCTTTTCCTTATTCAAATACTTTAAAATGTATTTAATAAACATTTACATGCATACATAAAAACAACACATGCGTAAACATGAAAAAATTCAATAGATACAAAGATCATTTAACTAATTAATAAAATAAAACCAAACAACCAAAACAATATTGTTGATGAAGTAGTTATAATTTTGGGCATTGGCATATTGTTTACTGAACCCTTGCATCGCAAAAGGAATAGCTCTGGTTGAATACTAAAGAAAATAATCAAATGTAGTCATGCCTAGATCGATGTATCACTGGAAAGAAATCTACGTTTTGTCCAGTTCATTTCATCATTTTGAACCCATGAACTACTAAACACTTCAAATTAGACCGGCAAAAATGACCTGAAAGCTGAACCGAACGACCCGGACCCATATCCGACCTGACACCCGAAATATGTTCATCCGAAAGTGGACCCAAAACTCGAATTGACCCGAACCGAACCGAACCATAGCCGACCCGAAGTTTTCTAGAAAGTTGCTTGTTTTGGCATAACGAGCGTTGTTGACCAAAAATTGGCTGACCCAAAATCGACGCGAACCGAACCGTACCCGACCCAAACCGAAACGACCCGAAATGTCATTTAACCCGAATATGATCCGACCCGAACTTGACCCGACCCGGACCCGAACCTGAATGACCCATTTACCAGGTCTACTTCAAATGGCTAACAGCTAATTCAAAATACCCCTAACTGCTCTTAGGTGATCATAACTACTCTTAGCCGCCACTTGTACATATAATTCTAATGTCAAACTGCTCCATATTATTGCTAACTGTTCTTAACTATTCCTAATAATTCTCAATCACTAATCACTAGTTTTAACTATTAAAACGAACATGCGTAAAGAACTAGAGATTGCAATAGTGATAGCTACAGTCCAAGTTCCTAATTGCAAAACATATCGCATAGAGTATGTGTTTTTAAGTGCCTCGTGCATTTTTCTTATTCATCGACCAATAATGTTGAATACTTGAATGCATAGGTGCACTCATTGACTGAGAAGCTTCATGCCAAGGAGTCAAATGGCCTAGAAGGCCCAACATCTGGCCTAATGCAAGAACCTCCCTTGGATGAGCCCAGCAAACTGACTCAACAACAGCATAACAAGGCCGAAGATGGGGCGAGCTCAGGGAGCAGTGGAGTTGAGAACCCCTACCACCACTTGGTGGTGGATAGTACTGGGGATTCCTACTTTGACTGCCTCCCCCCTCCCCCTCCACCATGCCTCGTCGCCGTCCATTCCGAAGAAGATGACATCAGCGATGATGGCCGGAGCAGCTACTTCCCCTTTATGTTCGATGTGGTGGCTACCAACCACCAGGTGGAGGAGGCGGAGGAAGAGGAAGGGGGCCAAGACTTGGGGTGGTGGGTCTGGTCCTAGCAGTGTGCTTGCACTTCAACAACGGGCTTGCCTGACCTAATTAAGGAACCCCTTTCTATGTGCTTTTGTTTTGGTGTCTTTTTTTCATGCAATCCCTAGATGGACGAAAGAGTTTTAAAATGAAGGAAAACATATTGTTTAATGAATGACCAAGTTATTGAAAAATGGGGCGGGTAATTGAATTGACTAATGAATGAAAGTTCCTACCAATTGTTGTATTCTTTTGCCAGTTTGCAACTTCTCTTTGGTAATGAATGCATGAATGGCATCCCCTCCCCCCCCCCCCCCCCCCCCAAAAAAAAGAAAAAAAAACCTAAGCAACCAATTGTAAAACCATATGAATAATTGACACGTACCTAATAAAACCACCAAAATCAATATGAAATTATAGAAAATTTTGAACATAAAATAGTATAATTGCATAGAGTTGGGTATATAGTTTGATTATTTGGGGAAAAAGAAATTAACCTTTCTATTAGTTAAAGCATTAGTTGCATGAAAAGACGAGGCTATGTGAGGGTTAGGGTTGTTCCAAACCTCCCTCCCCCAGCGACTGCTGAAAATAAATATTATATATAATTCAAATACTAATAGTAGAAGTAACGCGATGGTAAAGTACCGTGGTTTTAGTTTGAAAGGGTTTAAGTTTAACTCTCAATAGGTGCGTCGATTAAGGCTCCATTACCCTCTGAGACATTGTGTTATACATTTCTTCCTTATTTTAATCTTCTATCTTTAATTTGATGAGAGTGCTTATTACTTGATTTTATTTCATTTTGTGATTTGTAAGGTAATATTCTTCTTCAAAGTGCTTTAAATGAGTTCAAAATGATTATTTAATTTTGGCTTACTAAATTTCGAATCTAACTAAAATTAATCACATGCCAAATTAACACTTAGATGGAAATTTCAGCAGTGAGAAACGAAATCAAAAATAAAAATGTCAAAATGTGATTGCAGTGATCATAAAACAATAAATCTATTTAGTGGTCTGTGTCAACCATCATGAACCAAAAAGAGAAAACCACAGTTGAGTAAAATGAGCAATTTCGTAATCTCAAATGATGCCACTGCAACAGCTCCTTTCTCGAGATTTTTGAGTTTTCTTTCACACCTTTTTTTTTTTTTAAAACTATTTTAATCCACTTCTTTTGTGAAGCCATTTTCATTTTTTCCTTCCTCCATATCTAAATGGAGGACCAATCAGCATGTAATATCAGCAAAGGCCATCCACTTATTGTGGCTCAAAAGGAAAGTAGCAAATGTACATGGAAAAGCAAAAAAGAACCAACTAACGCCAGCTTGAAACGCTGTACATAGAATCAAAAAAGACCACACACGTGTCTAATGTACAAGATATTTCTCTTTCAATGGGGAAATTTTGGAATTGGGATAAAATCCCTTATACTGCGAGGCGTATTCCCTTCCTTACCATAAGGCTCCTTACTCTTCGATGTTCAGAAGGTTAACTCACATGAACGTGAAAAAATTTTTGGAAAAGCAATACATCCTTTTCCTCATAACTTTTCTCCGACTTATCCTATTGAGTAGAATAGTCTTGTGTAATATCAAACTCACAAGTACATGTGAAATATGTTCAGATGATGGAGTATGACCCTTGAGAAAATTGCACTTCCATCACGAAATTGAGATTAAAAGTGTACGAACTAATATGATGTATAATTTTAATCTCCCTGCTTTTCTATCTTGGATTACAATCGCATCAGTGCCAAACTTATACAGCTTTAGTGTCATATTTGTATGGTTTTTAGCATAGGATTAAAATCAACATAGGACCTATAAATCCAAAATTACATTTTTCTTGTTTAATGTAATATATTTACATTTTGCATCCAAGCATAAGTTATATCACAGAAGAATATCGAAATGTCTAACCAGTAGGTACAACTCCTATCCAATTACTACCTTATACACTCCCTCCCTCTTAGGTTATGTTGGGTTGGATATAAACAACCTTGTAATGTAAGAAAGTTTGTAATTATTTTTCGATTATATTATTTGGTTGTAAGAGAATACTGCTTATAATAACTATTTTATAATTATGATTACCGCATACTATGTAAGTGTGATTGCATTGCAAAGTCGACTGTATTACATTACATTCAATCAAACATCAAATTAAGACCTAGGCAAGTAAAACAAGTGGCAGCTATTCAGAACATCTTTGAGGCTGCTTCGCACATCACCACCAACATGATTACATATATAGTGGACTACCATTAGCTCACAGGTATTCATGTGGGGAAAAATGCAATTAAAACAATTCAACAGAAATTTAAAACCACCCTTATACATGTAAACTTCAACATTGGCCCACCTTGTCCACTTTGTCTTGATGATATTCAATCAACAAACCACTTATTCAAGGAATGTCATATGGCCTAAAATTCCGAAAACTAGCACAAAAATATGGGTGCCTCCCAATTCATGTTTCCCCTAAAGGAACGCATGATGGTTGTCAATGTCTAAATATGGGTTTAATATGGCCCAAATTCCAGTCCTCAATCCACCATGGAGCACCAAAAGTCTTGACCACGTTCCGTGGCCAAACGAACTTCAGCAGCGGCCTTCCAGTGGCCTCCACGGACAGTCCGTGGGCCAGACCTTGGTCCGTGGTGAGCACGGCAACTGTTTCTACTAAGGTTTCCTCGATCTCGACCCTTTGATATCTTTATAAGGGGCCTAGCCTTAGGCTCCAAGATATATCAAACACATAAGCATCATTGGAGCATCTAGAAGACTGTCCTTATCTTTAATCAACTAATAGTTCCACTATTCTTGTTTGTGAGAGAGATCATTTTGAGTGAATTTGTAATCACTAGTTGATCTCTTCTTAGAGCATGTCGCTCTGAGATCAATTATGTACTCTCCCATTATCATAGTGGATTTTTCGCTCATCGCCACCCATGATTTTTTCCGTTTAAGGTTTTCTACGTAAATCTTGGTGTTTGTTCTCTGTATCTCGTTATTATCATATTTTGTGATTCCTTGTTGTTTTCACCCAAATCCTAACCGATCCTAACAAGATTAAACACTCTTAGAACCGAAAGATGCTCCATAAGTTTTCCCTTTTTTTTTCTTTGGAGCATCTGAAAATCTATAAATGCTATCAGAAATGAAATCTTCAATCCTTTTGCAAGTTTAATTCGAGCAAGAAAGGCAAGTGTCGAATGAAGAATTCGAACTTATATGCCCATTGATGATTACTCTAGGATCTTTTTCTCCCTCTCCCACCTCTAGCCAGTTTATTAGATGACACCCCTCTCTCCAAGATTCGTCAAAATCAACTTCAACGGATCACTTAACAAGTCTTCAGTAGTAGGAGGATTCAATCTATGTGATTGGACATGCTAACTAATCAAAGCAGGAGTAGCATACTATGGAGAGACATCTATCCTGGTCGTAGAAGATAGAGTATTCAGAGATTGAATTAGTTCTGCAATTCAAGCAGGATTCAAAAAATTATTATTGAAGGGGACAATCAAATTGTGATTCAAGTATTAAGCAACAATACCCAAATCCCTTGGCAAATATCCAATATTATTGGAGACATTTTATTTATTCAGGATAGCATATTATTGATTCGAATAGTAATGTATACAACAGTACATTTACGTAAATATTGAGATAATGGGATATAAACCTTGAGAAAATTGCACTTCCATCACAAAATTGCATTAAAAGTTTCCGAACTAATATGGTATATAATTTTAATCCCTCGACTTCTCTATCTTGGATTACAATCGCATCAGTGCCAAACTTATACGGCCTTAGTTTCATATTTGCATGGTTTCTAGCAGAGGATTAAAATCAACATAGGACCTATAATTCCAAAATGACATTTTTCTTGTGTAATGTAATATATTTACATTTTGCATCCAAGCATAAGTTATATCACAGAAGAATATTGAAATGTGTAACCAATAGGTACGACTCCCATCCAATTACTACCTTATATACTCCCTCCCTCTTAGGTTATGTTTGGTTGGATATAAACAACTTTGTAATGCAAAGAAGTTTGTAATTGTTTTTCGATTATTTTGTTTGGTTGTAAGATAATATTTCTAATAACAACTATTTTATAACTATGATTACTGCATACTATGTAAGTATAATTACATTACAAAATCGACTGTGTTACAGTACATTTAATCAAACATCACATTAAGACCTAGGCAAGTGAAACAAGTGGTAGGCTATTCAGAACCTCTTTAAGGCTGCTTCCCACATCACCACCAACAGGATTACATATATAGTGGACTACCAAGAACTCACAGGTATTCATGTGGGGAAAAATGCAATTAAAACACTTCAACAGAAATTTAAAACCACCCCTATTCAAGTGCACTTCAACATTAACCAACCTTAATCACTTTGTTTTGATGATATTAAATCGACATACCACTTACTCAAGGAATGTCATATAGTCTAAAAGTTCTGAAAACTAGCACAAAAACATGGGCGGCTCCCAATTCATGTTTCCCCAGTGGAACGCAGGATGTTTGTCAATGGTTAAATAGGACTAAACACTCTAATAACCCAACGATGCTCCATAAGTTTTCCTTTTTTTCTTTGGAGCATCTAGAAATCTATAAATGCTACCACTTTCAGAAATGAAATCTTCAATCCTTTGGCACGTTTAATTCGAGCAAAAAAGACAAGTGTTGAATGGAGAATCCGAACTTATATGTCGGTTGATGATTACTCTAAGAGATCTTTTTCTCCCTCTCCCACCTCTAACCACTTTATTAGATGGTGCCCCTCTCTCCAGGATTCGTCAAAATCAACTTCAATGAATAGCTCAACAACCCTTCAACAGCAGGAGGATTCATTCTACGTGATTGGACAGGCGAACTAATCAAAATGGGAGTAGCACACTATGGAGAGACATCTATTCTTGCAGTGGAAGATGGAGCTTTTAGAGATTGAGTTAGTTTAGCAATTCAAGCAAGATTCAACAAAATTATTATTGAAGCGAACAACCAAATTGTGATTCAAGCATTAAGCGACAATACCCAGATCCCTTGGCAAATATCAAGTATTGTTGAAGACACTCACACTTGGTTGAACCAAGGCATTCATTAGGTTATCAATAACATCTTGCGAAAGGCAAATATGACACCAGACTAGTTGTCAAAATTTAGGCATTCTATTACATCCTCATCCTCCTCAAATTTTTCTTTCTCTATTTCTTCAGGCAATCCAGCTGATGATATAGTCTGGCGCACTCTTATAAGAAAAGGTGCCTAACATTCAATGCTTCCCATTTAACTTTGCTTTTTTTTTTAAAAAAAAAAACCCCTTCGTAACGCGAATAATTAGTAGCAATGTTAAGAAAACCAACCCGTTGATCCATCTGGTGAGAACAATGAATCAAGTATTTCAACTAATCTGACTGATAGGACTGGATTTAATCGGTTGACCCAATTTACCGTTGAACCGGATTAAACCAGCTAGGTGATCCCTCATTAATTTTTGTATGCATTTTTCTTGTATTTAAGGTGTGAATTTCTTAAAACTAAAATCAAATAAAATAAGAGAACAAAGGACAGAATGTTTCTGTTCATGGTAGAATACTATGGCACACCGACTGTTTAAATAATTAGCCGAGAAGGGGAGTGAAACGGCCAGCCCATATTTACACCATTAAAAGTTGATTTTGGCTTCACAAATAAAAAAACAAGAAGAAATTATTAAGTTGGTGCCAGCTGTATTCAACTACTACCCTCGCAGCTCTTTTAGGCTTATTGTTTTCTCCGCTTCTTATCTCCATCGACTCATCAGTCGTTCCCCCCATCCTCTTTCTCTTCTCTCTCTATTTGTGGCAAACTCCATCGCTTCGTGAAATGACTGGCGGCATTTTGTAATAAACCAATTCTACAGCAAGCCTTCTCGGCTTTTGCCGTCGTAGACAGGGACAAAAAGCGTGAGACGCCAAAGTCCACCTTGTCTGCCAGCTGCCGGCGCTGGAAACGAAATTGAAAGTCTGAAACCAGTGGAGTAAAAAAGCGCTTAAATCAATCTGACCAGAGAGCGGAGTAAAAAAGCCCAGGTTGACCGGTTCTGACCAAGTTTTCCAGTTCGATAGCCAACATGATTCTTTGCCTTTTCCAAACCGCTAGACCAACCAGTAACGGTTCAACCGGTTGGTCCGGTCCGATTTTGGTAACATTGATTTGTAGTAGAATGATTGGCTTCCAAAAAGACGATAAGGGTCTGATCCTCAAGATTTGCGTGCATAAAAATGTTTACCCATTAAAAGAAAAAGAAGCTCAAACTCAAGTACATTCCATGAAAAAAAAAAAAAAACAAAAACAAAAAAGCTTCCACAACTAGTAATGCACAAGAAATATTGCTCCCAAACACAATGAAAAGCAACAAAAGTTCAGACTGCCCGACTCAGAAGAGCTAAATCCCCTTAGCCAACAAATGGTTTCAAGGGACACATACCCAAGGTTTGATCTCCATTTGAATTTGCTTGCTGGCAATAATTTGTATCTGCACCATATGCTCCGGATGTTCGGCCTTTGCCTATGCATCCCTCAAAAAGACACAAAAATAACTAGTGTTTTTGCTAGAGCAATTATCCCGAGAACTTGTACATGGGCATGCTTCCTGGCAAAAGTAAGAACAAATCCCAATGGACCCTACATCTAACCGGAAAGAGAGGTAATTGGTCTCTAAGACATGAGCAACGGGAGAAAAGAATATGAAAGAAAAAAACAGAGAGCGCGCCATGAAGGGGCCAACTACATAAAAACTGGATATGAAAAAATGAACAATTGACTAAATCTGCTGGGCTGTTATTTATACATTTCTATCCCTACGCTATCTTTACATGATCTGATGTACATATATCGATGTTGCTCACTGTGAGAAAATGCCCTGTGGAGAGGCGCCATTCCCTCCAGTAAAACTAAACCAAGATATGCTACAAGCAGCAAGAATTAGTCGAAAATCAGGCTGCTTTTACCTATATTTGTGAGGCAGGCCCGCACGACGAGGGCTACCTGCACTCCCTAACATCCATGTCAGCATGTCAGACTAGCTTCTCCGAAAACAAGCAGCAAATCAGAATGCCGCACGGCTCCATGTGGAGTCTAGCACTCTGGTCTTGACAATTCTGACCCGAGACAGAGAGTTGGGAAACAAACATTACCTTCATCTGTACAACAGAATTGCTGCCTAGCCGAGGCCTAGTTTCCTGAGAACTTCATGACAACTAGAATAAATGTCAACTGGTCAGTATCACCCCTCCACCTCTTTTCTTTTCTTGTTGGCTCTCCGGGCTTGCTTGGATTTTTCCGATGAAGCCATATTTGACGGTGACTGATGGTCTTCTTCACTGCTGATTTTCAAACTGCCCGTTCGATTTAGATTGGACCCAGTTCTCTCATAAAGAACGGCATTATCCAGTGCATAAATTCGCAAGGCAAGCGAAGATAATGTGGAGGTTTTGGCAGCTGCAGATAATGAAGACCAATACCACCACTCATTTTTCAAGTACTCAGTCTTGATCATATCCTCAAATACAATCGTCGCCTGAACCATCTGGAGAAGACAATTTTTCGGTTAGCTAGAGATGACAAAGATTAGTAGCCTATTAACAATAAACCAATAGAACCAACCGCTACATGACAAAAAACTTACAGTATCAGTCAGAAAGGTTGAATATACATTTTAATTGAGGGGGGGAAAAAAAAGATCAATCTGGAACAAAAACCAAATTTCTGTTGTGTAATTGGAATCCTGAAAATGAAAGCTGGATATTGGATTCAATAGGAGTCCCACTTTTCCAAAGCTAGGCAGCAGTCAGCTACCATAACTAGTGAAATTCGTCAGGGTTGACACCAGAGACTTAATTCAAACCTCACCTACATTGGTCCTCGTGCCTCCACACCAAAAATAACATAATTAAAGCCAGAGAAAGGGGGAAGAAAAGGCTTCTGTAGGATCAAAATTTACTTTCAACTGACCTCAAATATGGTTTCTGCAGCCTTCACAAAAGCATGCCAGGCTCTTCTTCTTTGCGACTGAACCTTCCACTCTCTAAAAGCCTCTTCAGGCAACGCAGCTTCCATGTCAAGCAAGTTAATTTTAAGCTGCCTCAGAATTTGAGCAGCTCTGCCAACCAAAGGCCTCAAGGAACACTCTGGCACTACACAATGGGGGTCTACCACTACAAACACCACAAAATTAATCCAATTAGAAAGCTTCTCTTTTTTTTCATGAGTTGGCAATGACTCAATAGTTTATAGATCCTCACCATGTTTCTTTGCTGGAACTCTTCGAGGACATGCATCAGGCATATTGTCAACGCGACTTTTCCCAATGATCTGATCACTATGCCCTACTTCCTTTTTGGGTACATTTGATTGATCAACAGCAACTACCACATCCGCTTGAGGAAGGACTGTCAATGTCGGATCAGTCAAATAAGGAGACACAGTGGGGACAAATGACGGCCTCCCTTCTGATCCAATCAATCCTATCCCATGAACCAACTCTTTGATGGAATCATTTGTAACAAACTTGGAACTAATGTCATCAAATTTGTAAGGGCACATCAACTCCTCATTTTGGACTTGCTGATGTGCTTTAGATTTTTTAGTGCCCAGGCTCCATGACGATTCATCACTTGGCTTTTTTTTCCCAGAGACTGATAGACGAGGTTTGCAATTCCCATCATTATGCTGGTCAAGTTCTTCAGCGGTAAAAAATGTTCCATGGCAAGAGAGGCAATGGTGTCTAGAAAGCCAGATGGGCTCAAGACATTTGCATCTATACAGTTTTTCATCAGTGATAACCCTTGACCGCCTCCCCCGTTTGTTCAGATGGTCCTCTGTAACTGTCTGAAAGAAAGAACCATATTTATGCTCAAGCACAATAGATGCTTTTGTGGCAAGATTGCACGCATCATTTTGCTCTCTTGATGTTGACACAACTTGAGAGACTTTATCCTGTTTTCCAGTTTGATACAATTCATGAAACCTCAGCCTTTGCAAATGCAGAATAGAGTCTTTCAGCTCTCGTTCTTTTGGGTCAGTATCTTTCAAAGATTTAACAAGTCCTCTAATTTCTATATCAGATTCATAAAAAAACCACGGAGAGCAACTAGGAGCCGTACAATCTTGCCCATAGACAAACGGACAAGGTGCATTTGAACCAAGTGAATTCAAATGACTATCCGATGCACAGGGAGCTGGACTTTTGCTGAATGAATATGTGCTCCCCATGCATGCACTACTCATTCCTTGGGTGTGGTGTTTTAAGGCCATGGTACCGTCAACGATCACCCAAGGATGCGCACCCGGCTGGACTGAGACCCAATATAATTGACCAGAAGAATCACTCCCTAGAAATTCCATGCGCACAGAAGACTTCAAAAGTTGCAACTCTACATGTGCTATTGACTGTTGAAGAGAAGAAAGATCCTTCTGGACTGAAACTAAATCTAGTTTGCAGGCCTGCAACTCATTTGAAGTGGACGAAGAGACAAATGCCCCTTGCAAGTCTTCAGATTTAGACACAGTTCCTTGCAAAGAAGATTCACTGTCAATGCCAGTAGTTCCACAAGGCAGAGGGTTAGATACAGAAGATTCATGCAATGAAGACGATTTATGGCGCTTGGATGACCGCTCACGGAAATCATGACTTTCAGGAGCAGCAGCATCTTCATTCACACCCTCAACAGCGTCCTCCACTTGGTGAGCAGAATCTACGGGCTGCTTAACTTCACTGCCACATGAAACATCCTTCTCCATGTGGTTCATATTTTGACAGCCATCCTTACTACTGGAATTCAGAGCATCCACAACACACTCAAATTTAGAAGCAGTTTCTAGGGCAGATGCAATCTGGTCACATCTGTCACTATCAGCAGGTTGAGGCCCTGTGCAAATGTTGTGGTCAGCCACGGTCCCACCACATTCCTCCGTTTTAGATTCTCCTGCCACATCTGACATTTTAAGACCCAGTTTAGCAGCTTTAGTAGCCAGTGAATCTTCGCGTAACTTGAGACTTTTCCACTCTGAATGTAACAACCGTAGTTTCTGCTGCAGATCAGCAGATGTTTCAAAACATTGCTCCAGATGTTGACGGATTAGGATCGAATTCAGCACTTCATCACACAGAAACTTAAGGAGCAAGATTCTCTGCAACAAAAAACATAAGGAAGTCCACAAGATAAAAATTAGCTATTTTTCATAATTCACGCAGAGGGATCTCAGAGAAACATATCCTTGCATAGTAACTGATAAAGCAGCCAGCGTTTCTGGTACATGTTGACACAGTCACATACTTAAGAGTCAGGGCATGTTTTTTTTAAAAAAAAAAAAGCAAACAAATTAAAACGGAAAGCCTTGACAATGGGACAAATGACTTGAGTAGCATACTTTAATCAATCCTGTCAACCACCTTCCCAAGCTAATTAGCTAAGATCGGTTGAGGCAAGGAGACCCCATCTCTTTAGCTACCTCACATTGGTAATGGAATATCACAGTCGAAGCTCGAATATGCTAGCTATGTTCACCGTAGATGTGAAAAATTCAAATCAACACTTTTGATCTTTGCTGATGACATGTCCGCAGATGTTGATGAAATTTCAGGCAAGCTTCAAATGGACTGCTCTAGACATTTTTCTGCAGCGTATGGATTGGATGCAAATCAATCCAAATCCGATATTTTCTTTGGAGGCTCAGATGCTGTTACTTGAAAACAAAAACGTGCATGCCGATATTCAAGGGGTAGGCTGCCCATGAGGTATTTAGCGTGCCTTTCACTAGCAAAAATTAGGGCATAAACTACTGGATACCTCCGATTGTAAGGGTTATTGCCAAAAATGAAAAGCTGGAATGTTAAGTTCTTATCATATGCAGGTAAATTACCATTAATCAGAGCCGTTACCCTTTGCATAGTCCATGCAAACTTTTGGTTCCAAGTTTTACTCTTAACAAAGCTGTTATGAAATACACTGAAAAATAATGCAAGGTCCTTTTGTGGACTGGTATGTGATGACAGATAAAAGTGCTTAGCAGTGCATAGACCTACGTCTGAAGGAAGACACAGTGTTTTCAATGTTACCATCCAGAATCTGGAAACTATAGGTTAATCACTTTGAACTGTTTGCTTCAAGGAGGAGATATGGGTTCTATGGGTTCATACAGCTACATAAAGAGGGATTCGTGCTGGCAAATGTCTCCTAAACAAACTGCCAGATTGAACTAGAAGGTGTTTGGGTGTAAGGAGAAGTTGCCACATGTTATCCGGGCTCAACACGGCTATTGTTATCAAGAGAGCTTATGACATGCTTAAAGTCAATCAAAGATGGGACAAGGTGCAGTTACTCTGGCCTCCTCCACCTCTCCCCAGGCACAATCTTTGTATTTGGATGTCAATGCAACAGAGGCTTCCAAAAAGAGACAGATTGCAGAAGTGGGATATTCAACATGCCGGGGTGTCAGTTCTTCACAATTCAGCAGCAAAAGATCATCAACAGCTAATTTTTTTCAGTCTAATATCCCCAAGTAGTGTCACAGAATATTTGGAAATATTCACTGGCACAAATGCCCACCCACTGGGTTGAAATACTAAATTATGTGCAGGTCAAAAGCATTTGCAGAGGGCTAGAAGCCTAGAAGTTATGTTTTGAAAGCTTTCCTTGCAGCAAGAGTGTACAGAAAGTGGGATGAGAGGAATGGCAGAATTTCGGGAAATCAACAGACTACGGGCCTGTTCTTTTCGTTGGTAAATGCAAATTTATCAACTTTTATCAATCTTTACCAACTCTTACCAATTTCTACAATTTTTTCCCAATCCTTCCAAAAAAAATTCCAATCCTTCCCAACTCTTACAAATTTTTACCAACTCTTATCACTCGTTCCCAATCCTTCAAAATTTTCACAATTGTAAATTGTCATGTAGAAATTAATTAGTTTTTCAACCACAAAAATACACTTGGGTTAATTTTTTTGTGTTAGTATATTAAATAAGCGCAAAGTTGAAATTGTGTATTTTGTTAGAACAAAATTATTATAATTTGTACATACATACAAGGTGTTGAAAACGTTATTGTACCATTTGTACATGTGAATCTAATAACGTCACTCACTCAAACGACAAGGATAATGATATTTATATAGTTATAGAAAATGATTACAGCAATCAAAAATCAAAATCCCCATTTGACCCTTGTTTACATTAAACTAGTTGTATTTTATATTAAAATTGAGGCACATATTTGTATTTTGCATTAAACTACTTCATATATCAAATCAATACAAAAAATATATATTTGTACATGTTTCAAATATATAAAAATTATACATATAAAAAATCCCCCATCTTGCATAAAAAATGTCATAAAATATCAGAAGTTGTAAACATATGAACATTTAAAACAACACCTATCAAATTATTAAAAAAAATAATGTAGAAATGTCACAAATTTCAATTACTTTTTAAATAATCAAATCTTATACAAAAACTAAACTCTAAAAAAATAATTAAAAATAAATTCCATTCGTTCCCATTTCTTAACATCTTCCAACTCAGACCAACTCTTTCTAACTCTTGCCAACTTATCCAATCCGTCTTATTCCAATCTGTCCCACCGTTTAACAATTGTTACCAGTCATTCCAAAACAATATCATTTCTACCTCACTCTTAACAACTTCTCCTAATCTTTACCCGTTTCATCCATTTACCAACCCGTATTACCAACGCAAAGGACAGGCCCTACTACTGCTCTTACCAACAAAAATACAGGTTATGCACATCAGAGAAGTTGCCAGCAGGAGGGTGAGTTATTTAAAGTTTGGTGAACACTCAATTATCATGTCTTACAGCTTGTTTTCTGTCTGTGACCAGGTATTCCCTTCATGCTGGTGTCATATAGGATAGTGAAAACGCCTTACAGTCTGTACTTCAAGCTTATTTTGGAAGTAGTAAACACATAATCCCAACCCGCAAAAAAATTAAAAAAAAAAAAAAACTGATAGTCACCCCATAGAGAGATTAGGTCGTGTTTTCCCCAATATTTTTTTTTTAAAAAAAAAAGTACACCAGCTATCAGCACTATTCTTATACATTGATTGTACTGTCCGACAATTTGGACGCCCTATGACCAAAATAAAGAAGGATACAAGATCTGCAAGGCTGCAGTGATCGCCACTGGGGACTATTTTGAAGGAGAACTCCACATTCAATACAAGGGAACAGAAACATAATTCCATACATGTATTAAAAAACAGCTCCAAACTCCAAAAAGAGAAGCTAATAACATCACTTACGCTTCTTCCTTAGACTTTTGCGGACAAGTCACCAAGAAATCCATAAAGCACCAAAACTCCTAAATAGACAAGGCCTTCAGTTGAAAATGCGTTATGTGTTGCCAAAACATCAGAAGTTCCAGCCTCTCTCCCCCCAACCCCCCCCCCCCCAAAAACCAAAAAAAAAAAAAACAACCCAAAAGGAAAGGAATTTTTTCTCCACACCTTTTTTGGGTAACTCCTGCCATGACAAGCTTAATGTCCTATTATTTCCCTTGTGTTACCTCTCTTTACTCGTGCATTATTCGTTCATGCACAAAAAAAATCTCCCCTAAGGCCAGACGAAATGGGGGAAAAGGAAGACATCCTTCTCCTAAACATTGTGTTAAATCGGGATGCCAAGATCAATTTCAGATGCTTTCCAATTACGTCCCTGTTTGGGCAATCCAAAGGATTCTCAAGTGCAGGCATTTTAGAATAGAACATGATGCCAGCCAAATCTCTTCTCAAAAGGAACCTATATAGGCGTCATTTTCAAGATCACTCTGTTACCCTTAAGTTCCATTTTAGATCTATCTTCCAAACTGTGGACTTCTAAATGAATTATCCTCAAAATGAAAAGTTTTGCAAAAGATCCTCATGATTGAAAAACACAGCAAAACACAGTACAAAAGAATGATTAGATTTATCATACAAAAGATTACAAATTTCAGTCACACCTATCTTTTTCCTGCCCCTGGCATATTATTGATGTCTAGTGTGATGCAATTAATTTCCATGATTCATACTCCGATAAATATGCATGAAACATGTAATCCCACATATCTTAGTAACTATGGTGCATTAGCAGTTACAAGTGAAGGAAAAATGGTCAAAAATAAGAAACTTTCAAAAACAAATTGTCCACTGTCCTTGTAGGCGAGATTTTCCCCTCCAAGGGTCAAAAGTGTCTTACTTTAATGTGCAAAGATCTTTGAAAACAAAAGCCACCCTTCCCCCCCCCCCCCCCCAAGTACTCATTGCATTGCATATTAAAATCAAATTCTCCCCTCCAAGTACTCATTGCATTGCATATTAAAATCCGATTTTCCCCTCCAAGTGTTAGCTTCTTGTACTTCAATTTGCAGTCATATACATTAACAACCCCCCTCCAAATCCCAAAACAACCCAAAAAAAACAAAAAATATAAAAAAAAATAAAAGGGTCAAAAGTGTCTTACTTTAATGTGCAAAGATCTCTGAAAACAAAAGCCCCCACACAGTACTCATTGCATTGCATATTAAAATCAAATTCTTCACTGAGATTTTGAAATTCTTGGCCTCTTCCACCCTGACATTCCTCTAATATGATAGAAGTCTACTCCTTAATTTCAAGATTCCAACTGACAGGTTGAATATAAAACATGTGTAGAACAGATGCCATGCCATGTGACAATTCATTTACTGAGCTAGAGCAAGTCAGTAGAAAGAAGCAAAACCAGACATGTACCTTGCTGATCATTATGGTCACCTTCCCTGACTGGCTTATGACATTACATATCAGGTGACAACTTTCCGGAACATTTAGTAGAACAGGCATGAGAAAAATTGACGAGAAAGCGATTAATCAATCTCAATTCAATGTTCAGACTTCAAACTGATGTTACTGTAGTCCTAGACTTTGAACAAGCATTATGTGAATGAGGGCGGGTATGACAAAAGCAAAGCTGCCCCTTTTTTGCCTCTCTTTCCTTTTTGTTGGGGGGGAGGGGAGTTCAGACAATTTTTCATATTGATTAAAGGTTGCAGGCAATTATTCACTCCAACAAGGATGATCAATTCAGCAAGGGGCTAAAGAACAGAAAAATCCAAGAACAAATCAAAAAACCGAATCAGAACTATGACAAAAAGGGATACGAAACTTAGAGACATGGACCAAAACTTAACAAACCTCATCTACACGGAATTCCCAATAGTCCTTGCGTTCCATTACAGATGCCAGTCTTCCAAGTTCCTCCAAATAATTACGGACACCCTCTCTGTAACATTTTCTCCGATGTCGTTGGCCGATGAATTGAGCACCTTGTGCTGTACCTTCCAACATATTTACACCAGAAACACACGAGGGACAATACCAGTTCCCCTCTGGAATTCTCGCAAGAGGTGGACTCAAGCAGTACATATGATATTCTGCATCACAAGCATCACACAAAAGAACACTATCATCATCTTTGTCAATGCCACAAACTTTGCAGACACCCTCATCCCATGGAGCTTTAGGGATCTCCCTAGTGGATGCAATGATGTCTCCAATCCCCTTTTTTGCTTCAGTACTTATCTGCTCCATTTTAGAGTACTCCATAAGTTTCCCAACAAGGGAAACCACCTGCATCAAGTACCCCCCAGCGCATCAGGCAAAGACGAATTCAGAATTTTGCTTGCTGAATCTCCAAACAGCAGGAACAGATTGAGGACATTTCTAAGCACGCAAGCATCCAATAGGAGAATAAGAGTTTTCACATACCTCTTCCTCATATAGTGACTCGAAATTCTGGGATAATGTTTCAGCCAACTGAACCAGCTCTGGCTGATCTGCATGAGCAATGCGTATATTTTTCCACAACTGCCACATCATCAAATACTGTTAGCAAGAACAAATGGACAAGTTTTTGCTCGCCCAACATTATTGGGATATGTTCTATTAAAATCTTACAGGTATATCAAATAGAAAATGGTTTCAAAATTAGGATATCACAACGGCACAAGGCACAATAAGCATTATACTAGACCCAACACATCGTCTTAAATGCTAGGGCTCCTTTAAAACCAATATTCTCAGTTTGAGATGTTATGCTGATCAGACGTACCTAAAATAATTGTTGCTTAATGTACTTGCTACTCACTTGATGCAAGCAACTAAATTTGGAAAGACAACACTAATATCCCAGGCAAAAAATTCATTTTAGTTTCACAACCCTGTCCCCTGCCATCCAAGAAGAGAGAGAGAGAGAGAGAGAGAGAGAGAGAGAGCAACAGAAACAGAGACAGATACGATACAGATACAGCTACGGCTACCTCAAGTGAAGTACGCATTTACTGTCCACTTCATAATCTTCTTCCTTTTCTTCTTCTCGTCCCTTTTCACCGCCTTCAGGTTCATTTAGAAGACAAATGCCCTCCATTCCATTAAATTAAATATAGGAAATGATTTTTTGTGTGTGTGCTTAACAGAACACAATTTCACGCACTGTCTTTGATATTTATACTAACAATAGTAGAAGAGGACTTTGTTGAAAATTGAAACATCCTTTTAGAGGGAAAAAGGCACACCCTCCAACTGTGAGAGATCTGTTTTGAAAAAGACTTGAGTTCTTGATATTTAAAAGGTGATTCCAGTGGCTACATGGAGTACCTAGGAAGGGAAGGAATCATCAAATTTTTTAGAGCAAGCCTATGTCCTATCAAGAATTCAAGCCTTAATTTTTGAGAATCTTGTATACACGCAGTCAGCTTCTCGATTTGGTTAAGTAGTTGTCATTATGGATTTTCTAAACAAGATTATTCAAGATAACTTGAGGGCATGAAGCTTATTGCATTTGCTCCACTTGTACATGGGTGGCATGCCCTTGGAATCATATTGATACAACTTATGATGACTTGACAAAACAAACAGGAAAAAGGCACAAACTATATTGAACAAAAGGAATAAAGCATAATGCTAGGATGACAAGCGAGTTCCACCCACAAAGCAATTTTTTTCTACACAAATTACCTGCATGCAATTCCGAAATTTCTTCACTCTCAAGCATATGCACAGGAAGATCTTTCATTGCCTCCCTTGCAGACTGCTCCCATTCCTCTAAATTTTTTGTCCCTTTTTTTTGGTGGGGGTGCAGGGGAATATGTTCCCTATATTTTCCCTACAATTACCGGAATCCCGAAATTTCCCCACAAGTACAGCCAAATTCAAGCAATCCAGAAGTGGCATACCAGTATACCACAAACCGACAGCTCACATCTCTTATAATTTTTAATTCCAATGGTTTTCCACACTTTCAACCCTTACAAAATCCTCATAAGCAGGATTTCCATCCATACCAAGCTCCTAGCCAGGCACAGAAGTCCCAGAAAGTAAATTGCAAGCGCTATTAACGAAAAAGGAACCTCATCTCATCAATGGTCAATACACAACAGAATTGACAACAAATAGGGCCCTTTCTTGCCTCTCTCCCCCTTTGCAGCGAAAATTGGCCCATCTCCTTTCATTTTCTCCAACTTTCAAAAACTAATATGGGAAAGCGACTGCCAGAATCACTCTTCCACCAAAGGCAACACTTCTAGACATAATAAAAATGAAGTGAGATGATTCCCCCAGTCACCAAAAAGAAACCCAACGAAAAAAAAAAGAAAATTTATTGAAGAGTCATTGCTGCAACACCAGTTTCCACCAACTTTCGCTAGAGGGTTCACATATTCCCAAGCCCCATCCAGCAACATTTGACTGTTCACTCAGTTAAAAAATGTTTCTACTGTCAAAGAAACCTTAAAGTGAAAGGCCTTTTCACAACAGTTAAGTGAAACATCGCATACGAGTACAACCTGGCACTACTCTGAAGGGAAAAGGAAGTACAAAATTCAAAGATTCACAATCATCCCCACTGGCAAACCCACCCCAAAAAAGGCACACGAAAAACGAGACCAGTAAACGGAAAATATCTCAGACGATAGTCTACTCAAACTCAAAATCCGCCATCAGCTAAATAAACAAAAAGTCAATCACAAAAAAGTATAAGACAGCAATGTTATTACCAGCTACATTAGCAGTGCGAATTAATACCAAGCTATATCACTAGTGCGCTATCAGATGAGTGGACAACTAGAGACTGATGAAGAAAAGATAATCGGAGATTGATGAAGCATCGGTATTACCCTTCAAACACAATAGCAAGAGTATTGCCAACATGATTATGCTAGATTCATACAGGATGAGGTGAAATGTTTGTATATTATGTCAAAGTCCACAATTTAGGAATACAAGCCAAATGTCCACATCATAGTACTAAAACCTATCTTCTCACGCCAGCTTGCCAGATTTTAAAATATTGGGGAATATCGCAAATTGCAATGCATCCTTTATTGTTCTTCAGCGCAGTGATAGTTCTTTGATAAAAGGAAAAAAAAAAAATCAAACTATAAAAGCCTTTGGAGGACATCACAAATGGGGAAAGCATCAAGAATGAGGGGTAGAAGGATGCTACCTGCTTCTATAGGACGAGAAAATCCAACATGTCACAGGAAATATGTAAATTAGAAGACATGAATGATAAGCATTTTAAAAAATAATTAATTGATCAATAATAGACAATTACCTCTTGAGGATGAATGATAAGCATTTTAAAAAATAATTAATTGATCAATAATAGACAATTACCTCTCGAACATCCTCAAGGAAGGCTTCGTGTGATCCCCCATATGCTCCCACAGCCAACCTCAAATCAATTGTTCTAAAATCAAGCGGACGAGCCACCATTGCGGGGGATCCAAGAAGACCCTCCTCGTCATTCTCAGAAGAATTCATCAAATTTCTCCCCACTAAATTACAAAAAACTTTCTCTTCATCAGCTGAGGCAGCACGACGTAAAAGAATACGGCATTGCCTCATAATTATGTCAGATATAGATACAACAGTCTTCTTTTTCCTTTCCTTGCGGGCTTTCTGTTGTGAGCCTTCATTAACAACATTTGCCAAAACTGACAGGACAGCTTTCTGCATTAACAGCAAGAAGCAAAGATATTACAAAGAAAGCATGCAACGTACTAAAACCCAACACTTAATACAATAGTAGTTTTTACTATTAAACAAGTATGACTGCAGAATTCAAGTTCATAGTCACAGAATAAGAGGAAGTGACCAAGAAGCGCAGCCGGGAAATATTTGGTACACAACATTAAATTTCATTTTCCACTAAACTGCATGAAAGGAACTTAAGACACGGTAATAAATGTGGACACATCAGAATTGCTCTGAACAAATCTCTGTCCCCACTCAAAGTTAGAAATGTTTTGACATAACAATGACACTAAGGTAACACAAACCTCTATGCCGGCCTACAAGAAATGACCAGAACAGAGCTAACACAAGCCATTACCTTTGTAGGCCCCGAAGCATTTCCTTTATAAACCTCCTTGCTGATAGAATGTTCCAGTATCTTTCTTGCCCAATCTGGTGGATCCTTCTCCAGAGCTTCATACACACACTTCCGGATTCTTGTCCCTACATTAGTAGGCAGCTTCCTAACGGGTTCTAGTGGTTGAGCCCATTCAGGAATGTCACCATTATTTGGTGCTGCCTTTCCTGAAGCACCAACAGGATCAGGATCATCATCTTCTATCATTAGAAGATCATTTTCGATGGTTGGAGCTCCATAAATTCGCTTAGTAGCCTCTGCAAGCAACTGATGATTGAATATGTTAGTGCACCAGCGGTCTCTCATTCTTGGCGCTGTACATGGGAAAGAAAAATACAAATACGCCATCTTTAACCTCTTAAATGCAGCATGCCACAAATGGTTTTTGAAAAGGAGAGGGTGGTGTAGCATTGTACAAGCTCATATTGAGAACCAAAGTATTTCCATGAATAGATGCACTTTGGAAGGGATATAGATGAACACACTAAATGAAAGAGTGTTCCTAAGACCACATTTTATGCAAGAGAAAAATAAACAGACCAGATCAACCATATCCATCCACGGTATTTATAATGAACTCCTTGTCCCAGAAGAAAAGCATCAAACTGCTATGTAAAAATTGAGTGGTTTCCAAAAAGTGTGGCAATTACAACTCTTATAATCTTCATCAATTTATAAGGTAACAATTTTCTATCAGTCCAACCATCTAATTGCTCCAGATCCATTTCGCACACACTGATTGGTCCAACCATAAGATCTAATAAGAGAATCAAGTTTGATAAATTCACTAGCATTCACTCCTTAGTCCTCCATATGATTAGGCTTTGTAATGGGGCTGAAGCTAGAGGCAAATCAGCTTTGTTCACTTTATTATATCCAAAACCTACGGACCAGGAAAATTCTAAGTGAACAGAAGCTTTCACTCACCGCAGCTCTCTCAGATAAATTTCACAGATCCACTGGAAAATTCAGGGTGAAAACCATTTCATCAGATAAGTGAAGAAAGCCAATACTAAGTTGCTCCAAATACAAAGATATTAATTCCCGCAAAGACCATGACATCACAGGCTAAAGCTGAAGCTTTATCACAAAAAGTGGTCCAACATAGCAATTACAAATCAGCACATTGTACTTAATCCCAAGAGGCAAGTAAGCACAGTTGCATATATTTGCCATCACAATTTTACATGCCAGGCTGGCAATAGCACATTCATGATGGTCCTCAAACCACATAAAACTTTGAACAGTTTCAACCACTACATCAGTCCAAGATGGCCAAAAAGACACAACTCTGTAGCTCACTGGGAACAGTGTAGCTTGATCAAGCTACACATAATTCTATACTAGATTAATTTCACGATTACAATCACCTCATGATAAAAGCAGAAATAGATATGTATGACAAGCAAGGTTCAAATTTCTCATCAAAAAGCAAGTTACCAGGCGGAAACTGCAGATACGTTTCATTAATTTCATAACTTATAAAAATTATTTGCTCAATTTTTACTTTACAGGTTATTAATCTCGACAATAATTAACATATCTCACTGTAGCATTACCACAGTGGTCTAAAATCTGCTTCATAGTTGAAACAAATCCAATGAAGAACACAACAAATTATCCAACATTAGCAGCAGAGAGTGGACACAAACTCATGCAGTAGATGCCTATTTAGTCTGCTAGAACATAGTTAATCATACAAGAATGCCCACTTGACTACAACAACTCCCAATGGGTCTTGCTTTCGCGGGATATGGGGAGATTCATGTATAAGCAACCTTACCTCCTCAGGCAACTCTGCTCCGAAGAGAGGTTGATTTCACGAGATCAACATAAAATTATTTTGAGAAAATATTTAAAAGATGGAAACAAAATGCCAAAGCTATAATATGATCTAAAGCTAAATTTACCATTGGCATAGCCAAGTCAAAGGAATCTAATGCACAAGAACATAGTTTAATCATACAACAATGCCCAATTGACCCAATTACAATTTTGAAGTACATGAAATGGAAGCTAGAACAACCTAATATGGAAAAACAAACATTAGGTTGTGGAAGTCATTGAAGAAGAGCTAAGCTTCACATACTTCATGGATGAAAAAGTAATTCCAACAATGCTAATGGCCTTCCGCATATGGAATTACCTCATCAATAGACTTTGCCCCTTCGTCATCTAAAACTCCTCTTTCTTCTGTTCATTCATCTTTTCGTTTTTTTCCCCCATTCTAGGGGGGAGGGGCTCGTACATTCGTAACTCCATGCTGGACTTGGTGGGTGGGCTTTTTTTTGGGGGGGGGGGGCACTTTTGTATTTATTATAATTCACAAATCACATGAACCACTCATGCTTCTCTTTCAAGTTTGATTTTTGACAGAGAGATAGATTACATAATTTACATGGAAGATAAATGATGCTCAAAACAATTGACAGCCCTTACGAGTTATGTACACAAATACAGAGTAAATCATACTCTAAAATCTATGAAAGCTATTACGAACATGTTGGCCTTGGACCATAACAACAGCAAGCAAAAGAGATCAAATCTTATAGAAAACTATAAATTCATTAAATGCTTCCTAGATACATTGTGAATACAACGAATTTCAATAGGAACCCCAAGGTCATCACAATAACTCCACATAATCAAAAATAGCTATCTTAGAACGTCGTCAGGGCAATGTCAACCAAATATAAAAGACAAGCAAAGACCCATAATTTTAGCTATAATTAACAGAGTCGCACCATACCATATCTCCACGGTCGACATTCAAGGACAAGCAATCCAAAAATTAGACTAAGTTTGTGCAGTTAGTGATACACATTTCACAGTCCAAAGCAAGTGATCTAGAGGCATTCCTAGTACCTATGGTTTTTCATTTTAAATTCCTAACTCTTCAATATATACTAATTTGGTAGGACATAATATGATACTGCTGAAGAGATATTCTTCACTTAAGTTAGTTTTCAATATACCTATGTTTAATGAGAATGTCATCAATAGGGGAAAAGTTGAGAACGAATCATCATCCTATCTTTTTTATAAGAAAAATTTTACATGATGACAAGTTAGCCCAAAAAGGAGGCGGCAAAGGAAACATCGTATAAGGAGAGTATATGGAGCTCCCAAAACAACGGAATATATGTATCACCCCCCTTCAAAATTGCAAGAACAAGACATCAACAATGATAGCGTCGTAAGCTTCCACTTCTGGGGGTAGAGCTGGAGAAGCAATTGATAAATTCGATGATGTTGCCCACAAGCATGTCGATTCAACCAATTTTGTATGTTTTGATACCTTAATGTGAAAGGCATCTCAAATATTGACATTCTGAAAGTTGCACCAATAATAGCAAAAGAACCCAAATCAATCTCCTGGTAAGCGCTGTTTTGAGAGAAAGAAGTGAGTCAAGTGACGAATTCATCAAGAAAAACGGTTATCTCCTCACCTCTAGAATGTATAAAAAGTTGCTCATCCAGCATGTTTCGGGTTACCAACATGTGAATACATAGCCTCTAAGATGGATTTAGCAATTTCATCGAACCTTGCTCAAAGATTAAAGGTCCAGTATTATGGAAGAACTTAGAAGTAGAGGTCTTTACGACTACATTTAGTAAAAGCAAACTCTTTTAAATCAATACGAAAACACTCTTTAAAAGAGTCTTGCTTTTACTAAATGGAATCTTCTTGAACAAGTGGTTAAAGATTTCAGAAGGCATAGATAGAATTGAATAAAGTGGTAGATATGCCGGCATAGGATCTCAACACAATCAACAAGGAAAAAAAGGGCTTCGTCTGTCAACTACTAATATTGAGGTGCCAATTTCTACATGGGCACAAGTGCCTTGCCAAGGCCAAAATAGGTATAATCATAATGTGGTCGTCTTTGTTGTTAAGCAAAAGACTTCAACGCATATAGGAATGGCAATTTGCTAAGAAAAGGGAAATTGCAAGGGCAAAGACATTTCTAAGGGCCCATTTCATCCTGAATTACTTCTACCATATTGTGGAACACTGGTGTCAGTACTACTGTCCTCTGTCCAGTTCTTTGTAATAGCAAGGGAGCTTAGAGATCTTTCAATCATATTTTCTACAAATAGCAAGGGGTAGATTTCTTAAGCCAATCAACATATGAGTTGCCTTCTCAATAGAAACAAGTTAAGTTCTCTTGCCCCTCCAACGCGAATCATTTAATGGTGTGCATTCTTCCAACTAGTTGTTCAAACAGTAAAGATATCCTTTTGGATGAGGAAAAGTATACTGGTAAGCACGATCCATAGAGGATTGCTCCAGGCGGAGACAACAACATAGTATCTTTTTGGGAACTGCTTCAGCACAGTGAACGGTTAGGACAACTACAGATGGGGTAGAAACATTGTATGGCAAATGCAGTACACATGCTATCGAGTCAGTGGAAGAGTTTGCCGACCAGGAGGAAACTAAGCCTTGCGTAGGTTGACAAGTGTTACTGAAGAATCGTAGAGGTTCAAGCAAACCATCAATCTTTCTCCTTTTTCACAGTTCGTAGCAAGCATAGCCAAGTTGCAATAGCGGCAAGCATCACAAGCATGGGAATCAAAGAACTTACCATTATGAAAGTTTGGATTTGAAGCGGAAACCGGTTGTTTTGATTTATGAGGAAGGGCAAAGATGTCTCAGGAAACGAGCCCTTAAGAGGCATTCATGTCTTTGCCAGAGCTAATCCTATGCAGGTCATCGTTGTTTTCTCATCTCAGTTGACATATTAAGGTTAGTTATATCCTATGCACAGTCAGGAAGGTAGGTCTTTCCAACTGACTAAGCCAGGATAGATGACCTTGTAAGCTAAATCCTGCCTGCATTATCTAGCTAACGAGAGCAGAAAGGCAAGTAAGAAAGGGACCAAACTGCCAGTTTATAAGTTTCATTATGGCCCTCAGGATATCATACCATGTTTTAAGAGGATCATGGAAGTTACTGTTAGAAAGCAAGAAGAATAAAGCTTTGAAAGCTATAAAAAAAGCATGTGACATCTATACACATGCGGCTTACATTTCAGGGTCCTTGTCATGCTTTATGCTTAGGATATTCATATTACATCGTATCACAGACAACATAGACATGAAATCAATTACTGCAACAATGAAAAGAGAACCACATGCAAAGTATAAGATGTACAAAGTCCCGCAGATGCATGTAACACTGATCATAGTCTGCACAATAAGAATTCTAGGAATCCCAACACGCTGCATTTCTTGCATGCTAGGGGAGAAGAACCAGAGAATATAGACTCCCAAGGCATCAATGATTTCTTAAATATTGCGACTACTTTTAAGTTATATTTCCAATACTTCAATACTCAAAATTATTCTAGGATTCAAGAGCACAAAGCCAAGACAGGTAAGTGAAATAAAAACCTACTCCAAACACTTGTTTACTTGGGAGGAAAAAGTTCAACTTCTTGAAGGGAACTTGAGCACCTGTATTTTCAAACTAACGGAGAATGATGCACGGACATACCAGACCAGATATATAATCTAGGCAGCATTACAATGTGGACGCTAGGCGCTATAAACAACATTGTTCACAGAAAAGATTCTAGACAGAATCTAACTGTTTCTTCATGTTGGATGCTATTTGTTATTATATTTTGGCTTATGGCTTCAAACTTAGGTCAGAACTCACTAACACTAATATTGCTTTTTGCTTGTTTTGTTATTGTATTGATATCTTAGGATTAATTATATAATAAACTTAGGTGTTCACCTAAGTTCCCTACAATAGCACCTCAGTTATCATAAAATTCCCTTTAGTTTTCTCCCTTACAAATAGTGCCTCAATCATCATCAAATCCCCTTTAGATTTCTCCAGTTTCTCACCAAGTTCTAAAAGCCACTCTTTCTTGGTGGATTCTAGGAAATGTCCCTAGTACATTAACTAGAGCACCTATAGAGTTAAAGTCCTGTGCCATTGGATCAGAATACTAAAATAACAGCCATCTTAGAATTACTACTTTGTTACCCCATTAGAAAGCAATTAATGCTTATACATATTTGATCTCAAAATAAATAGCATAACATACTTGTTTCATAGTAATCAAGAAATAGTGTTGAGTTTTGTGAATTTGTCCCAAGTTAGAGAGGTACACCATCAGGTTTTATTTTTACCAATCCAAAGATCTCCCTCGACAAATTGACTTTACAGGCACAAAATCTTCTAAAGTTCACAAGTACTTAGCTGAAGACACCTGAATTTGTACTCATAGACACTACATCTATATCCAAATCTGCCACTCTTTTTACAACTTTGCCAAGATCTGCATCATTACTTGTCGAATTCTCACCATAAACTTTCACCTATGAGTGGAACCCTGTTGCAAGTTGAGATACAAATATACAGCAGAGAGATCCATGAAGAGATTGACGAGGACATTTTCACCTTAAGAGAAATTGTAAACAGATTAATCTTTTCAACGTAAAATAACCAAAGGACTGCTCTTCTGCCCCACCTTAGATTAAGCCTACTGACAGGCATCACAGAAAATCAGACGGGACCGGTATTGAGACTAATGGGCGCTCGGAAACATCAACAGAGTAACAAGAAAATGGGAGTAGAAGCAGGCATTTCATCATCACTGCCCAACAGTGGAATACCGAAGCTTAGCACTTCAACATTGAAGTTCGGCTGTAACTAGTTTGGCTGTAACAGATTAATACAGTATAACAAGCAAAAGATTTTAAAGAAGAATTCAGAGAAATTAGAAACATCTACCTGACAGCAAAAATATATAAACTTTTACTGCAATACAGCACAAAACCTGCAAAAACAATCTTACCTGTGCATCAGCTTCGATTCCTGCCAACCCAATGAGAGAGCCACAAAGCACTCCACCATCCCCCTGCAAGCAGCGAAACACCTTGCCACATTCACCCATACCAGTTTCTGCCAAATCAAGATTTCCATCCATGGATAACAGAGCTAAGGTGTATCTCCGAGCTAATTCTGGCCAGGTCAATTCATTAATAGGCAGCAGATTAAGCTTTGGTCTTATCGCAAGGATTGAGCTATCAACATCTTTCCTTCTACCCCGCCTTGACTTGGGCTCACCATCAATGCTGGGATCTACTACAGCTGCCACCTTTATCTGCAGCTCACTGACAAGCACATCAAGTAATGCGATGTGCGCTCTCCTCAAGGACAGACAAGCACAGTTGCTGTACGTAGACAATGCTTGTCTGTGAGCCTCTTCACTCATCACCGCAGGCTCCATCCTTATGAACCTATTCTCCTCAGGTTGATCAGCCTCACTGCTTGATGAAGAAGTTTGTTCGCTGCGCACACTAGATCCATCAGGGCCACCTTGACTGATCGTTTCACAAGGTCCATGGTCAGAAAAGCTCTTAAACCATGGGCTAATGAGTTCCTCCTCCATTTTATTGAAGTCCAGAGGCTCCAAACTCAGAATCTCATGGAAACGACGCAGTAATTCCCAAACCTAAATCGAACGGGAAGCACGTAAAGAACCCAGATATCAACATACATACATACATACATACATACATATATAAAGCAAACAAATAACTCATTGCACCCAGAACAATTCCTTGGAGTAACTGTGTACATACCTGGAGAACATCACCGACAAGATGCGGTGGAAGCTTGAGACCTAAATGCTTCCCAATGGGGCGACTATAATTGGCAGTAATTGGCTCCCTGTTGGCCTTGTATTCTCTGTACAAGCCATCTAAAACAGTATCTTGACATTGATCTATACTCTTCCCATTCATGAGTAACAGCCCATTTCCAACCAAAGGTAATTTTGAATGATCATTTCTTCTCCTCAAGTATTCATACTGCAGACATTTATGTGCATCAGGAGATTGTTCTACAAGTTCCTGAACAAATTCCACATCTACTCCAAACCTATCCATATTCATCCAATTCTTTAGAGCTTCAATGGTTGAATCAAGCTCTTCATGACTTTTCACAACAGAGGGCACTTTTAAGGAGCCCGACAAACTGCAAAATTTATCCAGCGATGATCTGTTCTTATCATTCAAGATTTCATGAATGGAAGGTGTTCCATCTTCTACATGCTTGCAAAAGAACTTCAGAGAACCCATCTGCTTGAATATTTGGCAACAAGCGTCGGCAAGTTTCTGAGATAAAATGTTCCACACTACAGATGCCGAACAGCCATCTACTGAAAACTCACCGATCTTCTCCCCTACAGGTGAACTTTCATCTGAGGAATCTTGTGGCATCCCACGAGAACTACAGGGTTCAGCACTTGAATGGCTTGTCTTCTGAGCATCAGCCTCATTAGGGCCACTTAGAAGAAACGATAAAGCATCACCTTCCACAGGCAGGCCAGGATCAGCAAGAATCACCTCAATACAGCAATCATCATGTGGGGTAGTCAACATTTCTCTTTCATTTTTATATTCAGAATCTGATTGTACACAGTATCGCCTAGTCAGAACGGTTGAACCATAAGGAATGGGGAGAGCTGAGCATGAAAACCTCCTGACCTTGAAAACAGGTCCAGTGTCACCACCATCCAAGATATCGCACAGAAAAAGAGAACCGGTTATTTTATCATGCCAACATGACCTATAACCAACCGGCCAAATCTGACTGGAATTATGATATGATGTTCTTGCATCAATCTTTCCCAAGGAGAGAATGAAAAAATCCTCATATTGAAGGGGGAGACCTTCCTGAACAGAGAAACACATATAAGGCATGAAGAGAGTCACTAAATAAGATGACGGCATACACAATGAGCATACCATATCACCAAAAAGACAAAGCAGATCAAAAAGTTTGCAAAATCCATCGCAATAAGCACACTTACATGAAATTGACAGATGTCATCAGCGCCATTTTCTTCATGCACAGGTTCAACAACTTCTACCATTTTCTCACGCTTACATGTAGAGAATTGGTCAGTTTGCACACTGGATAGGAAATTATTATTGTAGCCACCAATCAGACTGCCCCCATTCTCAATGAGACCATTTCCAATGGGAAGTCTTGTAATCTTCCTTCTTTTTGGAAGATGCAGTCCATTCCGTCGTAAAGAAGAGCCATCATCACTCCTTGCTTCAGGCTCCATAGCATTTCCATTGGACACTAGCCCAAGATAACAAGCAACATCTGACATGGTTTCAAAGATGCTCCCATCTGGAGCACAGTAAACAGCATAAGATTCACAACCATTCTTCAACTGTTTGAACTCCACACGCCAACCTTCCTCCAGGATCCCATGCCTTTCGGAAACAAATTCTCTAAGGGACTGCAAAACTTCATTTGGACTTCGGGATGGATATCTAAAGGTTGTATTACTACTCCTAATTCTTCCTAGCTGAGAGCTATATGCTATGTCCTCAAAGCTTCTAGCAATAGAGAATTTGTGATGTAAAACATCTTGAAAATCTAGTCTCGCCGTATGTGCTACTAGTCCAGGCACTTTATGCAACCCAAATCCATTACTTGAATAGATCAAATTTGAATATAACAGCGGGCCACCAGGTGTATAACCATGAAAAGCATCTTCACCCACAGATTGCTTTCTAGAAAAAAGAAAGGTAAAGAATTAAAACAATGAATACTAAACATAGTGCTTCAAACAAAAGATTGAACTAATAATCAAATACGTTAAAGCATATATCATTCATGACAAGTTACTGGAAAAGGAAAGATAGCCAAGAGTATTAGAGGCCAAACTTTTCACTCCACCGAAAAAAGTTACATGCATATACATGTGTGTGTGTGCGCGTCTATAAATGTAGATGGGTCAACGCAGGCACCTTAAAGGGGATAATGAGACTGTCACCGAAGCACTGCAGGGTGAGATTGGAGTTCCACGGAAGCTACCAACATCAATTCACACTACTCAAGCATTGCCACCAAAGTTATAATCCATTACATTTACCGGCAAGGAAAGGACACAGATGAATTTTTTTCTGTCATTGATTTCTCTACCTTTTCTTATCTTGCACTGATCCTGGCAAGAAGGTTTACTTACATACTATCTGCTTACCTTGCGCGCACACACACGGATGCGTGCACATGAGCATCATTCTCAGCAACCACTAAAGATACATGAGCCATCCTTTCATACTCAGCAAAAGTTACCCATTAACCAACTGGTTTGAACCATTCTAATTTACTAGTGTAGCTTTAATCTATTTTCTCAAAGTCTTAATAGCTCAAGGATCAAATTTTCATCGCCTGAGATGGTTTTCCATCTCCCTCCCTCCACAGTAATCCCGTCTTCTCTCCCAATCTCACCTGCCCAAAAACCCAAAAAAAACAGAAAGAAGTTCCCCCAAACCGAAAGTGAAGGCTGATCTCCTTCAGAGTTCAGTTTTACATAAGTTGCCAAAACAGCCAAATCACTCACTTTCTTTAATGACAATATACCAGGGCACTTATGTTACTGATGAATCTAAGCCTTCAGTAGTGGTCTGTTCCACATACTTCTCTACATAAACCAAAATGTCAGGAAAACATAAATATCATGACAACACACACACCAAGATAGGACATGAAGGGCACTAGCATTGTGCCCAAAAAGTTCCAGACAAAGCTTTTAAGTCCCCAAGCTTAATTCCTCCTACATGCAAGATAGCTCAGCTCTCATTCCACATCCCTGCCCCTACACAGTCAAGTGAAAGGTGACATGACACCTCCTCCCCCCGGGCCCGAAAACCTGATAAACCTAACACAAAATATTCAGACAATCCAACATTCTGTAAGTAAATAAGAGCAATTTAATTTGTGATCAGCTCTTTGACCTTAGTTTTAGATAAAAAACAGTTCTTTCATAACTAGACAAGACAGGATGTCACACAAAGAGACATCATTCTACTCCAGTGAAAGGCACGGATATGGGCGTCTTGATTCAAAGTGCACGAAGAGACAGGTTTAATGCATCAAATGATGCCATGAGAGCTGCATTACAGTGATCTTCCAAGGTCAATGCATCCTCTAATGAAAGTGTGTAATCAAAGATAGGCCTCAAAAGGACCTGCTAGCACTTAGCACCAGCTATTAGCCAACAACACAGTCTATCTCATACGGACATTTAACCTATCAACCTGAAATTTGGAGCATTTCTGCCTCACAAAGAACCCAGAATCATAACTACTTGTCTAAAATGAAGCTTCATACTTGCCATTCTCTTTTTCTCCCCCTCAATTAAATCAAGGTTGACCACCCAGTAATAGGTAATCCTTGTAGAGAAGCTACTTGAAGCACAATCTATAATTCATCTTCTCCCTTTTCCCCATTCCTTCAGGTATGATAAGTAAGTAGATGTCCACATTTTTCACAATAATTTTTAAATACCAATCTTTTAAACCCCCCCCCCCCCCCCAACCAACCCCCAACCAAGAAAAAGTATCTCCCGGAAAAAGTTCACCCAAAAGAAAAAGAAAAAAAACAGAAGAAAAAGAAAAGGAGATAATAATTAAGATTATTTCGTGATTAGTACAAGAGAAGGAAAAAAGCCACTTGAAATCTCCACGTAAGCACATGCATGTGCAGTAAGGAATCTCCAGCTAAGCAAATTCCAGTAAGGAAATTTATCTCCGCAAAACAGATCCAAATAACTAATGTTCCCATGGTAATATCTGCTTAGGTCTATCAGAATACTTTCTTCCTGCCTTCCCCAGACAAATTAAAAAACATAAAATAAGATGTCCTCTTTGGCAGAAATTCTTCCAAAAATTGCTGTTCAAACAATCAGATGGTCATCGTTCTCTGATTATGTGTTCAAAAGCTTCAGCGATCATGAAAGTATTAACCACAAAGAGACAACGTTTGGGACCAAACATCCCCGCACCAGCTATATAAGAAGCTTTACACCTATAATAGCCAGATTTGCCATTTTGCCCACCATACCTGTGTTGCACACAACACAACGTATAGGACATGGGGCACATGTCAGACATGTCCAAACTTGAGAATAAAGGCGAAACAAGTAAGGAATAAAACAGGTATTTTCCTCCTCTGTTCATTATGCTTTCAAATGGGTTTTAAGTGTTTACTGGTTTGACAAGTTAAAAACTTTTCTTTCGCATTATGTCCTTATTTTGCCTACGATTTGGATCTAGTGTAGTAGTGATTATTTGGATTTCGTTTTTTTATAAGGACTATTTGGATATCATTAATAACTGTGTATGGTTCTAGGATTGGAGTTCTAAACATTATGGAATTACTTCAACAGTTATTTTTAAAGATGTGAAGAGATAACTATCCATATCTATATCCGAATTTTGGATAGCGTACCAGAGCCCTAAATTTTAGATCTATGAGAAGTTAGTAACTCAGACCTGCACCCCAGTCCCACACCACTTACCCAAGTCCATTTACATAGTTGACTAATGCTTAAGAGCTAAGACAGCATTTTATCCTGGAATTTTCAGGTATTACAAAAATGTACAGCAGCATCTGCCAATATTTGGTCTTATGCAGTCTCCAAATCATAGCACAACAACATTTGTTGCATGGAAAACAATCAAAAACATATTAGCCGCGATGTGTTTAAAAAGGTACATCATGACGCATCAACTCCCCCATTAAAATTGCCTTCCATTCTTCCCCTTACCCTAAATACAAATTGCAGACACCACAACCCAAAAGTCGAGCAAAATTTTAGAAAACTAAGATAATGGTCCAGTTTCCATTCACCCTTGACTTGCTCTGAAGGATTATTCTCATATCTATCACATTTCTTAAAGGAGACATATAATGCGAGATATAGGAATCATGAAATACAGCATTCTTAACAGCTCAATCCCACTCTACCCTAGCATCTAACTCCACATACTAGTCTGTCAGCATCAATGGCAGAGCCAGGATTTTGAGTGAGGGGAGCCGAGATTGGGAAAATTAAAGGGCACTTCCAAAAAAAAAACAGAAAAGGCAGAACGAAGAGTCGAATCAGGGACCTCCCACCCAAAACAAGGGGCAACCATCACCCTGCTATGCACTCCTATGATGTATACTTATGAACTAATTAATATATATCAATTTTTCTTAACCACAAAAATATCCCACATTTAATTTTTTTTCTCCCTAAAAGCTGGGGGGTCAATTGACCCCCTTTGCCCCAACATAGCTCCACCCATGGTCAGCATGACAAGTTGAGTTGGAAAGAAGAACCCATTATCCATGATCAGATTCTGCATGCTAAACATACAGCAACCAGCATGCACACAGAAAAACACACAATTGAGCATAATATTCTTATTCTTGTCCAAAGACTGCAGCCATTATAACACTGTAATTCTTGCCCAGCATTGCTGCGAAGTCTGCCATGCAATTACCATACTCAACGACCCACAACACAAAACATGCAGGAGCGGCAAGAAAACCCCAAATGCACATTTTGAACGCATCAAAACCAAGTTCCATTTACTTCTAGAATCTACCATTAATTTCATCATTAACAAAAGTACCAGTTAACTAATTCCCATTTCCTGACTTGAATAAAGAGCTCAAATTCCCACCCAAGATAACTAACATTTCGAATAACTCAGTAACAACAAGGGAAAATAAAAGCAAAAACAAATGCAGGGAACCTCGTACCTCAAATCCCGCATCCCACTGCCGCCGCCATTTCCTACCACCTGAACCTCCCCATCACCATCACTAGGGGGCGAAGCATTCATGTCCAACAACCTAACGCCGCCCTCCTTCTTCCTCCTCCCGAGCGGCCACCGCCGACTTCCGACTCCTTCGCCAGCGCAGTCCCGGCAGACCCACTCCTCGAGCAACGGCAGCAAAGCAGCGGTGACACCGGCGCAGCCGAAATGGAAGCCTCGCTCGCAGCCATCGCAGACGAGCCGCTCACTGGCGGCCTTGGGCGGCGCAAGGCCGCAGCCGGAGCACGCCGGCGAAGAGTCGTCGGGGATCTCGGCCGGCGGGCCCTCTGGCGGTAGAGGGTTGTCGTGGATGGAGCGGACGAGGGAGGTAGGAGAGAGAATGAAGGAGGATGAGGATGGAGAAGGTAGGGTTTCGGATGGAGATGGGATTTCATTGAGATCGATTGCTAGAATCGACCGGTGTTGTTGTTGATGGTGATGGGCAGAAGAAGAGGATGAGGAAGCCATGGGTGAGTCTGTCTGAGTCACCGGGGGCGAGTCAAGAACGAGTTGGGTTGGTGGGCGTGGGGTTGTGGCATTGTTTGTTCAACTTCCGAATCGGAGGAGAGAGAAAGGCAGACCGGATGTGACTGGAGAGTCTGTTTGAGGATGAAGAGAGAGAAAGAGACAAAGGGTATAGAAGGGACGAAAGCGAGCCTCTCGTGAATAGTGAAAAGGGCGGACAATGGGAAAACAGAAGACCAAAAAGAGAGGAGAAAGGGGGGGTTGAAGCTGATTTTTTGAGATTTATGGTGGCAGTTTTGGTTGCGGTTTTAGTTTTGGTTTTGGTTTGGTTTGGCCCCAAAATCTCAATTTTTAGTCTGCAATGAAGGATGGTATTGGTAAAGCGTAACAATAAAGCCTAGGGTTTGGGTTTGGCACGTGGTGGGAGTGGGATGGATTACAAAGAAGACTGTTATGCCTGCCCTTTACCTTTGTCTTTGTTTTTTGCTTGTGAGAGTTGGTTTCCAGAGATTGTTTTACTTTTTTGCTCATCTACCCATTTTGTTTTATTTTTAACCTTTTTGTGCAATAGCACATTGACTGAATCAACATTAAGGGACTTCATCAACTAGATTAAACGGTGAACGATAAATTTATGCGATAATAGATAACCATGTTTGAAGGGGGTTTTTTGTGCGACTGGTAAATAGTGAAGGCATGAATATTAGAATGGCAATATCTCTCTTTTGTTTAATAGTGTGGTGTGATGATTTCTAATGAAATTGTTTATTAATGCCTTTTTTGTTTATGACTAAAACCAATGCACCCAATATTTTGTAATTTTTTTCCATTTTTACAATTAATAATACTCATAAAATTCAATGAATCATCCAACTCTTTCAATTAAATAACTTAGGTAATCTCCAACATTAAATTCAATAAAAGAAAAGGTAAATTAACTAACAATACGAATACCAAAACCAATTGTATTATTGAAATAAGAAGACGAAGAGGAAACAATGTTTGTTGAGAGGAAATGGTGAATTGAAAAGAAAAACAATTATTTCAAAATTGATGGTAAAAGTATGTTCTTTTCATTTGGAAATAAGACCGGAAAAAGGAAAGAAGAGGGAATGAATGGAATTTTTTTTTTGAGAGGATGGAAGGAATGCGAGGAACTAGGAAAGAGTGGGAAGAGTTAGAAGAATGGGATGAATGAGAAATAATGGAAATGATTGGGACATTTTAGGAAGGAGTGTGAAGGAATTAGAAGAATGGACAAATTTTTATTTACCAATGGAAAGAGCAGGCATTAACTGGTTGTAATTAATAAGGTAAGTAACACAGTTAAAAGCATGACAAGTTAATGATAAGAAATTCTTCAAGTCATATGTCAAACTTAGACGGGAAATAAAAACAAGAAGCAACATTAGAAAGAAACTGTGAAATAATTTTGAAAATGCATTACATCGAAGTCGACCTTTGCAATTGGATAGTGATACAAAGAAAAACACTAAATTTGACCTTAAAACAAACTATAAGTTGTATATTTGGCCAATATGTGCTAAAAAATTAACCCACTAATTACACAAATCAATATGCTACATCCTATACATTTGGGAGATATTCAAAATTCACTTGACTTCATATAAATATCAAACTCTTTGTGCACACTTCCTGAAAAATATGTTTTTGAAAACCATTCTATATTCATTTTTTTTTTTAACTTTAAACCAATGCGTATTTATTTCTAGGACAAGCCATTGTAAAGGGTTAAATGTCTCCACATTTGTCGTTCTAAACGCAAATTTCGCATTTAAAATAAATTAGATAGGAAATTGAGGTACAAATTGAATTTTTGTATTGATATTATATATATATATATATGTACAATCTCTGTATAATTGTTACAAGAACACGATACTGATTCGATCTCCAATTTGTACTTGAAAAAGGTTGACTGACTTGAATCTCAATCAAGTTGATTGATTTGATTTCCTTTAAATAAACTTCAATGAATTCAATCTTGGGAGAGGGCCTAAGAGTCATGATCTCAATCAAGACGAGTTTTCTTTTATCTTTGATGGCAAACAGCACGTGTTTTGATTGTTCTTGTTGTCTCCTTGAATAAATAAATTCTCTACTTTGATCTCCTTGAATAACCTTGAATGAATTTAGACTCGAGAGAGGGCTTAATAGGCTTAATATCTGTCGAGAAAATAGTTCGATCTATGAAAGTGGACAACACTTGTTTGGAGTACTTGTTGTCTTCTTTTACAGAGAATTTTTTAGCTCTTTGACTTCTTCTAAATGTCGCTTGGGGTGAATGAATTTTCGACCCCTAAGTAAGAGGGAGTAGTGCTCTATTTGTAGGGAAAGAATCTCCCTCTCTTTACTAGGGTTTGCAACTTCTTCGTCTTCTTGAGCCGTTGATTGGGCCTTTGACTTACTAGTCCATTTGACAGACAAGTTGATAGTCAATTTACCTGTTGATTTGGTAGTCATTTGAGTCATGACTTAGTACTTGATCCGTCCCAATTTATTTAAATAAATTAAATTAATTAAATGCGTTGACCCAAATAATCAATTTATATTTATTTTTATAACATGATATTTATTACTAAATTTTTTATTCCTACAAATTGCCCCCTCAAGACTAGGTTACGTACGCAACTTTGGTGTTTAAGTGTGACTGACATCTCAATTATATTTTTTTATGAGTGGGTCCTGCATCAGATTTGGTGCATTTTTGTATGATGCAATCTTCAACATATTTATTTCTCTTGCAAGAAATATGAAGATTCATTAACGAAGATAATGTCTCTTTTCTCAATTTGCAGAATACATCTTATATATATTGCTTGCAAGAGTAGAGCCTTTTATCTCTCTCTCTCTCCTTTCTCTCTCTGTGGAAGCTTTCTCGTAGGGGTGCATGCGGGTGCTGCATAACATGGAAGCGAAGACGAAGTCCTCATTGAGGACACCGCGGAACCTGGGATAGCCACATAACTTGGAACAGTCCAATTGCAAATAAGTTCCCGCATCAACACTTTGGAGAAATTTCATTCTCAATCAAATCATCTAGGCAACGGCGCTGAACTGGTGGATGGATTCTTCCTAACGAAAGCCTTTTGTTTCTTTTTGTCGTTTTGTAGTTCTGATTTATTTTTTTTTGCTTTTGCTTCCCCCTTTTTTTGGGTGCAGGATTTACAAGTTTATCATCCATCTTGCGAGTTCAACAATTAAATGGGATTATTGTCGACATAAATTGGGAGAAAGGATTAAAAGAACCTTTTAGTCTTTGGATGGTCTACCCACCAAGGTCCACTAAGGATTGCATTTATTAATTTTCCGGCTTTGGATGGTTGCCCCCAAATATCTGCCAAATGGCGCTCTAAATCAATTTTCGACATTTGGATGTCTTGCCCGCAAGAGTCCACCATAGGTCGCCTTTATTATTTAAATTTCGACCTTTGGATGTCTTACCCGCAAAGGTCCACCATAGGTCACCTTGATTATTTTCCAACATTTGTATGGCTTCATCTAATGTTCTCACCCTTGGATGGCTTGCCCACCTAGGTACACCTTGGGTGACTTTTTTCTAATGTTGCCACCTTTGGACGGCTTGTCCATATGGGTCCATCTTGGGCGACTTTCTTATATATGAATATGGAGACCACATCATCATCGTCACCAACTTGACAAGAACGCCATGTGATTTGAAGGTGAAAACTATCGACTTAAAGAAGACTAGTATGCTGTTGTCGCCACGAATGAGGATCCAACAAGGAGGATGAGGTTATTTTGTCGTTCCTATCCTGCAGGAGGATGCCTATGTTGCCAACATGGATCAGATAATGAGACCATCTTATCGTTCTCATCTCGTAGGGGGATACCGCCAACTTGAAGGAGGAAGCTTACATCATCGTTGGTGCTAACTTGAAGGTGGAGGTTTATGACTAGAAGCAGAATACTCCATTGTCACAATTGCAAATTTGAAGGATGATGCTTACATCCATTGTTCCCAACTTGAAGGAACCCTAAAAGTCTTTGAGGACTTGGGAGTCTTTAATTTCGAAGTCTTTGATTATGATGACTTGAGAGTCTTTATCTTCAATAGCTTAAGAGTCATTGAGTTGACTTTAAAGTTTGTAATTCTGTTGACTTGATAGTTTTTAGGCGATTTGGAAGTCTTTGATTATGATGACTTGAGAGTCTTTATCTTTGATGACTTGAGAGTCATTGAGTTGACTTTAAAGTTTATAATTTTGTTGACTTGATAGTCTTTAGGTGACTTGGGAGTCTTTGATTTTGATCACTTGAGAATCATGTGAGTGACTTGATAGTCTGTTCTGACTTAAGAGCCTAAAAGCTTGGATTTAGAAGTCTTAAGGGTGACTTAAGAGTTAGAATTGTGACTTGGGAGTCTTTAGGAGTAAATTGAAAGTCTTCATCAAGCATACAGTTATGTTGACTTGGAGTTCGTTGACTTGAAAATCTAATATAAGTAACATGAAAATTTTCAAATCTGACAACTTGGGGGTTTACGAATTTGATGACTTAGGAGTCTTAAATTTGAATGACTTGATAGTCTCTTACTTTCTTGACTTAGGAGTCTAAAATTTGGATGATTTGGTAGTCTGTGAGAGTTTGATGACTTTGAAGTCTATAAAATTTGATGACTTAAGAGTCTTAAAAGTTTGACTCAGAAGTCTATGAAATTTGGTGACTTCAGAGTCTGTGCAAAAAGTGACTTAAAAGTCTGTAAGTTCTTTGATGACTTAGGAGTCTATAGAGGCTAACTTGGAAGTCTGCCCCTAAATGCCAATTTTGTCGCTCTTTTTCAAAGCACTCTCCAATATTATCTTAATGGAAGATCAACTAGATTCTTTATTGTCTTCTTCGTCTAATGTGATTTTTCCTTCTTTTACAAGTTGCAGGACTTGTCTTCTAAATGTTTTACACTTTTCTCTAGGATGACTGATGATCCTGTGATACTTGTAATATTTGGGATCATTAGTTCTTCCAATTTCTTCAGGACGCCTTGACTCTGGGAGTTCTATAAGCCCTTTCTCGAGAAGTTTGTCAAGCATTTCTTGCACATCAAACTCATAATAAGGGCATTTTTTCCCTTTAGAGTCTCTAAGCATGGAGCGTCTACTTCTTAACGATGTCATTGATTCATCATCATTGTGCCATCTTCTGTAGTAGGCAATTGTAAGCTCCATATCATGAGCTCGTGTTGCTAATTATTGGAATATTTTGGGCTTGTTTACTTGCAAGACATAAAGTATATCCCAATCCATCCCTTGGGCACACATCTCAACGGCTGAAACCTCTGATAGACGATCCTTGCACTCCAGAGAAAGAGCACATCAACGGTTAATGTAATCGATAACTGACTCATTGTTCCATTGCCTTGTGTTAGTCAACTCTATTATGCTGACTACACAACGGGTGCTATAAAAGCGATTTAAGAACTCACTTTCCATTTTCCCCCAGCTATCAATGGACTCAGAGGCTAGGTCTGTATACCAGTCAAATGCTATTCTTTTAAGGGATCACACAAACTATTTCACCTATCGATCTCCTTCAGTGCCAGCATTATTGGAGGTTTTAATGAAGTGAGTGATGTGCTGCTTGGGATTGCTCTTGCCGTCTAATTGGTTGAATTTGAGAGGTTGATAGCCATGAGGCATATGAAGTGCATCGATCCTCTTTGTGTAAGGTTTCTTATACAAGTGAATTTTATGAGAATCACCTCCCAGATGAGCCATCATCGCATCAACTATCAAGTTTTGAATATGCTTAATAGACATCAATCCTAAAGAGCGATCCTTGTTTGCCTTGCACTCATCGTCAGACTCCTCACTGTGATTAGACTCTTTGTCAGAATCTTCATTACTTAAGCCTTTGTTGAAAGCTCCAAATGACTGCTTTTCCAACTTTTTTATCAAATCAGCAATCTGTTTATTTTGACGCTTGATTTGAGCATTATTTTTTGCGCTTTCCTTTGAGCGTCTTTCAAGAGTTGTCTTCATGTTTGCCAATTCTTCATCTAAGTTGATAGTCTTTGTCACCATGACTGGCATGATGATAGTATAAGAGGATTCGACTTCAACTTGTAAGAAAAGTGAATCCCTTGGAGATGTTAGTGAAGAATCGTTACTACCATAGTCATCATCTTCCTCATCAAAAGGTTGGAAGACAGGATTGGTGTAGGATTAGAATTCATCTAGTCCATAGGGTAGAGTCTTCCTCATATTGAAGACAGTAAGAGGTTTTAGCTTCCACTTAGGGAGACAAGTAGTTTGATTGACTCCATTGGTAGGCAAGCTAGAGCCAAATTTTGAGATTTGCATGACTGCAAAGTTGGAGCCACAACTTGTTGCTTTAAGGTGATGGAGGCAGCAGCTTTGGTTATGCTTCTACTCATCACCCTAGTGCTTTGATTACCAAATACAATACTAGCCTTTGCGGACCCTTCAGATGTAGCTCTGATAGTCTCGTTCTTTGAAAATTGAAGAATGGCATTCTTGGGAGCCATTTTTTCTTTAAAAGAGTGTAGAACTTGTTCACTTAGAGAAAAAGATGAGAGGCAGAGAAGTCCCACCGGGCATGCCAAAGTAAACACAAATTTCGCGCCTAAAATAAATTAGATAGGAAATTGAGGAACAAATTGAATTTTTGTATTGATATTATATATATGGGTACAATCTCTGTATAATTATTACAAGAACACGTATAAAAAATAATTCCTTTGATTTGATCTCCAATTTATACTTGAAAGAGGATCAACTGACTTGAATCTTGATCAAGTTGATTGATTTGACTTCCTTTGAATAAACTTCAATAAATTCGATCTTGAGAGAGGGACTAAGAGGCTCGATCTCAATCAAGACGAGTTTTCTTTTATCTTTGATGACAAACGACACATGCTTTGATTGTACTTGTTGTCTCTTGAATCAATAAATTCTCTAATTTGATCTCCTTGAATAATCTTGAATGAATTTGATCTCGAGAGAGGACTAATAGGCTTAATCTCTACTGAGAAAATAGTTCGGTCTTTGAAAGTGGACGAGAAGTGTTTGGAGTGCTTCTTGTCTTCTTCCAAAAATAATGTTTGAGCTCTTGTGAGTTCTTCTAAATGTCCATTGGGGTGAATGGATTTTCAACCCCTAAGTAAGAGGAAGTAGTGCTCTATTTATAGGGAAAGAATCCCTCTTCCTTTACCAGGGTTTGCAACTTCTTTGCTTTCTGGGGCCGTTGATTGGACCTTTGACTTGTTAGTCCAGTTGGCAGACGATTTGGTAGTCAATTTGCCTGTTGACTTGATAGTCATTTGAGTCATGACTTGGTAGTCCATTCGACCCAATTTATTTAAATAAATTAAATTAATTAAATGGGTTGACCCAAATAATTAATTTATATTTATTTTTATAACATGATATTTATTACTAAATTTTCTGTGCCCAGAGTTGTATTAAGTATACGAAGTTTGATGTCACCCATTTTAGTTGTCTGTTTGGTCTATTTCATATTTACAATTGTACCTTTTACAAATCCAATACCTTAAACATACTGATGATATCTATATTGGTCATACCTTAACTTACTACATAAATATGAATAAGTAAAATACTGTGAAGGGTATTTCGATAATCTTAAAGATTATTTGGTTATTTTAACTTACAACTTATTCTCTCATTAAATACTAAAGTGAGGATTTTTTTAGTAATTTTACATGCAAAAGAAGTCACCACAACATGAGTTACTATTGCAGACAACAATAAAACAAGGGCAATATAGTAATTTCATTTTGTCGATTGCTTATGGGGGCAATTTTGGTTTTTACTATCCGTTTACTTTTTTGACGGAAACCCGTAGGTTTTTCTAACTTTATGACTTTTTCCTATGATTAAAATTGCCAAAATTATGAGATGGATATAAGACAACAGCGACATAGGATTCGAATCTCTCAATGTGGGGCACCTAGAGTCTTGAATGAAGATTAAGCCTTGAAAAGTAAGCTCAAAATCAGACCTTATTTTTTTGACTTTATGTTTTTATGATTTCTTCACCTCCTTTAATATGGTTTGAACTGTATGAATTTCCAACTCCTATTCATGTACTTCAATCATGCTTTTGATTGACTACTAAGTATCGTATATTTGCAATTCATTAGAATATGGGGTTGTTAATTTTGAGATGTTTTGTGACATATTCAATTTCAGTATTTGAAGTTTCAATCTTATCCTGTGAAGACGTCTAATGGGTACTCTGGTTTCTAGATTGTCATTTTCGTACGCACAAAGAGAGAGGGAGAGAGGAAGGTGCGAGAGAAAGGCAGGGTTGTGACTACTGACTAGTGACAAGAGAAGCTTCGATGATGATTCGGCTATGGGCTGTAGCCAAGCACGATCAGTTCGATTGTACAGCTTGGTTCTCTTTATTGGACCAGTTGCAATCATAGTGGCGATTGCGGCAATGCCTAACAGTGGATTGGTTTTTGCTATTGGCTATAGTCTATATGCACTTTTTTTACTGCCAAACTCAATTTAATTTATAAGAAAAAGAGAGACAAGGGGGGTCAGCAACCTGGGCTTTGTGTTAGCATCAACATTTGTGTTGTCATGAACTATGAGAGAAAAAACAATCCACCGCTTTTGAGGTTTTCGACTGTGAGTTATGCTTTGCAATGCCTTTTGTATGTCGTTTTCATTTATTATGAGCCATAATCATCAACACGTGTTTAGTGACGACGTTTATGGCGGAATTTTGATTCTTTGAAGGTCACAATCAAAGCATGTGTGTTTTTGTTTGAAGAAGTTTGTTGTTGTTATCAGTTAATATTAAATGGTATCTATTGAATTATGTAGTTGTTTTAGGAGAGGGATGATGATATAAGTGTCTTTGATTGGTGGTAATGTTCCCATTTGAAGAACCTATCTTCTTCCCCTTTTTCTTGGGATCATCATATGATTCGCATTCCTTTTTTTTTTTTAACTCTTAAGACTTATTCCCTCTCTTGTCCTCATCGAATGCTTTTCTATAGAAATTATTGAAGCATTTGATGCATATTATTAATCTATAAATTCACTTGTACTCTCTTTTGCTTGATCCTTCATCATAAAATAGATCCATTTTTTCAAGCTTCAAATTACTTCTTCCTCTTTTTTTCCTTTTTTTCCAATTCGATTTGATTTTTCTTCAACAATATAAAGTTGCTTTAATTACTAAACATGCTATGATTAAGCTAATTTCTTTTATAGGGCAGCAAGTTAATGTATAAAAGATTAAAGATTTGGTTATTAAAAATTATCATCAAATGTCTATGATTTAGGTCACATAAAACCATCGTTGGACTATTTGGGTCATTTTTTTTTCCCTTTTAAAAGAGAGTTATACCATATGAATTATAGTATGCCAACTTCAATTTTTGACCATTGAGAGTTCAGTACTCTAATAATAGAGTTGTAGTGCTTAATCTATACTTTGATTGTACTGTTCATATAGCAAAGTCAAAATATGATCACAAGATATGAGGCAAAATCTTTGATTAATATTAATAAACTATTTGTACTTGATCTTTAAACCTAGAGTATCTTAATCAACAAAAAATCAATTGTTGCATGTATTAGCAGCTAAGTCTATGGTATGGCTTATTGGCTTTTAATGACATAATAATCAATATCACCATTAGCTAATACGTCAATGGTATAATAACCAATTTTCAACTACTTTGGATATTGTTAGCAACTGAATTAATACACATCACAAATAAAAGCATACCGGTTCTTACCTTATTGCTTCAGCTACTTCTTTGATGGCGTAGAGACTAAAGAGACTGCTGCATCACATAGATGTGCGCTGCTTGTTAGGCTAGGCTGGCTATTGACATAGGTATATTTTTTGGAAATTTTTTGGCTGAACTTGTAGCATCTTCTAATGATCAACTTTTTTTCCTTGCCAATTCACTGTTATTATTTGTAGTCTTAGTTAGCCAACTTGTCCAGCCTTGAATCATGCCGTGCTTCATTCTCTTTACTACTAATTTTTGCTCTTGCCATTTATAGCCTTCCAATTGCTTATAAACGTAGCTTACAGTCTACTTTACTAGTTTTCCTTCTAGTTTGGCGGATGTTGTTTGAAGGTTCGTACCTCTGTATATTCTTGTACACCAATCAAAATTGTGTATCCCTAGAGATCGATTGCTTGTAGGTCCCTAATGTGCCATTGGGGAAGCAAATTCAGTGTTAGCGCATCCATGTCACAACTATTACTTTTCCACTATTTCATATCATATAAGTCTTTTATATTTGGTCATTAGTTGCATCCACGTGCTATTTTTCTAACAATGTTCTATGAGATCACTTTTAAAGTAATTAGACATTTGGGGGAGGTATAAGATAGACTATAGTTTCTGGAAGTTTGATCAATACAACTTAGGCTACACATTTTACATCTTGTTCCCAAACTACCTTTTGGTAAATGCTAACTTTTATTGTATTAAATGAACTTTATGCATAATTTGAAGCTTATAGCGCTAGGGTTTTTTATTTTATTGTTCATGAAATCTCCATTGCATTTATTTACTTTAAAAGTTACGCATGCTTTCTCCTTTTGTTTTCACCTGTCTAGTTTGGGTATGCCCACTTTGGCTTCAATTCATTCAATATTCCTTGATTACATTAACCTAAACACCAATTTAAAAATTACAAATATTCTTTGACTATTGAAAATTTTGATTATGATTCAATCAATGATTTTTTTCAACTATTGTATATTGATGAAGTGAAAAGGTGATTACCACTAGTTATGAAAATAGTTTGCAACTTATAGCAAATTTGAAAGAATTTTGCTCGATTGGAAAAATGAATTAGAATTATGGTATGACGATTCACTCCTTGACAACTAATTATCAAACTACTCATGTATGACATTTGAACAATCGATCTTTAGGTTACATGACTGTTTTTGAATAATGTGCCATAAATAGTTATAAATGCTCTTAAACTAAGACTATTACATATTTATAGGATAAGATTTATGAGGGATGCAAACTTAAATAAGAGTGCATGTACAAGTTTAAGTATAAAACCTTTGTAAAAGGAAACAAAAAGTGCCTCATGAAATATATTGTATAATTTACTTTTGAGAGGAATATCGACAAACAATGAGGGAAAAGACCAAACAATTATAAAACTATATATTAAGTTGACAGAAATTTGGACATCACAAATTACATATAAAAAAATTGAGACAATGGCAAAGATTTTCTACTTGTTAGAATAAACGAGATGGAATGGACAATGCATTTTGTTAATTTGATTAGATTAAAAGTTGGGAACATCAACATAAAAATTATAAATTTTGCATTTAATTAAGTTGTTTTGAATTCTAGTCATAAACATATTATATTCTAGATTTTGATCTCGTGCTACACAAGAGTGTCATTAAATGGCTTGATTGAAATCACAACATACATGCATCTATATCTTTTACTCTACATTTTTTCAAAAAATAGTTCTCAACATATTAGGTAATTTTTGCAAGAAAATGCATAAGACTAAGATATAAAACAACCTTGAAAATGACTTTCTGATTTTTCGGTAGTTATGTTTTGTATATATGGACATGATCTAACCCCTTGGCCAAGATCAAGGCTTGGAGTTTGAGAAAAACCAACAAAAAATCCCAAGAACTCGATGAACAAATTCAACTACTTGAATCAACAAACAATATATGACCAAAAGGCAAAAGGAGAATCCACCACCTTAGACTAAATACAACCCAATGATTATTTCTCTAAAAATAAGCATCAAGAATTAATCTAGAGGGAAGATCCAAAATCAGCACTCTTAATCGGAGACAATGAAAATGAGATTATGTAAAAAGGGAACAAGCAATTAGCTCATTTTAGTTCAAATTCCAAAATTGACTTTTTTTTTAATAAGGGATATAAGAATATGTATAAATCTATATTGGAATATTGTTGCGATCTTTATAAATATTAAGCTTTATGGCGAGCGCACGGTTTTCGTTGTAACGCTTGAGGGTCGATTCTCAGGATGGGTTATGAAATTAGATAACTTGTCACCTAAACTAGAGCGGCTAATTGAAAGAACTTAATTTAAAAATTAATAATTCTGGCTGAAGGTCTAAAAGTGCAAAAATGAACAAAACCTAACAACTAATGAGTCATGCAAATCAACTACTAAGTGAAAAATGACTAAACAAAGTAACTACAAGTTATAGCACCATTAACAGTAGATTAACTCAAACTACAGACCATTATAAATCCAAATTGGTAATAAGTTAGGGTGCAATATTTATAGAAATCATATCCAGGCAGACAATCAAAAACAAAACACAAAGCGAGTCTTGATTGCCGTATCAACTCAAATCGAGATTCAGTAGAAAGCCCAACAATCAGACCCAACACTTGAATGGAACAAGGCGTAGAAGCAAACGTCAAAATTTGCAATAAAGTGAAGCAAGAACTCAGATTTCAAAGCATCAAATTTCTCAAATTAGGCCAAACACAAGTCACTTTCATGAAACCTAAAATTTAGGATAAACAAAAAAAAAGAAATGGAGAAAAGAAAATGTGAACTAAAACTGTCTTCCTCTGCTCCCCTTGAATTCGCTTGGTCGTTCCAATTATAATGCCCATTGAACTCTTGAGACTCCATTAAACTAGAATTAAGGCTCTCCATTTACTACTTGTAACTGTCAAGCCGAGTTAATGATAGGTTTATTGATGAAGATAACGGTTGGAGGTGGGTGATGAGTGAATTGAATAAAGGTGATTGAAGGAGGAGAGAGAAAGAGAAAGATGTGGTTATGGCAGATGGTGGGTTGAAGAAAAAGAAGGAGCATGGGTCTCGAGTTCTTCTGGTTTCACCAAGAAGAGAAAGAAAGAGGAAGAAGGGGACAGGTGTTATGAGCAAGGCACGTGCTCGTTAAATGAAGAGAGGGGTTGGATTGGGTAAATGGCCTCTCAGAGGGAGAGGGGGGTGTAAAGAAGGCAAGTTAGGCAAAGTTTGGGAGCAACAGGACTTTGGGTCATGGCCAGCGAAAGAACGGGTAGGCCCACCTGCTTCATGAAGAAAGACAAAGAGAAAAGGAAAGCTGAGAGGAAGAGGGAAACGAAGCACATGCAGGTGACGTGGGGGCCAAGGAAAGTTGGGTTGACTCGTGGACTGGGCCACGATAAGGGCTGGGCTGGGTCTCCTTCTCTCTTCTTTCTTTGCCTCTTCTCTTTACCCATCCCTTCATTAATTAAGCCAACTGCTTATTTTTTCTCCAAATTTTTCAATTCCTACAAAATAAACAAAAATACATTAAAATCCTAATTAAGTCATTTATTTTGAGTAAGTATTAGATAATAAAAGGATATAAAATGATATAATTTCAGGCTGAACAATACCCCACACCTAAATTTTGCTCCTGCTCGAGTAAAATAAAAACTGAAAATCCTAGAAAAAGAAAATAGAATCCTAACTCACCTTTGTAGGAATTACATTTGCACTTAGTTCATGCAACAAGCCCTTTAAACCCCTAAGTTACCCCTAGTGGATGAGTAAGGTCTTAGGAGGATTTGCAAAAGATATACCCACAAAATCCATAAAAAGTAAACAAAAAATAGAAAATTGAAAATCTTCTTGGCTCTTTTCTCAAAGTATATAAGCAACACAGGGAAAAAACGTGCACACATTCCAATCAACATCACTCAAGTAACCTAAACACTATATCACATATAAACATAATGTACACATCAAGAAATTCTTAGTTCCCATTGATGACATCTATACATAATCTTTCACCCCACTTAATAATTATGTACAAGCTCGACTAGTAGAACTTCACTTTAGGAATATGTGGAACACCCCTGCTCATGTGTTTAAGATATAACAATATTTACTCAATTCATCTTCCAATGATACAAACTAGAATAGACTTGCTAAGATTCTTAATTCTCCACCACTAAAATGTAATATGCAAAACAATAATCAAGAGGACTTTATAAGGTTTGTTGTTAAGGGTTAAGGTTCAGAGGGGGACATTCATTTTAGGAAATAAAGAGCTAAAAACCAAGTGACTTAAGAGCAACCAACACTTACACCAACTCTAATAACCCACGTACTCTCCCAAACACAAAATAAGAACACACTACATCAAAAGTAACAATTGAAAATGAGTATAGAAAATGACAACATTCATGCCAATCACTCTTATTCTCAACTCTTTTTTCTCAATGTTTTCTAATTTTTTTTCTTGGGAACTTTTTTTTTTAAATTTTTTGGGTTCATTTCCCCTCCTTTTTCGTCATCTTTTTTTTGAAAGAAAAAAGTGAATGAATGGCATGTAAGAATAATACAACTCAATTTCTGCTTGGTCACAATGATACATACCCTCATATAACCAAAAGTCAACCCACAATTATATAAACACCAATTACAAGCTACCCACTAAATATTGAAGTGCTGCTCCACTAGTCTTAGCTTATGTATAGAAAAAATACTTAGGGCAAGGGCTAAAATGAAGGTTTCACATCAAATGAAATGGTCAAGGCTTAAAGGATTAGTAAAGGGGTAAAATAGTCAAATCAAAGTGGTAATTTGGCTATGTGGCTTACAAAACTAATGAATGCCTCTATCATGTTACCATAATGCATATGTCAACTGTGATCTCAAAGAGAATCAAATCAAGTTCTAGAAATGTAATCATGAAAGAGGCACATATGAAAGAAACATATGAGACTAAAAAAGATGAATAAGTCTTTAATGCTTAAATCTCACCGGCTCATCTACCAAGGTTAACACGACTTTTGAAAAATGTCTGGCGTTAGGGCTATAGACGAACATCACACTTGGGACTAAGTTTCGTCATGCACACCACATCCACATTGTAAAGCTTGTCGTGGAGTTACAAATTTAACCACTACTTCGACTTATAAATAATATTTGTAGCATAGGAAAGTAGAGATTGATCCCACGAGGAAAGATTATGCTAAAAGGCTAGTTTAATTCTAAATGATTTTACTACTCTAATTTATTGTTTCTACTCTTTGTAATTCTAAAATAAATCAAATTTGATAAATAAAAATCTAGAAAAATACTTAATATTACTCCTAAATATTCTAAATTTAATTTTGAAAATAAAATAGTTAATAGCTATCCTAAATAATCTAAAAAACTAAAAACAGAATAATAAAATAATAATAAACTAAAAAGTGAAACAGAAAATAACAAACAGAAAATTAATATTAAAAAAATCACAAACAGTAACCTAAACTAATATTCTTCAATTTTATAAGCTTATAATGCCATAATTATATCCAATTGATTTTGAAAAAATTAAAACAGAAAATTACTGCAGATTAATAAAACAGACAGTTAAATCTGAAATTAGAAAATAAATAAAATGCACTAATATAATTACGAAATTAATTAACAAAATTACCCTAATTTAAGGATATAATTTTCTGGACTCAATAAAACCTAAAAAACATGAAATAAATATTAAAAATGCAATTTTCAGATTTATTGAAATAAAAACCTACACATATCCAATTCACGAAATAATTCTGAAAAATTATCAAATAATTTTCAAAAATTCCGAAATTAAATAGAGGTAGATTTGGACACTTTATAAACCCTAAAATGGGTTGAAACTTGAAAAAAAACGAAAGGAACTATTTTTAGCCTGATTTCTAACAAACCGGTAATTAAACAGCACAATAGAATATAAATCAAATCTGAAAATTATAATCACTCTAAAAATCAAAATCTAACTAATCTAAAGTTACCAAAACACTCCTAGAAGACTATGCTTTGGGGGGAGGGTAAACGATGTTTATATCAAAGCTAATAATGAAAGAATAGAAATTGTCAAACTAAACAAATTAACTAAAAGCAGCAAATAATTATCAAAAGATATCAAATTTATGAAAAATGCTTAGCATAATCTATATCCACCATGCAAATTAATATTTATCATTAACACACAAGTCGATTCTATCCATGAGTTAAACTGTAGAAGACACCCACCAGCGGATCTTTCCCTTTTTTCCTTATATTATAGTTTAATTAGGTCCAGCCTTAATATAAACCCTACTAGTTTTGATAACCCTTACACCAGCGCAAGAATTAAATCAAACTAAAGCATTACGTATTAGAAAAATATCATCTAACACCTTGTAACCAATTTACCAGCAAATCAATTTAACAAATATCTAAAATGATTACCTAATTAAAAAAGATGGGTTTGACCCATCCATGATTAATTAGGGTGATACTAATGTTTAAAAGGCGATAACTTTTACGTATTAAGGCCCTTTAAACTATCATATGAACTCGTATTAAACTAACTAGCATGCATTCTAATTAATATAATACGAATATTATGAACGATAAATACTAATCGCTATAGAATCATGGATATAAATCAACCAGATAATAAAGCATGAAACTTGTTTCAAAATAATCAATTTAGCATAGTTTTAAATAGATTATACTAAGTACAAAAAAATTACTCACTCATATTAAAAATAACATCACAAAATTCACACAAATAATTTATGTTTAGCAATAAACTAAACAAATAAAGTAAATTAAAGTAGGAACCCAAAAAAAAAGTAAAAAAAAAAAGGAAAGACTACTTGGTTTTGGTGATTGAGAGGTTGCGTGGCTTGTTGTTGGTGAGGGTGTTTAGATGATGATAGTGATGGTTTGATGAAAAAGATGATGACGGGTGTGAGGTGAGAGGATGGAGATTGAAAGAAGGAGCAGCCGTGAGGGCTTTTTGAAGCAAGCAACCGTGAGGTTTTTTTTGAAGCAGGTAGCCGTAAGGTTTTTATGGTGTATGATGATGGATGAGGAGGAGGAGAAGAGGATGGGGTAGGGTTTTAGCTACTAGGGTTTTTTTTCTTGGACTCCTTCTCTCCCAAGTCTTCTAACTTTCCTCCAGCTCTTGAAACCCTAGCCCAATAAAATAATTATGAAAATAATATTTTCCATAAATTATTGTTTTTGTACCGTCTTTATAGCCAAGCGCGTAAAACCCGAACATCGACGTCTTCTCTTCCCTTTTTATTTTATTAATGCCTAACCTGAAAAATATATAAAATAAAGTAAATTAGATGCAATAAAATATATAATATAATCGAAATAATTATTAAAACAATGCATGATTTTTGGCTTAACAAATTCCCCCACACTTAGAATTTGGACGTCCTCGTACAAAGAAATCTTAGACTCGACCTAAAAACTGATTATCTTCCTTTCTTACAAAGTCATGCAGAACTATGATATCCAGACTAGGTATTGGCTTGCTTTTAAAAACAGTTTTATTGAAAATTAATTAGTTTTTCCTCCAATAAGTGAATAACTACTAGACATGCAACTATCATCAAATAAGTTTCTTCATCAACCTCACAACACTTCTTTACTGAAGTAACAAGATCAATAATTATTCATCTCTTTTAAATACGCATACACCAATCAAGAGGTCTAAAACGTTTATGATAGAAAAATTGACGTACGGTATAACTATAGAGACAATTGAACTAGGTAGAATAACTTATTGAATTGATTCTAAACTTACTTCGTATTTATTTTTCTCTTCTTCTTCTTCTTTTTTTCCCCCCAAACTCCACTTGCGCACATATTCGAGGCCCATATAGGGTCTTAGAAATTAAACACTCCCTGTCTCACATTCATCCGAATAGAGGTGATGGAGCAAACATTTTATTTTCATCATTACTTTTATTTATTTTAATGATTCATTAGTATAGGAAGCAAGCTTTCCAGTGGCAGTATTGCCTCAAAGGGTAGCACCAATAGCGCATGCCTCAAAGGGGTACGTGTCATTCCCGACTTTAATGAGTTATTCTACTAATTCAATAGTCTAGGAAATGGACTAGGTCATTTTATCGCCTCTGAAGCGGATATAATACATGACCAAATAAGATGAACAATCATGATAGTTACTCATTAAAGAGATATATGAGGATCAACTTAAACTTCTTTGAAAAGACAGCTACCATGCTCAGAAATTTTCACTCATAAAAGAATAAACTATAAATAGCTAGGAAAAAATTTTTTTTAAGCAAGCAAGCCTAGCATAAATTCATATCATGCATTATCTATAAGAAATTTTTTTTAAAAGAATAAATACTGCAGGAATTAAATTCAAGAATAAATACTGCAGGAATTAAATGCAGGATGCACCCCCCCACTTAATTCATACATAGTCCCTAATGCATGCAAAAAGAAAGAAATAATGAAAGCAAAATTAAATAGATACTTCCCTAAAAACGTTGGGTTACCTTCCAACCAGCGCCTTTGTTTATAGTCGTTGGCTCAACTTTATGAAGCTCTTGGATCCTCTAGTTGGATCTCTTCCAATAAATTAGCATTAATCTGGTAGAGCACTTTTTGAAACTCAGCATTATCAAGACTCTTGGTAAGCATAGTCGTAAATTCACCTTCATTGGATAAGTCATGAATGTCTTGGGGCAACTCAGCGATAATATCAAGTGCACACACGTAATTCACATCGGCAGGGAATCTCATGGCATCAAAAATATTAAATTTAATCACTTCACCATCAAATTCCATAGTTAATGTTTCTTTATGCACATCAATTTTAGTCCTAACTGTTTTCAAAAATGGCCTGCCAAGCAAAATGGGAATATCATGACATGCATCACCCATGTTCATCATATAAAAATTAGCGGGAAACACAAGTTCATTCACTTAGACTAAGACATCCTCTAACACTCCATCTGGGTGAATACTGCTCCTATCAGCTAACTAAAGTACTACACCAGTTTTCTTTAACTTTCCTAAGTTCAGTTTGTTATAAACAGGCCTAGGCATAACATTAATGGAGGCACTCAAGTCAAGTATAGCCTTATCAAAGTAAAGATTTCCTATCTTACAAGGAACAGAAAATACAACTGAGTCTTTGCACTTAGGGGGAAGTTTTCTTTGAAAAACTGTAGACATATTTTCCCCCACACTTACCTTTTCATTCCCTACTAATTTTTTTTTAGCAGTACATAATTCTTTTAAGAACTTAGCATAACGAGGCGCCTGTTTAATGGCATCAAGGAGAGGTATGTTGATCTCTACCTTCTTTAATGTCTCTAAGATCTCTTGGTTAACCTCATTTACCTTAGAAGTAGGGCTTCGAAATCTACAAGGAAAGGGTGGAATTGGCTTATAAGATTCTCTTTTCTTCTCTCCTATTTCCTTAGTAGTTGGATCAGATTCTGTGTCTAACTCTGGTTCAGCTCCTTTGACCTATAACTCAAGCTCAACCTCTCTACTCTTCCTAGGCTCTTATAACTCTTTCCCACTCCTAAGTGTTATGGCATTAACATTCTCCTTAGGGTTGGGGTAAGGCTGAGATGGTAACCTGTTTTGCATTTGAGCCTGCAAGTTGCTAACGATGATATCAGTTACAGTCTGTCTCTCTTGAACCTGCTTAAGAGTTGTCTCCAAAATCTGGAACCTATCATCCAGGACTTGTTCAAGTAGGAAGTTGGTCCTATCTTGGTTAGAAGGTTGACGAAAAGTTTGGTCAAAATTAGGTGGGTTGGTTTGAGGACCGTACCTAAGATTAGGGTGGTCTCTCTATCCTTTATTATAAGTGTTAGAATAGGGATCATACCTCCTTTGACCTTGGTTAGAATAGACAACATTAATATTTCCCTCTTGAAGTGTAGCACATGCATTAGTAGGATGCCCCTCTAGACAACAAATGCTACATATGACTGCTTTTTACACTCTCCCAGTAATAATTTTATTCAACATAGCAGTAATATGAGATAACTCACTCTCTACAGATGAACTAGAATCAATCTCATTAACCATTTTAATTTGTGACTCCCTAGCACTAAACTGCAGAGTATTTTGGGCCATTAGATTGAATAAGTTTCCAGCCTCTGCTGGAGTTTTATTAACTAGAGCCCCGCACTAGCAGCATCAACCATATTACGATCCATAGGAAGCAAACCCTCATAAAAATATTGAATCAACAACTGTTCAGTTATTTGATATTGGGGACAACTAGCACACAATTTATTAAATCTTTCCCAGTATTCACAAAAAATTTTTCCATTCATTTATTTGATTCCACATATATCCTTCCTAATAGATCCAATTCGGGATGCTGAAAAAAATTTCTCTAAAAATAATTTATGCAATGCAGTCCATGTAGAGAACGATCCAGCAAGCTTATAATACAACTAATCTTTAGGATTACCAAGCAAAGAAAAAGAAAAGGCTCTCAACCTAATTTGGTCTTCAGGAATTCCCTCAGGCACCATAGCAGAGCATGTAATAAGGAATTTACTAATATGGCGGTATGGGTCCTCTCTAGCTAATCCATGAAACTTAGGTAATAGATTGATGAATTCAGAGTTTAGTTTTAGAAGTTTATCTAATACAGTATAAGTAATGGACATGGGTTGGATTTCTAGGTTAGGGGCGGTAAGTTCTCGAAGAGTAGACATTCTTACTTCTCTAATCTTAAGACCTACTGAGCTGGGATAACCTTCTTTGTTTTTATCTACTTATGTTTGCTCCTAGTCCTTTCCAATTTCCTTACCACTTCTTAATCTCATACATTATGGGCAATCTGCAAAAATTAAAATACTAGAGTTAAAACAAAACAATAAAAGTAGTAAAATAAAATAGAAGTAAACTAGCAATTTTATTTTCTTTCTCCGGCAACAGCGCCAAAATTTGTAAAGCTTGTCATGGAACTACAAATTTAACTACTACTTCGACTTATAAATAATATTTATAGTATAGAAAAGTAGAGATCGATCCCACGAGGAAAGATTATGTCAAAAGGCTAGTTTAATTCTAGATGATTTTACTATTCTAATTTATTATTTCTACTCTTTGTAATTCTAAAATAAATAAAATTTAATAAATAAAAATCTAGAAAAATACTTAATATTACTCCTAAGTATTCTAAATTTAATTCTGGAAACAAAACAATAAATAGCTATCCTAAATAATCTAGAAAACTAAAAACAGAATAATAACACAATAATCAACTAAAAAGTGAAACAGAAAATAACAAACAGAAAATTGATATTAAAAAAAATCACAAACAGTAATCTAAACTAATATTCTTCAAGTTTATAAGCTTATAATGCCATAATTATATCCAATTGATTTTGAAAAAATTAAAACAGAAAATTACTGCAGATTAATAAAACAGAAAGTTAAATATGAAATTAGAAAATAAATAAAATGCACTAATATAATTACGAAATTAATTAACAAAATTACCCTAATTTAAGGATATAATTTTCTGGACTCAATAACACCTAAAAAACATGAAATAAATATTAAAAACGCAATTTTAAGATTTATTGAAATAAAAACCTACACATATCCAATTCACGAAATAATTCTGAAAAATTATCAAATAATTTCCAACAATTCCGAAATTAAATAGAGGTAGATTTGGACACTTTATAAACCCTAAAATGGATTGAAACTTGAAAAAAAAACAAAAGGAACTATTTTTAGCCTGATTTCTAACAAACCGATAATTAAACAGCACAATAGAATATAAATCAAATCTGAAAATTATAATCACTCTAAAAATCAAAATCTAACTAATCTAAAATTACCAAAACACTCCTAGAAGACTATGCTTTGGGAGAAGGGTAAACAGTATTTATATCAAAGCTAATAATTAAAGAATAGAAATTGTCAAACTAAATAAATTAACTAAAAGCAACAAATAATTATCAAAAGATATCAAATTTATGAAAAATGCTTAGCATAATCTATATCCACCATGCAAATTAATATTTATCATTAACACATAAGTCGATTCTATCCATGAGTTAAACTGTAGAACACACCCACCAGCGAATCTTTTCCGTTTTTTCTTATATTATAGTTTAATTAGGTCCAACCCTAATATAAACCCTACTAGTTTTGATAACCCTTGCAAAAGCGCAAGAATTAAATCAAACTAGATCATTATGTATTAGAAAAACATCACCTAATGCCTTATAACCAATTTACCAGCAAATCGATTTAACAAAGATCTAAAACGATTACCTAATTAAAAGAGATGGGTTTGAGTCATCTATGATTAATTAGGGTGATACTAATGCTTAAAAGACGATAAATTTGACGTATTAAGGCCCTTTAAACTATCATATGAGCTCGTATTAAACTAACTAGCATGCATTCTAATTAATATAATACGAATATCATAAACGATAAATACTAATCGATATAGAATCATGAATATAAATCAACTAGACAATAAAGCATGAAACTTGTTTCAAAATAATCAATTTAGCATGGTTTCAAATAGATTATACTAAGCACAAAAAAATTACTCACTCATATTAAAAATAACATCACAAAATTCACCCAAATAATTCATGTTTAACAATAAACTAAACAAATAAAATAAATTAAAGTAAGAACAAAAAAAAGAAAAGTAAAAAAAAGAAAAGACTACTAGGTTTTAGTGATTGAGGGGTTACGTGGCTTCTTGTTGGTGAGGGTGTTTAGATGATGATGGTGATGGTTTGATGAAGAAGATGATGATGGGTGTGAGGTGAAAGGATGGAGATTGAAAGAAGGAGCAGCCGTGAGGGCTTTTTGAAGCAAGCAGCCGTGAGGATTTTTTTGAAGCAGGTAGCCATGAGGTTTTTATGGTGTATGATGATGGATGACGAGGAGAAAAAGGGGATGGGGTAGGGTTTTAGCTACTAGGTTTTTTTTTTTTTTCTTAGACTCCTTCTCTCCCAAGTCTTCTAGCTTTCCTCCAACTCTTGAAACCCTAACCCAATTAAATAATTATGAAAATAATATTTTTCATAAATTATTATTTTTGGACCGTCTTTATAGCCAAGCGTGTAAAACCCGAACTTCGACGTCTTCTCTTCCCTTTTTATTTTATTAATGCCTAATCTGAAAAATATATAAAATAAAGTAAATTAGATGCAATAAAATATATAATATAATCGAAATAATTATTAAAACAATGCATGATTTTTGGCTTAACAAATTCCCCCACACTTAGACTTTGGACGTCCTCGTGCAAAGAAATCTTAGATTCGACCTAAAAACTGACCCTCTTCCTTTCTTATAAAGTCATGCATAATTATAATATTCATACTAGATATTAGCTTGCTTTAAAAATAGTTTTATTGAAAATTAATTAGTTTTTCCGCCAATAAGTGAATAACTACTAGACATCCAACTATCATCAAAGAAGTTTCTTCATTAACCTCACAACACTTCTTTACTGAAGTAACAAGATCAATAATTATTCATCTCTTTTAAATACGCATACACCGATCAAGAGGTTTAAAAAGTTTATGATAGAAAAATTGACGTACAGTATGGCTATAGAGATAATTGAACTAGGTAGAATAACTCATTGAATTGATTCTACACTTGCTTTGTATTTATTTTTCTCTTCTTCCTCTTCTTTTTTTTTTTTTTTCCTTCCAAACTCCACTTGCGCACATATTCGAGGCCCATATAGGGTATTAGAAATTAAACACTCCCCGTCTCATACTCACCCGAATAGAGGTGATGGAGCAAACATTTTATTTTTATCATTACTTTTATTTATTTTAATGATTCACTAGTATTGGAAGCAAGCTTTCCAGTGACAGTATTACCTCAAAGGGTAGCACCCAATAGCGCATGACTCAAAGGGGTACGTGTCATTTCCGACTTTAATGAGTTATTCTACTAATTCAATAGTTTAGAAAATAGGCTAGGTCATTTTATCGCCTCTGAAGCGGATATAATATATGACCAAATAAGATGAACAATCATGACAGTTACTCATTAAAGAGATATATGAGGATCAACTTAAACTTCTCTAAAAGACAGCTACCATGCTCAGAAATCTTCACTCATGAAAGAATAAACTATAAATAGCTAGGAAAAATTTTTTTTTAAGTAAGCAAGCCTAGCATAAACTCATATCATGCATTATCTATAAGAAGTTTTTTTTTAAAGAATAAATACTGCAGGAATTAAATGCAGGATGCACCCCCCACACTTAATTCATACATAGTCCCTAATGCATGCAAAAAGAAAGAAATAATAAAAGCAAAATTAAATAGGTACTTCCCTAAAAACGTTGGGTTACCTTCCAACCAGCGCCTTTGTTTATAGTCGTTGGCTCAACTTTATAAAGCTTCTGGATCCTCTAGTTGGATCTCTTCCAATAAATTAGCATTAATCTGGTAGAGCACTTTTTGAAACTCAGCATTATCAAGACTCTTGGTAAGCATAATCGTAAATTCATCTTCATTGGATAAGTCATGAATGTCTTGGGGCAACTCAGCGATAACATCAAGTGCACACACGTAATTCACATCGGCAGGGAATCTCATGGCATCAAAAATATTAAATTTAATCACTTCACCATCAAATTCCATAGTTAATGTTTCTTTATGCACATCAATTTTAGTCCTAACTGTTTTCAAAAAGGGCCTGCCAAGAAAGATGGGAATATCATGACATGCATCACCCATGTTCATCATATAAAAATTAGCGGGAAACACAAGTTCATTCACTTGGACTAAGACATCCTCTAACACTCCATCTAGGTGAATACTGCTCCTATCAGCTAACTGAAGCACTACACCAGTTTTTTTTAACTTTCCTAAGTTCAGTTTGTCATAAACAGACCTAGGCATAACATTAATGGAGGCACTCAAGTCAAGTATAGCCTTATCAAAGTAAAGATTTCCTATCTTATAAGGAACAGAAAATACACCTGGGTCTTTGCACTTAGGGGGAAGTTTTCTTTGAAAAACTGCAGACATATTTTCCCCCATACTTACATTTTCATTCCCTACTAATTTTTTTTAGCAGTACATAATTCTTTTAAGAACTTAGCATAACGAGGCGCCTGTTTAATGGCATCAAGGAGAGGTATGTTGATCTCTACCTTCTTTAATTTCTCTAAGATCTCTTGGTTAACCTCATTTACCTTAGAAGTAGGGCTTCGAAATCTACTAGGAAAGGGTGGAATTGGCTTATAAGATTCTCTTTTCTTCTCTCCTATTTCCTTAGTAGTTGGATCAGATTCTGTGTCTAACTCTGGTTCAGCTCCTTTGACCTATAATTCAAGCTCAACCTCTCTACTCTTCCTAGGCTCTTGTAACTCTTTCCCACATCTAAATGTTATGGCACTAACATTCTCCTTAAGGGTTGGGGTAAGGCTGAGATGGTAACCTGTTTTGCATTTGAGCTTGCAAGTTACTAACGATAATATCAGTTACAGTTTGTCTCTCTTGAACCTGATTAAGAGTTGTCTCCAAAATCTGAAACCTATCATCCATTTTCTTAAAGACTTGTTCAAGTAGGAAGTTGATCCTATCTTGATTAGAAGGTTGACGAAAAGTTCGGTCAAAATTAGGTGGATTGGTTTGAGGACCGTACCTAAGATAAGGGTGGTCTCTCCATCCTTTATTATAAGTGTTAGAATAGGGATCATACCTCCTTTGACCTTGGTTAGAATAGACAGCATTAATATTTCCCTCTTGATGTGTAGGACATGCATCAGTAGGATGCCCCTCTAGACAACAAATGCTACATATGACTGCTTTTTGCACTCCCCCAGTAATAATTTTATTCAACATAGCAGTAATATGAGATAACTCACTCTCTACAGATGAATTAGAACCAATCTCATTAACCCTTTTAATTTGTGACTCCCTAGCACCAAACTGCTGGGTATTTTTGGCCATTAGATTGAATAAGTTTCCAACCTCTACAGGAGTTTTATTAACTAGAGTCCCCCACTAGCAGCATCAACCATATTACAATCCATAGGAAGCAAACCCTCAAAAAAATATTGAATCAACAACTGTTCAGTTATTTGATATTGGGGACAACTAACACACAATTTATTAAATCTTTCCCAGTACTCACAAAAAGTTTCTCTATTCATTTGTTTGATTCCACATATATCCTTCCTAATAGATCCAATTCAGGATGTTGAAAAAAATTTCTCTAAAAATAATTTATGCAATGCAGTCCATGTAGAGAACGATCCAGCAGGCATGTAATACAACCAATCTTTAGCATTACTAAGTAAAGAAAAAGGAAAGGCTCTCAACCTAATTTGATCTTCAGGAATCTCCTCAGGCACCATAGTAGAGCATGTGATAAGGAATTCACTAATATGGCGGTATGGGTTCTCTCTAGCTAATCCATGAAACTTAGGTAATAGATTGATGAATCTAAAGTTCAGTTTTAGAGGTTTATCTAATGCAGCACAAGTAATGGACATGGGTTGGGTTTCTAGGTTAGGGGCAGCAAGTTCTCGAAGAGTAGACATTCTTACTTCTCTAATCTTAAGACCTACGGAGTTGGGATAACCTTCTTTGTTTTTATCTACTAATGTTTGCTCCTTGTTCGCTCCAATTTCCTTACCACTCCTTAATCTCATACATTACGGGCAATCTGCAAAAATTAAAATACTAGAGTTAAAATAAAATAATAAAAGTAGTAAAATAAAATAGAAGTAAACTAGCAATTTTATTTTCTTTCCCCGACAACGGCGCCAAAATTTGTAAAGCTTGTCGTGGAGTTACAAATTTAACCACTACTTCGACTTATAAATAATATTTATAGCATAGGATAGTAGGAATCGATCCCATGAAGAAAGATTATGTCAAAAGGCTAGTTTAATTCTAAATGATTTTACTGCTCTAATTTATTGTTTCTACTCTTTGTAATTTTAAAATAAATCAAATTTAATAAATAAAAATCTAGAAAAATACTTGATATTACTCCTAAATATTCTAAATTTAATTCTAAAAGTAAAACAGTAAATAGCTATCCTAAATAATCTAGAAAACTAAAAACAGAATAATAACACAATAATCAATTAAAAAGTGAAACAGAAGATAACAAACAGAAAATTAATATTAAAAAAATCACAAATAGTAACCTAAACTAATATCCTTCAAGTTCATAAGCTTATAATTCCATAATTATATCCAATTAATTTCAAAAAAATTAAAACAGAAAATTACTGCAGATTAATAAAATAGAAAATTAAATCTGAAATTAGAAAATAAATAAAATGCACTAATATAATTACGAGATTAATTAACAAAATTACCCTAATTGAAGGATATAATTTTTTGGACTCGATAACACCTAAAAAACATGAAATAAATATTAAAAACACAATTTTCAGATTTATTGAAATAAAAACCTGCACATATCCAATTCACGAAATAATTCTGAAAAATTATCAAATAATTTCCAAAAATTCCGAAATTAAATAGAGGCAGATTTGGACACTTTGTAAACCCTAGAATGGATTAAAACTTCAAAAAAAAAATGAAAGGAACTATTTTTAGCCTAATTTCTAACAAACCCGTAATTAAACAGCACAACAGAATATAAATCAAATCTGAAAATTATAATCACTCTAAAAATCAAAATCTAACTGATCTAAAATTACCAAGGCACTCCTAGAAGACTATGCTTTGGGGGGAGGGTAAACGGCATTTATATCAAAACTAATAATTAAAGAATAGAAATTGTCAAACTAAACAAATTAACTAAAAGCAACAAATAATTATCAAAAGATATCAAATTTATGAAAAATGCTTAGCATAATCTATATCCACCATAAAAATTAATATTTACCATTAACACACAAGTCGATTCTATCCATGAGTTAAACTGCAGAAGACACCCACCAGCGAATCTTTCCCGTTTTTCCTTATATTATAGTTTAATTAGATCCAACCCTTATATAAACCGTACTAGTTTTGATAACCCTTACACCAGCGCAAGAATTAAATCAAACTAGAGCATTACGTATTAGAAAAACATCATCTAACGCCTTGTAACCAATTTACCAGCAAATCGATTTAACAAAGATCTAAAACAATGACCTAATTGAAAGAGGTGGGTTTGAGCCATCCATGATTAATTAGGGTGATACTAATACTTAAAAGATGATAATTTTTACGTATTAAGGCCCTTTAAACTATTATATGAACTCGTATTAAACTAACTAGCATGCATTCTAATTAATATAATACGAATATCATGAACGATAAATACTAATTGTTATAGAATCATGAATATAAATCAACTAGACAATAAAGCATGAAACTTGTTTTAAAATAATCAATTTAGCATGGTTTCAAATAGATTATACTAAGCATAAAAAAATTACTCTCTCATGTTAAAAATAACATCACAAAATTCACCCAAATAATTCATATTAAGCAATAAACTAAACAAATAAAATAAATTAAAGTAAGAACCCCAAAAAAAAAAGTTAAAAAAAAAGAAAAGACTACTTGGTTTTGGTGATTGAGGGGTTACGTGGCTTGTTTTTGGTGAGGGTGTTTAGATGATGATGGTGATGGTTTGATGAAGAAGATGATGATGGATGTGAGGTGAGAGGATGGAGATTGAAAGAAGGAGCAGCCGTGAGGGCTTTTTGAAGCAGGCAGCCGTGAGGTTTTTTTTTGAATCAGGTAGCCGTGAGGTTTTTATGGTGTATGATGATGGATGAGGAGGAGGAGAAGATGATGGGGTAGGGTTTTAGCTACTAGGATTTTTTTTTTTTTTTTGGTTGGACTCCTTCTCTCCCAAGTCTTCTAACTTTCCTCCAACTCTTGAAACCCTAACCCAATAAAATAATTATGGAAATAATATTTTTCATAAATTATTATTTTTGGATCGTCTTTATAGCCAAGCGTGTAAAACCCGAACTTCGACGTCTTCTCTTCCCTTTTTATTTTATTAATGCCTAATCTGAAAAATATATAAAATAAAGTAAATTAGATGCAATAAAATATATAATATAATCGAAATAATTATTAAAACAATGCATGATTTTTGGCTTAACAAATTCTCCCACACTTAGACTTTAGACGTCCTCGTGCAAAGAAATCTTAGATTCGACATAAAAACTGACCCTCTTCCTTTCTTATAAAGTCATGCATAACTATGATATTCATACTAGGTATTGGCTTGCTTTAAAAACAGTTTTATTAAAAATTAATTAGTTTTTCCTTCAATAAGTGAATAACTACTAGACATCCAACTATCATCAAAGAAGTTTCTTCATCAACCTCACAACACTTCTTTAATGAAGTAACAAGATCAATAATTATTCATCTGTTTTAAATACGCATACACCGATCAAGAGGTCTAAAAAGTTTATGATAGAAAAATTGACGTACGGTATGGTTATAGAGACAATTGAACTAGGTAGAATAACTCATTGAATTGATTTTAAACTTGCTTTGTATTTATTTTTCTCTTCTTCCTCTTCTGTTTTTTCCCCCCGAACTCCACTTGCGCACATATTCGAGGCCCATATAGAGTCTTAGAAATTAAACACTCCCTGTCTCACACTCACCCGAATAGAGGTGATGGGGCAAACATTTTATTTTTATCATTACTTTTATTTATTTTAATGATTCACTAGTATGGGAAGCAAGCTTTCCAGTGGCAGTATTACCTCAAAGGGTAGCACCCAATAGCGCATGCCTCAAAGAGGCGCGTGTCATTTCCGACTTTAATAAGTTATTCTACTAATTCAATAGTTTAGGAAATGGGCTAGGTCATTTTATTACCTCTGAAGCGGATATAATACATGACCAAATAAGATGAACAATCATGACAGTTACTCATTAAAGAGATATATGAAGGTCAACTTAAACATCTCTGAAAGATATGTACCATGCTCAGAAATTTTCACTCATAAAAGAATAAACTATAAATAGCTAGGAAAAATTTTTTTTTAAGCAAGCAAGCCTAGCATAAACTCATATCATGCATTATTTATAAGAAAATTTTTTTTTCAAGAATAAATACTGCAAGAATTAAATGCAGGATGTACCTCCCACACTTAATTCATGCATAGTCCCTAATGCATGCAAAAAGAAAGAAATAATAAAAGCAAAATTAAATAGGTATTTCCCTAAAAACGTTGGGTTGCCTCCCAACCAGCGCCTTTATTTATAGTCGTTGGCTCGACTTCATAAAGCTCCTGGATCCTCTAGTTGGATCTCTTCCAATAAATCAGCATTAATCTGGTAGGACACTTTTTGAAACTCAGCATGATCAAGACTCTTAGTAAGCATAGTCGAAAATTCATCTTCATTGGATAAGTCATGAATGTCTTGGGGCAACTCAGTGATAACATCAAGTGCATACACGTAACTCACATCGGCAGGGAATCTCATGGCATCAAAAATATTAAATTTAATCACTTCACCATCAAATTCCATAGTTAATGTCCCTTTATGCACATCAATTTTAGTCCTAACTATTTTCAAAAATGACCTGCCAAGCAAGATGGGAATATGATGACATGCATCACCCATGTTCATCACATAAAAATCAGTAGGAAATACAAGTTCATTAACTTAGATTAAGACATCCTCTAACACTCCATCTGGGTGAATACTGCTCCTATCAGCTAACTGAAGCACTACATCAATTTTCTTTAACTTTCCTAAGTTCAGTTTGTCATAAACAGAAATAGGCATAATATTAATGGAGGCACCCAAGTCAAGCATAGCCTTATCAAAGTAAAGATTTCCTATCTTACAAGGAACAAAAAATACACTTGGGTCTTTGCACTTAGGGGGAAATTTACTTTGAAAAACTGTAGACACATTTTCCCCCACACTTACCTTTTCATTGCCTACTAATTTTCTTTTAGCAGTATATAATTCTTTCAAGAACTTAGCATAACGAGGCGCCTGTTTAATGGCATCAAGGAGAGGTATGTTGATCTCTACCTTCTTTAATGTCTCTAAGATCTCTTGGTTAACCTCATTTACCTTAGAAGTAGGGCTTCGAAATCTACTCGGAAAGGGTGGAATTGGCTTATAAGATTCTCTTTTCTTCTCTCCTATTTTCTTAGTAGTTTGATCAGATTCTGTGCTTAACTCTGGTTCAGCTCCTTTGACCTCTAACTCAAGCTCAACCTCTCTACTCTTCCTAGGCTCTTGTAACTCTTTCCCACTCCTAAGTGTTATGGCACTAACATTCTCCTTAGGGTTGGGGTAAGGCTGAGATGGTAACCTGTTTTGCATTTGAGCCTGCAAGTTGCTAGCGATGATATCAATTATAGTCTGCCTCTCTTGAACCTGCTTAAGAGTTGTCTCCAAAATCTGGTATCTATCATCCATTTTCTTTAGGACTTGTTCAAGTAGGAAGTTAGTCCTATCTTGATTAGAAGGTTGACAAGATGTTTAGTTAAAACCAGGTGGATTGGTTTGAGGGCCATACCTAAGATTAGGGTGGCCTCTCCATCCTTTATTATAAGTGTTAGAATAGGGATCATACCTCCTTTGACCTTGGTTAGAATTGATAGCATTAACATTTCCATCTTGAAGTGCAGGACATGCATCAGTAGGATACCCCTCTAGACAACAAATGCTACATATGACTGCTTTTTGCACTCCCGCAGTAATAATTTTATTCAACATAGCAGTAATATGAGATAACTCACTCTCTACAGATGAACTAGAATCAATTTCATTAACCGTTTTAATTTGTGACTCCCTAGCACCAAACTGCAGAGTATTTTGGGCCATTAGATTGAATAAGTTTCCAACCTCTGCTGGAGTTTTATTAACTAGAGCCCCCCACTAGCAGTATCAACCATATTACGATCCATAGGAAGTAAACCGTTATAAAAATATTGAATCAACAACTGTTCAGTTATTTGATATTGGGGGCAACTAGCACATAATTTATTAAATCTTTCCCAGTACTCACAAAAAGTTTCCCTATTCATTTATTTGATTCCACATATATCCTTCCTAATAGATCCAATTCGGGATGCTGAAAAAAATTTCTCTAAAAATAATTTATGCAATGCAGTCCATGTAGAGAACGATCCAGCAGGCATGTAATACAACCAATCTTTAGCATTATCAAGCAAAGAAAAAGGAAAGGCTTTGAACCTAATTTGGTCTTCAGGAATCCCCTCAGGCGCCATAGCAGAGCATGTAATAAGGAGTTCACTAATATGGCGGTATGAGTTCTCTCCAACTAATCCATGAAACTTAGGTAATAGATTGATGAATGTAGAGTTCAGTTTTAGAGGTTTATCTAATGCAGCACAAGTAATGGACATGAGTTGGGTTTCTAGGTTAGGGGCAGCGAGTTCTCGAAGAGTAGACATTCTTACTTCTCTAATCTTAAGACCTACTAAGCTGGGATAACCTTCTTTGTTTTTATCTACTAATGTTTGCTCCTTGTCCTCTCCAATTTCCTTACCACTCCTTAATCTCATACATTACGGGCAATCTGCAAAAATTAAAATACTAGAGTTAAAACAAAACAATAAAAGTAGTAAAATAAAATAGAAGTAAACCAGCAATTTTATTTTCTTTCCCCGACAACGGCGTCAAAATTTGTAAAGCTTGTCGTGGAGTTACAAATTTAACCACTACTTCGACTTATAAATAATATTTACAGCATAGGAAAGTAGGGATCGATCCCGCAAGGAAAGATTATGTCAAAAGGCTAGTTTAATTCTAAATGATTTTACTACTCTAATTTATTGTTTCTAGTCTTTGTAATTCTAAAATAAATCAAATTTAATAAATAAAAATTTAGAAAAATACTTAATATTACTCCTAAATATTCTAAATTTAATTCTCAAAATAAAAAAGTAAATAGCTATCCTAAATAATCTAGAAAACTAAAAATAGAATAATAACACAATAATCAACAAAAAAGTGAAACAGAAAATAACAAACAGAAAATTAATGTTAAAAAAATCACAAACAGTAACCTAAACTAATATTCTTCAAGTTTATAAGATTATAATGCCATAATTATATCCAATTAATTTCAAAAAAATTAAAACAGAAAATTACTGCAGATTAATAAAATAGAAAATTAAATCTGAATTAGAAAATAAATAAAATGCACTAATATAATTACGAAATTAATTAAAAAAATTACGCTAATTTAAGGATATAATTTTCTGGACTCAATAACACCTAAAAAACATGAAATAAATATCAAAAATGCAATTTTCAGATTTATTGAAATAAAAACCTGCATATATCCAATTCACGAAATAATTCTGAAAAATTATCAAATAATTTTCAAAAATTTCGAAATTAAATAGAGGCAGATTTGGGCACTGTATAAACCCTACAATGGATTAAAACTTGAAAAAAAATACAAAAGGAACTTTTTTTAGCCTAATTTCTAAGAAACTGGTAATTAAACGGCACAACAGAATATAAATCAGATCTGAAAATTTTAATCACTCTAAAAATCCAAATCTAACTAATCTAAAATTACCAAGACACTCCTAGAATACTATGCTTTGAGGGGAGGGTAAACGGTATTTATATCCAAGCTAATAATTAAAGAATAGAAATTGTCAAACTAAGTAAATTAACTAAAAGCAACAAATAATTATCAAAAGATATCAAATTTATGAAAAATGCTTAGCATAATCTATATTTACCATACAAATTAATATTTATCATTAACACACAAGTCGATTCTATCCATGAGTTAAACTGTAGAAGATACCCACCAGCGGATCTTCCCCATTTTTCCTTATATTATAGTTTAATTAGGTCCAACCCTAATATAAACCCTACTAGTTTTGATAACCCTTACACCAGTATAAGAATTAAATCAAACTAGAGTATTACGTATTAGAAAAACATCATCTAATCCCTTGTAACCAATTTACCAGCAAATCGATTTAATAAAGATCTAAAACGATTACCTAATTAAAAGAGATAGGTTTGAGCCATCCACGATTAATTATGGTGATACTAATGCTTAAAAAACGATAACTTTTACATATTAAGGCCCTTTAAATTATCATATGAACTCGTATTAAACTAACTAGCATGTATTCTAATTAATATAATACGAATATCATGAATGATAAATACTAATCGCTATAGAATCATAAATATAAATTAACTAGATAATAAAGCATGAAACTTGTTTCAAAATAATCAATTTAGCATAGTTTCAAATAGATTATACTAAGCACAAAAAAATTACTCACTCATATTAAAAATAACATCACAAAATTCACCCAAATAATTCATGTTTAATAATGAACTAAACAAATAAAATAAATTAAAGTAAGGACCAAAAAAAAAAGTTAAAAAAAAAGAAAAGACTACTTGGTTTTGGTGATTGAGGGGTTGCATGGCTTGTTGTTGGTGAGGGTGTTTAGATGATGATGGTGATGGTTTGATGAAGAAGATGATGATGGGTGTGAGGTGAAAGGATGGAGATTGAAAGAAGGAGCAGCCGTGAGGGCTTTTTGAAGCAAGCAGCCGTGAGGATTTTTTTGAAGCAGGTAGCCATGAGGTTTTTATGGTGTATGATGATGGATGACGAGGAGAAAAAGGGGATGGGGTAGGGTTTTAGCTACTAGGTTTTTTTTTTTTTTCTTAGACTCCTTCTCTCCCAAGTCTTCTAGCTTTCCTCCAACTCTTGAAACCCTAACCCAATTAAATAATTATGAAAATAATATTTTTCATAAATTATTATTTTTAGACCGTCTTTATAGCCAAGTGTGTAAAACCCGAACTTCGACGTCTTCTCTTTCCTTTTTATTTTTTTAATGCCTAACTTGAAAAATATATAAAATAAAGTAAATTAGATGCAATAAAATATATAATATAATCGAAATAATTATTAAAACAATGCATGATTTTTGGCTTAACACACATACAACCTATTAACTAAGGTATAAGAGAACGTAACGGAATAGCAGATATATTCTCTAAAACAAACAAAAATCTTTTTGAATTTTTCTTTTTTTTATTTTTGGTTTTTTTGAAATAATGTTTCCCCACCACCACACAAAATCTTACAATGTCCTCATTGGAAGTGAAACGACACATAAACAGAAAATCAAAATTAAGAAGGAAAACAAATATATAAAAAAGAAAAATAAGACTCAAAAAGAAAGAGGATAAGACTCAAAAAGAAAGAGGATAAGACTCTAAAACTCAAATATACAAACATATACACAAGAGAAACAAAAGAAAAGCATCTAAATATACAAAAAGAAAAAGGATTCTCCTAAAGGCATATGTCCCAAATGGACAGGTAAAAGTAGGATTCTCCTGATCCTCAGGAGCAATAGAGATCTGAATATAGTCAGAATATCTAACCAGAATATCCATCTAAGAAGTAATGGAAAGAATGTCTAGCTAACATCTGGTTAAGGAAGGGAACAAAAAAATGGACTTTTTTAGTGGCAGCATTCAATTTTTTATAGTCAATACAAACACGCTACCAAGATTGGACTCAAGTGGGAACTAACTCATTCTTGTCATTCGTAATCACGGTAATGTCGGTCTTCTTACGAGCAACTTGAACTGAACTAACCCATTTGCTATCAGAAATGGGATAGATAATCCCATGGCCTAACCACTTAAGCACTTTCTTTCTAACCTTTCCTGTAAGATTGGGTTCAAACACCTTTAACGGTCTCAATAGAGCTTAGCATTATCCTCCAAATAGATTCTATGTTGTACAATTAAAGGACTAATACGCTTTATATCCCGTAAAGTCCAACCTATGGCTTCATTGTTCTCTCTAACTAAGGCAACAAGTTTTTCCTCTTAGTCTTGGTCTAGGTCAAAAGCAATAATCACAAGTGAGGATTTATCAGGTCTTAGAAATGAGTCCCTAAGAGCGTCAGGAAGAGGTTTCAACTCAAGAGCAGTAGGAGGGGAATCAGATTCAGACACAGACTCAGAAGTAGAAGTAAGTACATAGCCAGCAGTAAAGCACAAGTCATCAAATGCAAACACATCATATTCAGGCTCATAATCAATTAGAAAAGACTCATACTCAGCAACAAACACATTAACAAAATCATCATCAAACATAGAAGCTTCTACCCAATTAAGAGTAGAAAACTCCATATCATCAAAGCCAGAAGGCTGTCTCTGTAAATTAAAGATTATTTAATTCTGAGGTCATATTACCAAAAGAGAGTCTCATCATGCCATTTATACAATTAATCGGGGCCTTGGTAGTGGTCAAAAAAGGACGCCCTAGAATAACAGGGATCTGACTAACAACATTAGCCACCTTCTCAGTTTCAATCATTACAAAGTTCACATGGTAAATAAATTCACCCACGTAAATCAGCACATCCTCAACTACGCCTCTAGGCAACCTGATCGGTCTATCAACTAGCTTGATGACTATGTTGGTAGGTTTCAACTCACCTAACCCTAGCCTATCATATTTAGTAAAGAGTATCAAATTGGCATAGGCCCCTAAATCAAGCAAAGCTATGTGAATGGGCTGGTTTCCTATGACTATAGAGATAGTAGGCCAATTTGGATCCTTGTACTTCACTTGGATCTGATGAAAATGACAAAACTAGTTCCAGAGGTTAAGAAAGCCTTTTCAGGAGCACTAGTAGCTCTCTTGGTACTATATAGATCCTTTAAAAACCTAGCATATGTAGGCATTTGTTGAATAGCATCGAGTAATGAAATGTTGATTTTGACTTGAAAGAAGATCTTTATCATCTTATCAATATGAGCTTGATCTTTATTTTTCAGCTTATAGAGGAAGAAGGTAAAGGCTTATGAACTCTCTCTGCAGAAGAAGGCGAAAAGAAATTGTTAGGAGATGAAGGATCTACTGAATCAGCAAAATCTTTTTCCTTAGGGTCCTCTTTATCAAAAGGTGAGTCAGAAGGAAGAGGATTAGAAGATTCACTAGGGACACCATAAATAGCATCCCGTAACTTACTGGATGACCCAATTTCTACAGAAGAAGAAGAGAGAGAAGGATTTTGGAAGAAATTGTGAGGGTACTTACAGGGTTTGTAGGAATTTTCCACTTGATTATTAATCTCTTGACTGATCTAAGAGATATGATTGCATTTACTTTCCTCACAGAGTCACTAGAATTAACTCTAGAAGAAGACGAGGCATGACCCTTAGAGTTTACCTCAGGCTGACTAGAAAAAGCACCTGGCTCTCTAGTAGATGATGCTAATCGGAAAAACTATTCAATTATCATTCTCATTAATTTTTTTTTTTCATATGAGCATTAATAATCCTGTCCACATTATTAATTCTCCTCTTAATCTTATCAATGCCAGTATAGTCAGGAGGAGGTGGAGGTCTAGCTGTACTAGGCACACCTTGGAAAGGCGATCTCTAAAAATCTCTAAAAAGTGTTAGAATAACGGAAGATGGGCTAAGAGTTGTTTTCATGAAACAGTGTAGGCTGAGAGTTAGAAACCACAACATTTGATCTACTACTCCAAGAAAAGTTAGGTTGATTTCTCCACCTTGGATTATAGTAAGGGAAAAATGGGTCATCCTTAGGTCTTTGAAAGGTCATACTCACTTGCTCCTGCCCAGTAGATAACTGGTGAGCAAAATAAGGACATGCACTCAAAGAATAATCTAAAGCCCGACAATGAGAACAAGACATCATAGAAGTCTGAGAAATCTGGGGAGTCTAAATAGACAAACCCTTTAACATGTTCTCTAAAACTACAATCTTAGACTCAAGGTGACTCATATCAGAAACAGAATGCATCCTACCCCCGACAAACATATAACTTTAACTATCATCTCTAGCAGTTTTCCACTTCATGGTCTTTTAAGTTAAGTCCTTTGGAAACTCCCAAGCAACAGTGACGCTCTTAAAAAGAAAGTCACCCTAACTCACAGACTCTAACATGGTTCGAGTTTGTTGGTCAAGTCCTTCATAAATAATTTGGCACAAATGTGCTTGGTCTAAACCATGATGGGGACGCTGCGCCAACAAATTCTTGAACTTCTCCAAGTTTTTCCAAAACGATTCCCTTTCTAGTTGAACAAATTGATTAATTTCATGTCTCAGCTTTATAATCTTGGCATTAGAAAATACTTTCGTAAGCAAAACTTGATAAAGTCATCCCAAGAAGAAATAAAATTACCAGCCATACATCCATCATTTCGCAGAATCTTTCAAACTGAAATGAATAAATTTCATTCGCACAACATCAACAGAAATACTAGGGAAATGCACCATGGAACACACTTCTTCAAATTCGCTCAAAAATAAATATGCATCCTCTAAACCCGTGAATTTAGCGAGTATTTGAGTATAATGAGGTCTCAACTTGAAGGTCACATTAGATCCTAGGTCATGTAGATTAAAGCATGATGGCAAAATAGTTCTAGGAGGGTAGAAAATATCACTCAAAGGTCTTTCTTGAGCCGTTTCTTGAAATTCAAATTCAAGCTTGGATTCAAGTTTGGATTCCAATCAGGGTCGGATTCACTCCTGACAAGTCTTTCGCTTTTAGGGTCTCTAACCCAGTCAGTCATGCAAGACCCATATCCTCACAAAAGTATTTTAATTCTCTTCTTTTTCTAATTTTTTTCGAATTTTTGGGTTTTGATTTTTTTAGATTTTGATTTCTTCTATCTTCTTCTTGCTTATAAAACAAAAACAGAAAGCAAACCAACCCTAAAATAAAGCAAAAATAGAAAACACAAAGCAAACTAAAAGGAAAATGAACTAAAACCTAAACAAGCAAAAGCTAAAAAAAATTAAATTAAAATAGAAAGTCAAACTCCAAAATCAGAAAACTATATATACAGAAAATTTAGCACAATTGCAAGGAACAAGAATATATTTTTTCCAAATTTTTTCTAGTCCAAAATAGTGCAGAAAAATCAAAACGGAAAATTATTTTCGAAAATTGCTGAAAATTCCATAAAAATTCACTTAGGTTCTAAAAATCCATAAGAATCCACTAAAAATACTAGAGAATAGCAATGAAAAATCCAAAAAAAAACTAAAACCCCAGAAAAACCTACACAGTTGATTTTTTTTTTCCCAATTCCAGTTTTATCCCCGCGCTAGCTGAAATTGAAACTGTTAGTTCTAATTTTTTTTTTTTCAGCAGAAAGTTAGTCACAAAAAGCAAAATAAAATGGAACAAAATAAAAATCAAAATAGAAACTCTAAATGAAAATCAAAAACAAAAGAAATCTAAACTAAACTAAAACAACTAAAACTAAATAAGCACCCAAACAAAAACAAAAATCAAAAGTAAGAAACAAAAACGAAAACGACTCAATAGACTAAACTGCGACTCGATTCACAAACTAATTTCTCAAATTCATCCACGACAGCGAAGTAAAAAAACATGTTATTTTTATAAAGATTAAGTTTTAACGAAAGTGTACGGTTTTCGTCGTAGCACTTAAGGGTCGATCTTTAGGGATGAGTTATGAAATTAGATCACTTATCACCTAAACTAGAGAGGCTAAAATTGAAAAAACTTAATCTGAAAGTTAATAATTCTAGCTAAAGGTCTAAAAGTACAAAAATTAACAAAACCTAACAACTAATGAGTCTTGCAAAGCAACTACTAAGTGAAAAATGACTAGACAAAGCAACTACAAGTTGTAGCCCCATTAAGAGCATATTAACTCAAGTTACAGACCATCATAAGTCCAAATCGGTTATAGGTTTAGGTGCAATATTTATGGAAATCATATCCAGACGGGTGATGAAAAACCGAACACAAAGCGAGTCCTGATTGCTGTATCAACTCAGATCGAGATTCAATAGAACAGCCCAACAACCAGATACAACACTCGAGTGGAACAAGGCACAGAAGCAGAGTGTCAAAATTTGTAATAAAGTGAAGCAAGAACTCATATCTCAGAGCACCAAATTTCTCAAATTAAGCCAAACACAAATCACTTACATGAACCCTAAAATTTAGAATAAATAAAAAAAAGCAATGGAGAAAAGAAAAGTTGAACTAAAACTATCTTCCTCTGCTCCCCTTGAATTTGGCTGCTCGTTCCAATTAATGCCCATTGAACTCTTGAGACTCCATTAAACTAGAATTAAGGCTCCCCATTTGCTGTTTGTAACTGCCAAGCCGAGTTGATGATGGGTGTATTAATGAGGATAACAGTTGGAGGTAGGTGATGAGTGAATTGAATGAAGGCGATTGAAGGAGGAGAGAGAAAGAGGAAACTTTGGTTATGGCAGATGGCATGTCGAAGAAAAAGAAGCAGCAGGGTTCTCGGGTCTTGGGTTCTTCTGGTTTAAGACAAAGAGAGAGAAAGAGGAAAAAGGGGACTGGTGTCACGTGCACCTCATGTGCTCATTAAGTGAAGAACAGGGTTGGGCTAGATAAATAGGCTCATGGAGGGAGAAGGAGGGAGAGGAGAGGAGTAGGGTGAAGTCTAGGAGTAGGGGCTCTAGGTGGCGACAACCAAAAGAAAAAGCAGGCCCACCTGCTTAATGGAGAAAGGCAGAGGGAAAGAGCTGAGAGGAGGAGGGAGACGAAGCACATGCAAGTCACTTAAGGTGGGGGGGGGGAGGAAGGCCGGGTTGACTCGCGGACTGGGCCGCGGCAAGGTCTAAGCTTGAGTAGGTTCTGGGTTGGGTCTTCTCCTCTCTTCTTTCTTTTCCTCTTCTCTTGACCCATCCCTTGATTAATGGAACCAACTAATTATTTTTTCTTTAAATTTTTGAATTCCTACCAAAAAAACAAAAATATATTAAAATTCTAATTAAGTCATTTGTCTTAAGTAAGTAGTAGATAATAAAAACATATAAAATAACATAATTTTAGGCTGAACAAATACCTTCATCTCCAATCCTCTAGCTAAAAAATGGGATTACAAGGATCTCTAACCAATAAGGTTAGAGTAATACAGACACCCAAGAAAACGGTAGAAATATGTATAACAAAATAAAAATGAAAGGAGAACCACTAATTAGGATACACAGAGCTGAAACTTGTTGCTTGTAATTTTAGAGACTTCTTCACCCACTTCGTTCGATGCAGAATAGGCCCTTGAGCTGTTAGATTTAGGGTCAAGGTGCCTAAAGTCTAAAGTCAAAGTCCACGAGCAAGGCTTTTGACTGGAACTAGACATAGATGAAGGCTTTGAAACATGGTATGATTGAGAACCAAGAACAAAGAGCAAATAAAAAATCTAAGACAAAAGAACTTCTTCCACCACTTAGATGGCTAAGTACAAGTTAATCATGTAAGGATTAAATCATCAAGGATTAAAATAAAGTTTACACTTTGAACACCACCCAAAAATGGGATAAAGTTTTGCGAGATTTTTGAGAGAAATAGTAATGAGCTATATCATATTTCATTCATCAAATTCTGGTTACTAGAAAGAAAATTGGCCTATTTTAAAGGCTTAGAAAGACCTGTGTTCTATTTCCCAAGTAAAGAGTTAGACAATAGAAAAGTTACATCATTAGCTAATGAAAATTAGGCTAAAGTCTTCCCTAGGACCAATAGAAAATAAGCAGCAAAAATACATGGCCAATAGGAGTTAGATAATAATTTTCTCACTATGTACAAACCAATAAAGAGAAATGCTTCATTAAATGAGAAAATTCAAACTTGAGGAAAACATTACAACTAATACTCCTAGTCTTTGTTCTTCTGTGTTGGAATCTGGTTACATCTTAGTTATGAATATGAAACTTCCTTAGACATTTTCATTGGGAATATTCTCAAAATTTCTTTTAGAGCAATTCATCTTGTCAAGTCTTACTTTTCTAGGGAAGTTCAAAGTCCTTGAACCCCATTTTCTGGCCCTTTGCCAAGGTTGCCTACTACACGTCCGATTTCTAGTAGCCTTTGTTAAATTTTAGTTTTAATAACTAGAGTTGCTAAATACTATTCAAAGGGGCAAAAAGTAGACTTATAGAGCTTTTGAACATGCCTAATATGCTTTATTTAGACTTCATTTGCTAATTCAAAACTCAAGTCAAAGTTGATCCAAGCTTCCTAAAACAAATTTGGTAGCGAAAAAATTAGCATGCACTCCGTATTTAAGGCTGATTGCCTCTAACCCATTGATAACTTTGCGTAAGATTCTACATAGTCCTAAACAAGTGAAGACCTTGGAGATTAAACCCACAAAGCCCCTTGAAGTGGTGGAGAATAAAGATACTTGATTTAGAGCTCTAAATTTGTGCAACAAGTTAATGTTGGGCTTACCCATAGGAATCAAAGCAATTACCCTAATCTTGCGAGTACTATATAAAATTGATCCAATTTCATCTAGAAACTAACCAAACTTTTTGGTAAATATGCGGTAAGTGAGCTAGAAGAGTTTGGTTTAGCATCAGCCTTAAATATGCACTAAGTGATCTAAAAGATTAGCCACTAAATCATCCATTAGTTAGCACAAAAGCCCTTTGATCAAAACATAGCAAAATCAAACTTTTGTTGACCCTTAGTTTTCACCTCATAATTTGAAAAACACTTGGAAATTGGAGGCGTATAATAACTCCTTGGAAAATAGACTTAGGCCCTATTCTTTTGGGGGGTAAATGGTTCATCCTCACTCCTTTTCACTCTTTCCCACTCCTACCCACTTCTACCAATTCCTTTCCCCTCATTGTAATTATTATTATTATTAATTATTAGCATTGGTGTTAATATTAATATTAATTATTATTATGATTAATTATTATTTTTATCATTAATTAAAAATAATAGTTATTATTATAATTATTATTAATTATTAATTATTGTTATCAATAATAATTATTAATTAATAATAATATTAATAGTAATTATTTTAGTAGCAATAATTAATTATTATTATTCCATTAATTAATCAATAATAGCTATTAATACTATGAACTTCAAATATTAATTATTGTTACTGATTTTAATAATAATTATTACTATGAATATTAAAATTATTATTTTTTATAATAATTATTATTAATATTAGTATTAACAATAATTGCTCATATTTACAAAACTAATAATACTAATTATTATTATTAATAGCAATTATTGTTGTAATTACTACTAATTTTCATTAGTAATAATACTAACAATAATTGCATTATTATTATTAACTATTAATTATTAAATGTTATTAATATTAATATTAATATTAATATTAAATACTAAATATTATTGCTTATACTAACCATTATTATGACTATGATTAATAATATTGATAAGAATTATTATTCTAATTATTATTGTTAATTATTATTAATATTAATAATTGGTGTTATTGTTTATTATTATTTTTATTATTAATAAATAATTACTATTATTATTATAATAGTAATTAATAATTAATAATTATTAATAATAATTGTTATTAATTGTAGATAATGTTAACATTTATTATTTTTGATATTAGTACTAATAACAAAAATAATTGCTTAATTATTGAATAACAATTATTAGTATGAATAATTTTTATTAATTATTAATTATAATCATTATTGTTATTATTATCATCGTTATTTTTTTATGATTATTAATTATTGTTACTGTTAATAATTAATAATGTTCATTAGTATTAATGTTAATATTAATAATAACCAGCATTATTAAATACAATAACAGGAATTAATATTAATATTAATATTGATTATTATGATAATTATTGCTGATATTCATTAGTAATAATTATTGTAATGATCATAATTATAGTAATAATAATTTTTATTAGCATTAACATTAATACTTTTAATTATGATTAATATTAATAATAATTATTATTAGTATTAGCTATTATTATGATTACTCTTATTAATATTAATGAGAATTATTTTTCTAATTATTATTGTTATTTGTTACTGTTAATACCAATAACTAACTAGAATTAATGATTAATGATTATTTTAATTATTCATCAATATGAATTATGCTTGTAATATTCATTGTAATTATTGATTACCATTATTACTAATTATTATTGATTATTATGAGTATTAATAATTAATGTTATGATTTATTATTATTTTTATGATTAATTAATAATTCATATTACTATAATTATTATCACTAATTATTATTTATTATTATTATTAATAATTAGTATTTATTAATAGTAATTATTTTTAATAAAAATAGTAATATTTCATCAGGTACTTATTGAATAATAATTATTAATACTAATAAGTAATATTATCTAATAATAATAAAAATGATTTTAATTTTTTAAAATTATTATTATTGGTAGTATTACTAAGTAGTAATTTTTTATTATTAATATTGGCACGAATAATAATAATTATTATGAAAAATAATAATTATTATTTATATCAATATTAATTATTATTATAATTATTACTGATATTCATTAATAAAAATAATTATTAATTAATTTTAATATTAATTTTGATTATTACTAATAATGTTAATTTCGATATTGATAATTATTAAATTAATGTTAAATATTATTATTATTATTTTATCATTATTGCTAATAATAAGGATTATTATTGTTATTGTTATTGTTATTGTTAATTATTATTTTTAATGATTACTTATGAATTTTTTTTAATTACTACTTATTATTATTATAATAATTGTTTTTCACATTAATTGTTATTATCAATTAATAATAAGATTGATAGTAATTATTTTTAATATTAGTAATGGTAACTATGAATTAATATTGTCTTTGATTAATTATTTTTTAAATAATAATTATTAATATTGATGATGATTATTGTTGTAATTATTACTAATATTCATTAAAAATAATAATTATTATAATAATTAAGATAATAATAATTATTTGTACTATTAATATTAATAATTAATATTAATTATTAATATTAATGTTGATAATAGTCGTTATTAATATTAACAATTATTATGGATGTCATTAATATTATTTGTAGGAATTATTATTTTAATTATTATTGTTAATTGGTATTATTAATATTAATAATGGTTATTATTAATTTTTCATTGTTTTTTATTATTAATTAATGATTATTATCATTATTGTAATAATTAGTAATCATTCATTATTATTAATGTATATTAATTAATATTGGTATTAATACTGGTTATTATGAACATTAATAATTATTAATATTTATATTAATAATTATTATTAATATTAACAATTATTATGATTATTATTATGAATATTAATAAGAATTAATGTTGTAATGATCGTTGTTAATTTTTATTAGTAATATTTATAATCATTATTGTTATGATTAATTGTTATTTTTATTTTTTAATAATAATAATTATCATTATTAATAATTACTATTATGTTATACAAATCGTTAACATAACCAATGTTAACACTCCCACTCCATTGGAGTCATTTTCACTGCAACCTACTTCCACCCACTCTTTCCCACTATTTCTCTCTTCTACATGCAACAAAACAACTCCTACCCACTCTCACACATTTCTTCCTACTCCTTCCCACTCATTTTCATTCCAAGCCTGCAATATACCCACGAAACGAATAGGGCCTTGAGGCCCTGTTCTTTTCGTAGGTTTATTGCAGGTGTGGAATGGGAAGAAATGGAAAGACCCTATTCTTTTTATGGATTTATTGCAGGTGTGGAATGGAAACAAGTGGGAAGAAGTGGAAAAAAGTGAGTGGGTGTGAGTAGGAGTGATTTGTTGTATGTGGGAGTGAAAAGGAGTGCGATGGAGTTAGAGTGTTGATATTAGTTAATGTGTTTGGTATATTAAAGAAATATTATTTATGTTTTGTGTTGGTAACCAAAAATTTATTATTTGTGACATAAATTTCAGACGTGTTTGTTTTCTGGTGTATTAAATAAAAATGTTATATTTTTTGTGTAGGTGATCAAATATTCATTATTTGTGACACAAATTGTAGAGATATTATTTTAGTGGCCTATTTATGAAATAAGTTTTTTAGTATTCTTAATCAAATATTCATTATTCATGACACAAATTCATTATGTGTGACAAAAATTTCAAATGTGTTGAATTTTTTTGTATGTTAAAGAAATATTTTATATTTTTTGCATCGTTAACCAAAAATTCATTGTTCATAACATAAATTTTAGATGTCTCACTATGGTAGTCTATGAAAGGAATTTTTTTTTTCTTTTGTTCTTAACCAAATATTAATTATTCATGACACAAATTGCAAATATATTAATTTTTTGTGTATATGGAATTTTTTTAAAGTTTTCTGCGTTGTTAACCAAAAATTCATTATTCGTGACGGTTATCGTGGATAAATTATTTTTTCTTTGTATTCATGAAATGTTTTTATTATTTGCGTCAGATATAGAAAAAGGCATAAAATAAAATAACCATAATATATCCTACCCTTATCCAAATACAATCCTGAGTATTTGACACATTATCTCAAAAAATCTACCTCTCCCCTCAGTAACATTCAAAACACTCTGCCTGTTTCTCAAACCTCTCGTTGCTCTTTTCCTCTTCTCTCTCAAACTCGTCTAACAGATTATTGAGTGGTCACTACGGAGCTATCCTCGTAGTTGTGAGGTACGTGTTGCCGGACCATGGTCGCCACCATGCCTGGGTCGCCGTGCAATCGTTTTCACTCGGAACTGCTGCTGCCTGTCATCGACTACTCGTATGTGTTCAAGTTGTGTTCGTCGGACACTACTGGCCTCCGTCGACTACTGGCCACCGACCATTACTCCCCGCCAAACCGTCGATGCCCCTCCCCGAGCACAAATTGACTAGCCGTTGGTGTGAGGTCATGAACAACGAATATTTAATTAAGACACAAATAATAACAATAATTTTTTTCAATCTACGAAAGAAAAACAGCTCGAATTTGTGTCATGATTAACGAATATTTGGTTGACAATGGAAAAAAAATTATTTCTTCAATATATAAAAAAACATGTGCAATAAGTCTCATGAATAATGAATATTTGGTCAACAATGCCAAAAAAATCTATTCAATAAAGACATTTCCAATTTGTGTCACGAATTTAACAAAGCAAAAAAAATCACTTCAGTATACAAAAAAAATCTGCAATTTCTGTCAAAACTAACAAATATTTGGTTGACGATGCAAACAAAAATAAATACCTCTTCAATATACATGAAAAAATATCTGCAATTTGGATAACGAATTACAAACAACAAAACAAAAAATAAACATTTCTTCTATATATAGGAAAAAACATCTGTATTTTGTGTCACGAATAACGAATATTTGGTCACCCATGCTAAAAAATTATCTCTTCAATATACAGCAAAAAAAAAAAAAACTGCAATTTGTGTCATGAATAACTAACATTTTGCTTAACAACGCCCCAAAAAAAAAAATCTTCAATATACAGAAAAAATTAATTCATCTACAACTTGTGTCACGAATAACGAATATTTGCTTAAAATCATGGAAATTTTTAAAAAATTTTTTAATTCCAATTATAATATTTGTATAGACAATTACATAGATTAGACAAGTTTTCAAAATTTGAGAAGTAGTTGTGGAACGCAGTAGTGGAACGAACGGGAAAGAAATAGGCGGGAATATGTAGAAGTTGGAATAAGTGGGAATGAGTGATATTATTTTAAAGAGCAGGAAGAAGTGGGCGGGAATGGGAAGGAGAGGGAATGAGTAAGAATGAGTGGGATGAGTCCATTAAACCACGAAGTGAACAGAACTTTGTAAAGGTACTAAAATCCACATCACACCTCAACTCCAAGCTATAGGACCCAATAAATGGTTTGAAAAGGCCGACTTCTGGGCCGGGTCGAGTCCCATTTCTCTCCCTCCAAGAATATGTTCGCGAACCCTTCCTCTGAGGCATGTTTTTGCTGTTCTTCTCCTCTCTCAATTCTTCCCATCATTGGAATCTAGCTCCATCGCCAACGGAGGAGGCTGCGATGGTGTTGCACAGGGTTCGAAACCCTAACTCTCAATTCCCACCCCGAGTGGCACCAAGGCTCAAGTTTGGTCAGCACAGATGCCACGAACTGGCAGCTGCCTCCTAGCCATGCTGCCGCCATGCCTGAATGCCCAGCTAACATTCTCTCTCTCTCTTCGGGTTGCGGGAGCAGCATTCAGATGGGTTGAGACCCCCCTTTCGTTGTGTGAAGCCGAGGCTTCGGCCCCCCTCCCTTCTCCGGTTTTCTTTTTTTTGAACCCAATAAAAGAAAAAAGGGGTTTAAGTGGCATGCTAAACATCGGCCTAATTTTAATTAACTTGGTAAATTCTCCGTCGCCCGAATTCCTGACTCAATACTGGATTCAAACAATCATGTAATAAATTAAGAAAATTTTAAAACTAATTCACATAAAATCATGCACTTAATTGATAAGCAAATATTACTGGAATATAGCTGACATACAAAAGTATGGTTAATAAAATTATTAAACCCAAATAGATAATTTGAAATTAAAAACCCTAGTTATTACACTCTTCCCCCTAAAAGAATTTCATGCTCGAAATTCTAAAGTCCACAGTTCAGTTGTACACAAGATGCACAGAAACATGGCAAAATCTACATAACTCACAATAAAATCCAAAATCTTGCTTTACAATTCATTGTATCTTTTAAATCGGAAAAAGAAGGTTATGGTATCTAGTCTCCTCTTCGCCAATCCTCTTCGAGTGTCTACTCACTCTCTTAAGGCACTGAGGCCAATCGTATAGAAGAGGGACAAATGAGTTGGCATAGATACCATATTAAACTTATTTTAAAACGACATAGGCCTGCAATCTTATATCTAGGCACTACCCGCATCTCTTTGTGTAAATACATTTGTATGACTTAGTATCTAAGGTTTTCATGTATAGCAACTGAACTAGAACAAATTAAGATCATATCAAGGCAATCAATTAAGTCAAATTCATTTGAAAGAATGAAGTAGTCAAAGTATTCCAGAGCCAGGTTAATTAACCAAGGAGTTTCAATTTCACAACAGAGTAATAGAGACATCATATAGCATACGTAGCATCACATTAAACAGAAGGACATTCCAAACAAGTTCCGCAGCCGTAATGACAAGGAAAATCAACGACTCAACATCCTTATGACAAGAAGAATAGGCATTATCAACCAACCTCATAGACATATGGCATGTAAACTACTAAGTAAAATACATGGAATTATTAATTTAGCAAGCTAATAAACAATTTGGGGAAAAATGGTATTATAGGAGCACATGACAATGGCAGGGAAAGTTCCACGTATCACTTGCACATGAATTATTTAGAGGGGGCTGTAAGGTTATTGCTAGGTGAAGGTTGGGTTGGCATAGAGTCCTTATATCCAACAGTGCAGTTAGAACTTGACTACTAATTTAGTTTCCTAGAATATACTATTTCAGATGAAGGTTGTCACTGAAGACGCTTTAAGTTCCAATGGTTTACAGAATACGACATGGCAAGTGGCATAGAGTTGGCAAGACAGTAAACCGAAGTTTCTTAGCTAATGCCTCACATTATATTCACATTGGCAATTACCTAAACGAAAAATATCTAGCGAGGTTGCATAGTTACAAAGACAATCAAATAAGGCAAGTAATAGTTTAGTGAATTAAAAATTCTATCCTAGGGTCTCCAAATGAAACTGAATCTCTCTAACTCAAAGAACATACAAACAGACTAGCATGCTCGTAAAGACAACACTAAGCTCTTGCAACTCTTTAGAATATCATAGAGGGGTGAAGGAACTTTCACATAATACTAATATGTGAAACTTCCTTAAGCATGGCAATTTTGTTTCTGCTTTTAATACGGGGCTAAATGTTCACATAATGAGATTCATAGTTCAATGAGTTTGGCCACCCGTACAGCGAGCGATTATACTAGAGGTAGTAACCCCCACGACGAATCAAGGTGACAATACTATCTGGGCTAACCTCGACATCTCAAAGCTCTGAAATGCTGGATATAGATTGGAATTTATACAACCACGGGTTGAAGGAACAATGGCGTATACAAAAATTATGGAGGATGACATAGATCTAGAAGTGAAATACTGGGAGTCAGCAGTGGCTTGCTATGTACTAGGAGTCTCACCCCCATTATCGGTGCTTACAGGGTTTATCAAATTAATTTGGAATGAATTATTGATCAATAGGATCGTAATGCTCAAGAATGGACTAGTGCTCGTTCGATTTGATTATAAGGAAACAATAGATAGGGCTCTGTAGCAAGGATGCTACCAATTTGATAAAAAACTTCATTGTTAAACCATGGCACAAAGATTTCCAGAAGGAGAGGATTGAGGCTATACCAGTATGGGTTCAGCTAACTGATCTTGACCTCAAGTATTGGAGCTCAACAGCCCTGAGTAAGTTTGCTAGTCTGCTTGGCACTCCCATAATGGTGGATAAGAACACTCAGGAGAAACACAACGTGCAATTTGCCAGGATACTGGTTGAGATGAAAATTTAGGAAAAGGCCCCCAAACACATCTATTTCGAAATGAACATGGGATACTGATGCAACAAGAGGTGGTTTATGAATGGGAGCCAGTTTCATGTAGGAAATGCAAGGGATATGGACACGAAACAACTCAATGCAGGAAAGGGGCTCGCTCGGAATAATGACCCAAATGCATCCAACATCCAGAGGAAGAACCACTTCTGAATGCAGAGTCTGGGGAGGAAAAGGGTGAGACATGGATTGTAATTCGACACCACAGGAACAAGGCACCCAACCCCACTGGCAATACCCATACGCCAATATGTAACTCCTTTACTATGCTTGAAAACGAAATGCGAGGAGGCTAGGGACACAATAGAATGATGGAAATCCAGGTAGTGTAGCATAGGATACTACAAGGCAAAATGGATAATATCATAAGCTGGAACGTGAGGGGGGTTAAATGGCGCCAATAAGCAAAAGGATGACAAGGCTTTCTGCAAGCGTAATAAAGCTGGACTGATTTGTATGATGGAGACAAAAGTTAAAAGCAGAAACTTCACCAAAGTAGCAAGGAACTTTCAAGACTGGGAACATTATGTGAACTATGAAACACATGATAGGGGCAGAATATGGAAAATGTGGAAGAAAACTGACTTTTAAGTCACGATCATTGACTCAATGATGTAGGCTATTCACTGTGAGATACTCACCCTATGGCAATTCTTGATCACCAAGGCCAATACCATACTACTTTGGCTTATAGTAGGTGACTTTAACCACCTACTATATACTGATGACAGAATAGGGGGGACACCTGTGACACTTTAGGATACGAAAGACTTTCAAGATTGTATCTAAGCCACGGGTATCCAAGATATTACATGGAAGGGCTTTCGATATACTTGGACAAACAAGCAAGATTGTGAACGACGCATCTTTTTAAGAATTGACAGAATTATGGCAAATCATCAATGGCTTGCTGAGCTACCTAATTCAGAGTTATCTTCCACCCAGATGATACCTCTGATCATTACCCTAGAGTACTAAGATTTTTTGAGATGTAAGAACAAGGTAGGAAGGCTTTCAGATTCTTTGATATGTGGACCGCTGACCCACAGTTCTTACAGATTGTTAGTGAGATCTGGAATATGCTAGTCCAAGGGACTCCAATGTTTACCATTTCCAAGAAACTTGAGCTGTTATAGCTTCATTTAAGAAAGCTCAATAAAGAAGTATTTAGGGATGCTCAAGTGAAGTATGCTGCAGCAAGGAATGCTTTAAATGATATTATGGTTCATATCTAATAGCAACCTCAGAATGAGAATTTATATAAGGAAGAGAAGGCAGCAATAGAAAATGTTCAAACATAGAAGCAGAGACTAGAAAGTTTCTACAAGCAAAAATCAAAGGAGGAATGGATGAATCTTGATGACATAAATGGGCAATATTTCCAGGCTAAGCTCAAGCAAAGACACCATCTCAACTGAATTGCATCTTATCAAATGGAGGATGGCCAGTGGACATGGAGCTATAATAAGGTAATAGCACACTTTGCAAACTATTACAAAAACTTGCTGGGAACACCTGTGCTTACCCAAGACAACATTAATGATAGCATCATTGCAATGGGGGCATACCTTTCCATTTCACAGCAAATCAACCTCATATAACCCTTCACATCTGAAGATGTTAAGAAAGCACTCTTCTCTATTCCATCACATAAAAGTCCTGGACCTGATGGGTTCAATAGTGGATTTTTCAAAAGTTGCTGGCCAATAATAGGTGAAGATGTATATCAAACTGTGCTGGGCTTTTTCCAGATAGGCAAATTGCTACAGAAATGAAATGGTACTAGGATTTCATTGGTACCAAAAACTGAAAGCCCAACAAATGCTGCTGAGTACAGACCAATTGCATGCTGCAACACTCCGTATAAATGTATTTCCAAATTGATATTTGACATGCTGAGAATGGTACTACCTCATATAGTGAATGTCAACCAGTCAGCATTTATTGAAGGGAGGCTAATAGGTCATAACATCATGATCTACTAGGACCTAGTAAGGCTATATCAAAGGAAAAGAGTGTCACCGAGATGCCTCATGAAAATTGATCTAAGGAAGGCCTATGATTCCATATCCTGGGACTTCATTGATCAACTTTTGACGCAACTGAGATTCCCAGATCCATTTCAAAACTGGATCCTAACCATGATAACCACCAGCAACTTCACCGTGAACTTAAATGGCTATAACCATGGTTTCTTTCGAGGAGGGAAGGGAATCAGACAAGGTGATCTAGTGTCCCCCCTATTTTTGTTATGGTGATGGCATACTTAACAAGGACCTTCCTACATGTTGCAGCACATCACTCAGTGAAGTTCCACCTATTATGCAAGGACCTAAAGCTCCTGAAGCTCCTAAACCTATGTTTTGTAGATGACCTTTTGATTTTCTGCAAGGCTTGTACACCAATAGTGCAAAGCTTAATGGATGGATTTGAGCACTTCAGTAGGGCCACGGGGCTACAGGCTAACAAAAGCAAGTCATAAATTTTTATTGCTGGGGCAAAGGAATAGGAATGTAACGACATAACAACCTTAACTGGCTTTAGTTTGGGTACTCTCCTAATCAAATATTTAGGCATACCATTATCTCCTTGAAGATGGACCAAGGTGGATTGCAGTGCAGTAATTGAGAAGATCACAAAACGTGTCCAATGCTAGAAATCAAGAACCCTATCATATGTTAGAAGGCTTTAACTCATCAATTCTATGCTATTCTCAATGCACGCATACTGGTCATCCTTGTTCATACTGCCTAAGGGTGTGATAAAAAGCATTGAAACAATATTTAGGAACTTTCTTTGGGGGTAAAAAGTTGAGTATGTGAAGGCACCACCAGTAGCTTGGGACTTGGTATGCAAACCTAAAAGTGCTGGTGGGCAATGGATCATCAATTGTGGATACTGGAACACTACTGCAATAGCTAAACACCTTTGGTGCATTGCGAATGAAAAAGCATGCCTCTGGGTGAAATGGGTTCATGGTATATACATAGGAGACCAAACCATATAGACTGTTGAAACCACAGAACATATAGCATGGTATTGGAGGAAAATCCTTAAAATACGTGCAAGGATGGCTGAAGGATACACCCAGAACCACTGGAGGGGCTCTCATAATGGAAAATATACAATATCTGTAGGGTACAAATGGTTGATGGGCTCAATGAAAAATGCCCCTGTAGCCAGAATTGTTTGGTGCAGATATAATGTACCAAGGCACGCCCTATGCCTTTGGAGACTCACCCTGAGAAGGCTACCTACCAAGGATAGGCTAACAAAGATGGGATTGAGTTTGCGAAGTGCACACTGTGAGTTATGCTACTGTAAGGAGGAAACACACCAGCATGTATTCTTAGAGCGCTCATATAGTCAAAGTGCGCTACAAAATGTACTCACCAATATGGGATTTCATACTGGCCTTCACAGGATGGAAGAGCTACTAGTGGCGCCAGCATACAGTGAACTACAGAAAGTTTACAAGAAAATACTTTACACCAGCCTAGCAGCACTAACACATAGTTTATGGACAGAGAGGAATGCTAGACTACATCAGAAAAGGCAGCTCTCCTCCCTCTTAATTACCAATCAATGTATAGATCTAATTACATAAAGGCTCAGGTTTCTGGGGAAGGTGGGGAAAAAGAAAAACATTTAGGAGATACTACTGCACATAGGCTCCAATTAGAACTGGTCCATTCTAGTGATTATGATTGTAAATGAGGTTCATACTTTATGGTAATGAAATGACTATCTTTTACCCAAAAAAAGAACTCTTTAGAATATCAAAAATACATATCCCAACACAAACAAGTCACATCATATCGTATATTTTGATTAAATCACATTGACAATCATATTTCATAGCTCAGTTATCAACAGAGAGTTCGTTATGACTGTGAGTATGCCGAGCGCATCGTCATGTTTCTGGAGATGCTCATAAGTACGCATATAGACAGGCAAATGTAATTTCATAGGGTGGGAGAATGATAGCATGTTAACATAGTAGCCAAAATGACTAGCATGGGGATTGTCCACGTAAAATGAACAAAATATAACCAAGCCACAATGCAACAAGCATAACAGCCGACAAAGCACAACTCCAGAGTTTCCCATTAGAAGTACTATGTAATACCAGAAACTTATTGCGTAAAATATAATATAAGGAAACTTAAGCATTTCATGTCACCGTACCTATAAGAACCATGCCAACCACTGGCTAACCTAACTTCTCTAATGAGTATAGGATCAAGAATTCAACTATGACAATGGATACATTAGTATGCCATCCTATTAAACATAGAAGTTACAAGGATAAATGTATGTACACAAGCTCTTATGGCCACAAGATTATGGTATTGGATATAAGTGAAACCTTCCATTAAATGTCACAACATGAGGACATATTAGGTATGCAGCTCAACTAATGATTTTATGACCATACCACATAACCGACCACATGAGTCAACTAATTCATTGAGTCAGCCATAATCCAAACTATGAAACAACAAAAATCGTATTCACTTAACAATTCATCAACGAGCACATCAATGAACCCTTCATGGTAATTGTAAGTAGACATAAGTTCCTATGTGCCTTGCACTACACACCATGCTACATCGATACTTTAAAACACGTAAGGTCATGCCATTGTTGCATGGGAACCTAGGCATCTATATATAATTGTAAACCTTAACGACTCACAGCACGGAGAAAGGGGTTCACTTACAAGGAGTTTTGGCTTTCGGGTTTCACACTAATACTTCGGGAAGCACTGATACTGTATGGATCATTTATCCTACTAGGTAAAATACATGGTGTAATAATTTCAAAGTCTGTCAGGTTCCTCCTTCCTTTTTCTCTCTAGGTGTTTTGAGGATATAGATATATATATATCCAGGACAAGAATAATGGTCCTTATGACAGAAAGCATGTCATATGATCGACATGGTAGTAGCTACATGATGAAAAGTAAGGAATCTAATATGTAAACAGCACCAAGCCACTGAATAAGCATAAAATAGTAATAACAGTATACAGGTAGCAATCACAATCATACGAGACGATGGGGAATACACTTATACAACGAGCAAGACGAGTGCACCATTATTACTCAAATTTGCATGCATATGTATGAAATTCTCCCTTAATCCCTTTAGACAATTCAAAATTCCAAAGGAAGGTACCATCTAATATTACCTTCAAAGATAGAAAATAATATTTAATCACTTTCCTAATGGTTTATTATTAGTAAGTCCAGAGAGGTACACATCTTGGCATATATACATTCACAAACAGCATCCAATCCCATATGACGACACATGCTCATGCATTTAAACTTGTGCATTATCGTAGAATAGATGTTAGTCTTCTAACGCGAGAATAAAATCTAACTCAATATTTAAAAAGGCTAGAGCATTCCAAATTCTTTAGGTTTTTAAAATGGAGAATAGTTTACCCATGTCTAGCCTCTTCTTTACCAACTTTTGAGTACATCTGCGGTCTCTATTATGGGGCACAAGGAGCAAATTGTAGTTAAGGGCAAAGAATAAGCATGGAGTTATCTATTTCTAATCTGTTGAAGTCAAAACCAAGTGAACATTCACTAAATCATCAATGGTGCTTGCACAAAGCAATCACTGATAGAGCCCAACACTTAGCTTACTCAGGAGAACGCAAGTCATTTAACTTATATTCTAAGGCATGACTCACTTTTTAGTCCATCAGTTTACTATAGTTGCATAACAATCAATAATTAAGATCAATTAACACATCAGGAACACATTGTATCCAAAGACGTACTTATAACATATCATCACTCAAGACGTGCCTAGACCACTATATGAAGTGTAAGACTCATGTCACGACCTATAGTCGCAGGACCTTACTCTGATACGATCTGTAACACCTCTATCCCCTAGAGTTAGGGGCGTCAATATTTTTAAAATTTTGGAGCGAAACAGACAAAGTTCCTTCTAAAAACTGACCCATAACCCAGACTTAAAGGCTTACATTAGGTACCTGTAACCATAAACATAAAGAATATATTCCATAAATTTGACGGCTACACACCGGAGGCCACAACGCTATGGGTCACACACCCGGAGTGCATAAGATAGAAAGCTAAGTAAAAGAAAGAAGCAAGACACAACCTAATGGATCACATATTTGGAGCGCTGGGGTTTACATTCCAAAACAAAACTCAACTTTAAGTGACTAAAGGATTGAATATTTAGATGGTTGGCCCACACGACCTTCATAGCGACATCTGGTCAATATATATTATATGAACTACAGTAATTAATTTACATATGCTCAAGAACTTAAGAATACATGAGGTTACATTATTTAACTTGTGAATCTACATGTATATACATATAACTCCTTTTCCCAATGCATAAGGGAGGTTTAATTCTTTTTCGCAATGTATAAGAGAGGTTCCAACTTGACGTATGCGAACCGACTTCTATCTGTCTTTTCAAGAACATGAGGAAAAAGGAGAATAGAGAGGGGATGAGCTGCCACACGCTCAGTGAGTGATTCTCAACCCCAAGAAAACAAAACAATTGCACACAATAATTTTAAGTAGCATTCACACACACATTGATATTTAATATCACGTAATAGACATGCAAGGTCACCCATATCCATAAATCCCTCAATGATCTCTAAAATTCAAATGGCATCCTTTCCCTTCCTCTAATCCACGCGCAAAAGCCTTCCACTTATCTAACCTATGACTCTTGTAACTTAGCAATGATAGCCACATATTACACTCACTTAACATCAGACAGTAAGCATACAAGACATAATAGCAAGCTCACTCATGCTAAAATCCAGGCATTGAGAACAGTAGGCCGTATAGTCACACATAGGCACTTAACATCAAACAATTCAGTCCACATCACTCATTGGAGATCTTTTCGTAATAAAATAGAATTAACACATAAAAGGCTAGAACCTTTACTTGGATCACATTGAGCATTTATAAGAGAACCAATCCCTTTATAGGAAGGTCATTTGCAATTCCATAAAATCGCTTTTTAAATGATACATGCACATTTGCAAACATTTGCACTAGCATAATCCTTAAATGAGGAGTTGTCGACTCATAATGAGCAAGAAAGCATTTTCTGGGCATCGGATTTACACGTTAGTGCTCTTTCCTTAAGTGAGTTTCGTAATTCACGACTTACGATATCTCAAGGACCTCTTCTAGTCAGTGAGCGTTCATCCTCATTAGGATCTTCTAGGGTTCTCACTTCTAGGTCTATTCCCTGGGAATTAGGATTCCCACGTACCGGATCTACTCCCTAATCTTATGTTCTACCCTCGTGAGGGTCTTCTAGGGTTTCTACTTTTAGGTCTGCTCCCTAGAAACTCACTTTCACTATCCTCTTGGCCTAAAACATTTCAGATGCATCTCACTTTAAACATGTTTTGCATCAAGATTTCCCCTTGAATCATGACAATGGTATTTCCATTCTCAAGAAGGCAGAAATGCCTTGGTAATTTCAATTGACTTTTGAAAAGCATATAATCACTCATTTTGATAAAGTATGCTTATAAATGAGTGAATGGCCAAGTACGCTTCACTTTTCAAAGGAAGCAATTAAAACTCATTTTAAAAGCTACTAGCTTGCAATTTACTTATAATTAGTTTCACTTAAAAGTATTCTTGTGAAACGAATGGTCTAATAATCATTATTAACCACAAAACTCAGCGAACTTATCATATCAAAGCAATTCTCATGCACACTTATAACGCACGCTTTAAGCACATTGCAAACATATTTATTCGTGATTCACCTTGCTTTTCAATTCAGTAGTTCATTTAAGCAATTCTAGTAGCAATCAAGGGATGATTAAACACTTAAGTCACTTGTTAAAGTAATTGGGACATCACTTTGGTCATGGTAACAAACAAGCGACCCTTAAGTTAATTACTTGAGGAATTCAAACATTCAAAAATCTCAATGTGAGACGGTTGGGCATGGTTTAAGCAGGTTAAGTAAGGTTCAATTGAAAAAACTCTTAGTTTACAAACCATTTAGTATGAGTCCTTTAAACACACAAGCGACCTTGGATAGCTATGATTACAACAATTTGGCATGGAACTCAGCCCATGACATACGTACATAGCACACAAATGACTTAGAGGCTAACAAAACCATAACTTAATTCAGCAGCATGTTATAATTAGATTCTAGTAATTAACAAGTCATAACACAACATCAAGACACTTTATAAATTCACGGATTTTTCACACAACCTGAACTCCCTCCTGACAACACCGTCCATAATGATCCTCAAAGTTCATTTAAATTTCAAGCCAAACAATCCACCTACTCTCCATAAGTTCTTAATTTATCACAACTCCAATCTAATTATTGAATCGAATCTCACGAACAATTCAAAAATATTTGCATATTACTAGTAATTTAGGGAATCAAGAAACACCCACCTCAACTCCAAGCTGTAGGACTTAGCAAATGGGTTAAAAAGGGCGATTTTGTGGCTGGGTCAAGTCCCATCTCTCCCCCTTTGGGCTGGTGTTCGCGGACCCCTCCTCTGTGTTTATGTTATTCTTCTCCTCTCTCGGTTCTGCCCGTCGTCGGAATCCAGCTCCACAGCCAACATTTTGAGATCACGATACATAGGGTTTCGAAACCGTAGCTCTCAATTCCTACCTCGAGTGGCACAAAGGCCCGAGTTCGGCCTGCGCAGATGCCACGAACTGGCGGCCGCCGCCTCGCGCCTGACCGCCTCACTTACACTCTCTCTCTCTCTCTCTCTCTCTCTCTCACACACACACACACACACACACACACACACACACACACACACACACACACACACACACACACACACACACTTCGAGTTAGGGGAGCAACATCCAGATAGGTTGAGACCCCCCTTTCTTCGCGTGAAGCCAAGGCTTCGGCCCCTCTTTCCTTCTCCCTTTTTCTTTTTTTTTGAACCCAATAAAAGAAAAAAAGGGGTTTATGTGGTATGCGAAACCTCGACCTAATTTTGATTAACTTGCTAGATTCTCGCGTCGATCTTATTCCCAGCTCAATACTAGATTCAAACAATTACGTAATAAATCAAGAAAATTTTAAAACTAATTCACATAAAATCACGCACTTAATTAACATGTAAATATTACTTGAATATAGCTAATATACGAAAGTATGGTTAATAAAATTATTAACCCAAATAGATAATTTGAAATTAAAAAAGCTGGTTATTACAAAAGGTAGTACGGCCATTGATTGTTTAAGTTATAATTTGGCAAGCTCACCTATCATCAAGCAATTAAAACTTTAAATCCCATTGTAAATAACCTATTCAAATAAAACATCATGCAACACATCCTGTAATAACAACAACCTATTCTTTTTCAATTTCCTAGTGTTCAACACTGGCTTTTAGTTGCTGTTGGTTGCATGTTGGAAAGGGAAACTCCACACAAGGAGAGAAAGTCCACGACCTTGCACCTAAGACATCAAACAGGCATGCGAAACAAGATGATAATTATCACTAGAAATATGGTACACAGGCCTGATCATGTTGCAATACAAAGAAGACCTTATATCGATCATAGAGGAAATTATGAAGGAATGACATCTTGACATGCTTTGAATTTCAATGGTCATCACGAACATTCTATAAGTCTCTTTTAATAGATAATATAGGGGTTATACCAAGAGAATTCCTTCGCTTTTTGCTAATTCATTGGTAAAATGGTAAGATTCTTGGTAAGAATTGGCTAAATCCTATCTAGTAGGTCCAACAGTTCCACCTTAGGTAGATAATGCTAGTGTCTAAATGTCAACATGGCAACTTACATAAAACAAAATAAGTTAACAAACATCTAACAATGCTTTTATAACATAATAAGTCGATAAATATTTAGCAACTACACAGTTATAGTAGAAGAATTATCTAATTTCTTTTGGTGAGTTATGAGTCTCTATCTTAGACATGTATAACCTTCAACTAGCATGGTAGCAAGGGGGATCCTGTAGTTCTACATCCATCATTGGTTATCATTCTTGTTCCCTTCGCTGGATTTCACGGTGTTCTAATAATAATAATAATAATAATGATGATGATGATGATGATGATGATGATGATGATGATGATAATTATAATAATATGGTTCATGAATGTAACATATTCCCCCCAAGTGCAACAGCAATTCTATGAGAGTTTGCTACAAACAATAAAAGGCATACATACTACATCTTGGCAAGATAGCAAACAAGAATGAACACATAATAACCTGAAGTATATGGAAATAGAACCAGTCAACCACATATGTAGGTATGTAGATTTACGAAGTTGATATATATGCAAATAACATCACATTCAAATGCTTTATTTAAACATAACCTCTCCTCACCCCCCTCCAAAGTTCAAGTGTCAGTCTTTGAGGCTAAGGGAGCCCAATTTACACATGATGACTTTGTTAACTTTTGAGGAGATACAATATCATTTTTCTCAATTGCATGTATTTTATTTTATTTTTAATAGCACCTGAGTGCAATTATTACTAGGGAATATGAGAATGAATCATAGTTTACTACAACTTTAAGGGATAGATGATGATTGACTATATACAGTGATGAAACTAGCAAATAGTACAACACTCAAATAATCCTCTAATTCAAGAAACCACAATATATACAAATTGCCGAAAGTCCAAAAGCAAACTCATCAATGTAGGTCTTCTATTTGAAATGCAAACAAGATAATCTAATCTTTAATTGTAAATTATAGATATGTCATTTGCAGACACCTCCATATTCATATAGGATCTACTACATTGAAGAAATAGTTCGAGAGGAAGTTTGTGGTCATTACTACATGGAATAGCTAGTTGGAAGCTAGGATGGTATTAGAATCCTAATTCATAGTATATGGAAAACAAATTCTATGTTTTTTTTTAAAGAAAGGATGTTTGAGGGACTTAGCAAAAACCAAAGTGTGAGAACCATTGCAATTGCTAAAAAAAAGAGGATGTGATAAAGCAAGGCAATAAGGATGAAGATATGCGCCAAAAGAGAGGATGTTTGCCTATTATAATGTTTGAAGTACATTCAAAGGAGTGAGATTTGGCCTTGTGGCTTAGGAATGCAAAAACTAACCTTTAAAGAAAGAGTTTTTAGAAATCAGATATATGTACTTTTTTGTGCAGCTTGCCATATAAGAAGGAAATTTCAGATTTTTCATTCCCAAGCACAATAAAACTTATCACTTCTTCATATAAGAATGATCTACAAAAAAGAAAGTTAGGCTATAGAAAATGTTTGTAAAATAGAATAGCCACAAACATGAGCATTTAAGAAATGAACCTGAAACAATAGAGTACATGAATAAGCCAACCTTCTAAAGTAAAGTAAGTACAAGGAATATGAAATAAGATATACCTCTCGGAAGGAAATTATTTCTTTGATGGTAAGTAGTAAGTAGATTGTTTTGGAAAATATAAGTCTTCTAGGTTAAAGTTATGGAAGAAGGATCATATCTTCTCTCATAAGGCAACAGAAGGAAATTTTTTCATTTCCTTTTCTTGATCCACTCTTATTGTTCACAGATACTTAAACCTTGTAAAGGAAGAATATGTTGATCCCAACATGGTAGTCCTAAAACCCTGGGCGGTTTAGAGAAGGGTTTGACCATGTTCCATTACAAAAAAAGGAAAAAGATTTAGGTATGCGATATATTCATCTACCTAGCAATAGTGCTACAAGAGTTTCCTATAACCAAAACAAGGCATCTATACTGCATTTCAAGAAGATGGCAAACAAACATGAATATGTAATGACCTAAAGCACACAGAAACATAACTAGTTAATCAACTATATTGATATGTAGATTTGGAGTAGATTTGGAAAACTGATATAGATACAAACATAATCATGCTCAAAAGATGTATTGAAACATACTCGCCCCACCCCAAGGTTCAAGGGTGAGGGAGGCCAGTTCACCCACGATGACTTCTTCAAATTTTGAAGAGGTATAACATCAGTTTTTCCAATTCTATCAAATGTTAGTGTTTTAAAAAAATACATAAATAGACAAAAACAAAAAAAAACACTAACATATTAAAATAGTATAGACAATAAATAATCAAAATATGAATCTCTCAAATTAAGCCAAAGCCCAAATTTCAAAAAATGGTAGATTTTGAAGCAATAGCAAGGGCAAATCTCAACTATGAATGTGAACACTCTAATTTTAACATCTAAAAGAAAACAAACTGCTACATATTAAGGTACTTAGACATCTTGGCCAATGAAACAAAAATGTCCATCTTTCTTTCCCTCAAAACCCCTCTAAGAAAAAAGAAAGAAATATGTATGAAACTTGTTTAGAAAATCAAATTGAGAATAAATGCCATTTTTTTAATAAGAAATTAACTATAATATAATTGCAATGCCACATGAAAGAAGCTACATGACCTTGTACTACCTTCTAGATCTCTAAACTAGTGTGACTTGACAATGAACCTTAAAAACTACAAAAAAAAAAATCAATTTGAAGTCTTCTGCTTTTGCAGTAATAATATATTCCATAAACTAATGTTACACTGAAAACTCTAACTTGAGTGTAGCTAGGAAAGATAAACTAACAAAGGAATGACCTAAGAAAGTAATTAAGAATCAAAGCATTAGTGCTTCATTAAAATCTGCATGCAAATGGTTGTATCACATGCTATAAAATATAGGCTATCAAGCTTTGACCAAGAAGTCAAATGCATTTATGCAAAAAGAACAAATTCCCATGCATATTAAAAAAAAATTAACGAATTAATAAGCAAAACAACTAAAACCGAAAAATTCATAGCAAGGAAAGCAAACTAACTAGAAATTTTTTTTCTAGTTTTTCTTTATGCTCTTAGAAGATTCTACCCAGTGATACTGGCCGATTGGATGCCAAAGAAGACCTAAACAAAGATGCAAAGTTAGTTCAAATAAATTTTCACATGGACAATCCAAATCGACTCATTCGAACATATAAATCATGTAAATTAAATCAAATTATGTTCCATAACAAAAGATGCCTGAAAAATTGAAATCTAATTGAAAATATACTAGTGATCGGAGAAGACATCAGATAAAGGCGGCTAAGAAAGAACCAGATATCTCTAATTTCTTCTTTACTCCTTCCCCAAGCTTTGAATTCACAGATTTTACAAACTATTAACCAAATTAAAATTTTAAATTAGAATAGGAGCAATGTGGCAATTATAAACTTATAATTATGAATGATTACTAATTGCTTAACCAAGTTTGTGTCAATGATCTAGCTTATTTGTTGGACGACTCAACCAGTGGCCTTTTTTTGCCTAGGGGAGGTAGTTGGGTTTTCTGGTTAAAGGCATAAAGCTCACCTCTGAGAACTTGGGAGAACAACTAAATTCATGAATAATGAGCAATAGAATTGATTAAGGAAAAAGTAATGATGACCAAGGGTGACAAGTAAGATGCAACAATGGCCGTCTAACCCAAGAATTATTAAAGATAGACATGCGATGACCATGGACCTTCTTTAAGTAATCCCAAGTATATCATAGTCATCCATGTTAGGGCAGGGCCAGGAGACATTAGGATTGAGTAGAGTAGAGGAAGACATGAAAATCAAGATGAAATAAGAAGAATTTCTTTCTAGGCAAAGAGATATAGGATTGCCTTACAGCAAAAGTATGATCAAATTTAACTTGACAACCTTTTAAGGTTTGATCTTTCCTTCTATAACTGTGATCTCATATATTTGTATCATATCCAGCTGTCCACCTATGCCTAAAACCTCATCACCATTTCACCTCTAAAACCTCCATATTTCACATTTGAATAACTTATTTATTTAACTAATTTAGAATTAGGCTCTTCAAAAAGCTTTGCTTACCTAGCAACTCTTTTGTATTTGGACATCTTTAGCTAAACATATAAATAGTCGTTTGAAGCTAGCTGTATCTGCTCATGAAAAGTTTAAACTAATACTTTCTTTGTACTTTAAGCCTATCACGACCTAAATGAAGACAATCTCAAAAATGCAAATTATTCAACGGGGGGAGCGGGGAGGGGAGGGGCGGAAAACTATAGAATAACCATAAAAAATAACTCTGTACTCCCACTTAGCATGTCAATGCAAAGGAGTTTAAGAAGTATGAACAAATTCAAATTAACAAACGAAGTAGCATGCAATTATAAATTTCAATAATTAAAAAATACAGTAATTTTGTTACTAAGAAATTTCATGATAAGAAAATCAACTAACGCTATATGACCTAAAAAGACCAAAATTTGAATTGAACTCTATTCAATTTGACTTCACATTCTATTCAATTTTGTTGCATTGGGAACGTTAGAATGTATAAAGTTTTGATGATAATAATCCAAGTGTTGTTGTTGTTGCTCCAAACAGGTTTTCCAAACAGGACCTTACTGCTGTTCTCAATGTATTAAAACTGCTTGACTAATGGTTTATCAAGAACAGGTACCCAAGTCAGCAATGTAAGAACACCTATGAGGAACAGGTTCTGTGAGGTGTTTTGAAGCATATCCTGAGAAGTGTTTGAAACATAAGATATGTGCAGCTGTGACAAACAGGGTCCGTGCGGTGTTTGAAGCATATTCTGTGAAGTGTTTGCAGCAAAGTCGTTCTACAAGATGACTAGTGGTTACAACAAAATGTCTTGATTTGATTTGGTTTTATATTTTTAGACTCTTGTTAATATGTCAATTAGAAAGTTTTAATTTACCACTCACTGAAAACGGTTTTGCTTTTCGGAAAATATTTCGGATCACCCTTCAGAACAACCCTGGAAACAGGGCGATCAGGGTGTTTCCCGAATAAGCTGTGAAAAACTGCTTTGCACGATTTTTATCTTTTGGATTTTGAGCAGCTTCTTCAAAGATTTACAAGAAAGATTTTTTTTATGGAGTATTTTATTCTTTACCCTGAAAAACGGTTATCAAAAATCTTAAGGGATTTGCAAAATCTTTTTGAATAAAAAGAATATCCAATTTTTGGCAAGTGGATAAGGTAGTTGAGAAAACATGGGCTAGCTGCTGAAGAACACCGCCTTATGCACGCGGTTCAGGAAGTGTTTTCAGCTCATGTCACCTTACCCCTTGTAGCTAAAGGATTCTATTTTCTCTAGGATTTGAGTTTCCAAAAATTTCAGAAATAGTTTTTCCATCCCTTGTAGGTAAAGGATTCTATATTCTTCAGATTTTTTAGTTTTCAAAAATTTGATGAATTGTGTTCCAAGCACTATAAAAGGCGGCTTCTTACAATCTTGGAGACATCGGTTTTCAAAGAAAAAAAAAAATCTGAGTTCATGAGCTAAAACGTTTGAAAAGAAAACCGAGCCTTGTGAGTGAATTAATTGGGCTTTCAAAGTTGGCATACTAGGACTTCATTGTACCCTATATTAGCTTAGTTAAAGAAGCATTGTAATAGGGTGTTTTTCCTTTATATTCTTCTTTCACAAGAGTGAGAAGAGTGTGTGTCCAAATCAAGGGGATTTTGGACGTGGGGTAAGTCGTCTTAGGGAAGACAAGTTACGTATGTTACAAGTTGTAACAAGGTGTGTTACTATTGTAACGTGTTTAGCCCGTTTAGTGAAGTGTGCAAATCCTACAGGAGGTAGGTCGTGGTTTTTAACCTCAGTTGAGCTAGAGGTGTTTTCCACGTAAAAAATCCTGTGTCCATTATTTTCGCATTCAATTTTGTTGGATTTTCGCTTCTGCTTATCTCAGAAACAACCTGTGCGAACAGGGTCTAAGACTGTTTGTCAGCAACTTGCGAAAATCGGAAACCACAATTCACCCCCCTCTTGTGGTTGTGTACTCTCTAATTCAACAAGTGGTATCAGAGCAGATTCTCCTTTGAAAAGCTAACACCTTTGAGAGATCCTTGAAGATGAGTACTCCACAAGGCATACTTGAAGGTCAATCCATAACTCGTCCACCATACTTTAATGGCCAACACTATAGTTGGTGGAAGAATAGGATGAAAACTACATCCAAGCCGAGGACTATGAGTTGTGGATGCTCATCAAGCATGGACCACTCATCCCTAAGAAAACAACTGAAGATGAAAGTCAATCCCCAAGGAGCCTAAGGAGTTCAATGCTGAAGATTACAAGATGATGGAGAAGAATGCCAAGGCCAAGAAACTCCTATATTTTGGCATAGGTCCTGATGAATATACTCGCATATCTGAATGTGAGTCGGCCAAAGAAATCTGGGATGCTTTGCAAGTAGCTCAAGAAGGGACCAATCAAGTAAAGCAATCCCGAATTGAATTGCTTATGAGAAAGTATGAGCTGTTCGAGATGGGTGATCGGGAAAGTGTGATGGACATGTACACTCGCTTCACTCACATAACGAATGAGTTGAAATCCTTGGGAAAATCCTTCACCACCGAAGAATTGGTAAAGAAGATCCTAAGAATTTTACCTCATTCTTGGGAAGCAAAAGTAACGGCTATCCAAGAAGCTAAGGACATGAACAAGATCACCCTAGATGAGCTGATTGGAAACCTCCAAACATATGAACTTAGGAAATATTCTTAACAGAAAGATGAGACAAAGAGAGAACGAGGTCTTGCACTAAAGGCCTTAGAAGATGATTCTGATTCTGAGGAGGAGGAGATTGCCATGATGACTCAAAAATTTAAGAAGGTCTTCAAGAAAGTCAAAGAAAACATCAAAAGGAAGGACTTCGGCAAAGCCAGGAACACCCCTCGGGAATAGTTCACTGGGTGTTTCAAGTGTGGTAAGCTGGACCATATTGTGAGAAACTGCCCACTGCACAAGGAAGAACAAGAACCCGAACACCCCAGAAAACAGGGGAGGAAGCAGGGTGTAAGCAGCTCAGCGAAAAGATTCTCAAAAGCTATGCTCGCGGCCTGGGGAGATTCAAGTGAGGATGAGGAAGGGTTTGAAGTTGGGGAAGCTGATGTAGCACTCATGGCAAGGAGTGACACTGATTCAGATGATGGGTCAACGGATAGTCTGACTCAACTCAAGAACAAGGTACATGGTCTAAATAAATCAACTCTTGAGAAATTAGTGTACAATATAATGGATATATGTGCTGAATTAAAAGGGGATGTTCGAGATTTAGAACTTGAAAATGAAACCTTTAAATTAGAAAAGCTTGAAGTTGACAAAGAGACTCTTGCCTTGCATGAAAACATCAATGTGCTTAAAGAAACTCTACTCATGAAAGAAGAGACTTGTTCCACTAAACTGACTGAGCTAGAAAAGAATCTCTTGACTTAAAAGGTAAGGTCGAGTCTTTGCTGGAAGAAAACAGAAACTTGCTTGAAAAAATAAAACACTTAGAATCGGACCTTGCCACAAACAAGCTCTGAAACAGGTCCTCAAGGGCGTTGGAATGGTTAAACACTCATCATAGTCAAAATAGAAGAGGACTAGGTTTTGGGCCTAAGATGACCTACCCAGTGAATAACAAATATGTGGGATTACCTGAAAATATTGTTTGTTTTCATTGTGGTAAAACAGGGCATTATCGATATGCTTGTCCTATAAGAAAGTATGCATTAAAAAGAACTCAGTGCATGTAAAACAAATGTGGGTTAGGAAAGACGAGATTTGTACCTCTAAAGGAATGGGACCCAAGTGGATCTGGGTTCCCAAAACTAACCCTTGATTTGTTTTGCAGCCTGAAGTGAGATAGAACAACCCAGCAAACAACCCAGCAAACAGTGCAGGAAACAGTCTAGGGAACAGGCAGCTGTGGTATGTTGACAGTGGGTGTTCGAGGCATATGATTGGTGAAAAATCCAATTTTCTCTCACTTACAGCATCAGAAGGAGGGAGTGTGGCATTTGAAACGGCAAATCTGGGACAATTGTCGGTATAGGTAAGATAGGTGAGTCACTCTCCCATTCAATTGACAATGTTTATTTTGTGGATGGTTTAAAACACAACTTGCTAAGTGTGTCCCACCTGTGTGACAAAGACAACCTAGTAGTGTTCTCTCCAACACGTTGCTTGGTTGTAAACATGAACACAGGAGATGTTGTGTTGAGGGGGAAGCGACACAAAAATGTTTATAAAGTGTGTATTTCTACTCTTCCCCAAAATAATTTGACTTGTTTGAGTGCCTTAAAAGATGATGTTATGCTTTGGCACAAAAGACTAGGTCATGCAAGCCACTCTCTTTTGAACAAACTTGTAACCAAAGATTTAGTAGTTGGCTTACCTTCCATCAAATTTAATGATGACAAGGTATGTGATGCATGTGCCAAAGGCAAACAAGTCAAAAATTCATTTAAGTCTAAAAAGTGTATAAGCACTACTCGACCCCTTGAATTAATACATATGGATCTATGTGGTCCAATGAGGATCATGAGCCGAGGTGGCAAGAGGTATGTGCTTGTGATAGTGGATGACTACTCTCGTTTCACTTGGACTTTGTTTTTGGCTTCTAAAGATGAAACTTTTGAAAAATTTCTTGCTTTCATTAAAAAGACTGAAAAGAGGGTAGGACATTCTTTGGTATGCATAAGGTCTGACCATGGTACAGAATTTGAAAATTCGAGCTTTATTGACTATTGTAATGAGCATGGTGTTGATCACAATTTTTCAGCTCCAAGAACACCCAACAGAACGGGGTGGTAGAGCGCAAAAATCGTACTCTAGAGGACATGACTAGAACAATGCTTGTTGCTAGTGGTCTTCCTAGAAATTTTTGGGTTGAAGATTTAAACACATCATGTTACATTATAAATAGATGCATGATTAGACCTGTTCTTAACAAAACTCCTTATGAGATCCTCAAAGGAAGAAAACCAAATATTTTGCATTTGAGAGTTTTTGGGTGTAAATGTTTTGTGCATAATAATGGAAAGGATGCCTTAGGGAAATTTGATCTAAGGAGTGACGAGGCAATATTCCTCGTTACTCCTCACATAGTAAGGCATACAAAGTGTTTAATAAGAGAACCTTGTGTGTTGAAGAAAGTGTGCATGTGCTTTTTGATGAAACTAACTCTCTAAGTGAGAATGATGCACAGGAGGAAGACCTCGAACTAGGTCTTGTTAAAAAAGACATGCTGCTTCAAGATGAACCAGGTAAGGATCAACCTGAGAGATCAAGGCCTGAAGCTGTTCTTCAGGAAGGTAGGCAGGGTGTGAACCAAACAGGGGGAAACAGGGTGGAACCGTGTTCGGGACAACATCAGCCGAACCCTTCTGAGATAATTTCAGGAACAGGCTCCCAAACAGGCTTGGGAACAGGACCTGAACTTGTTTCGCCAAGTATTCCAGCTAGGATGGAGAGCATATCTGTGAACCCACTTTCACCACGATCATGGAAATACCAAAGTTCACATCCTCTTGATCAAATTTTGTCTGATATTAATGCAGGAGTTCAAACTAGATCTAGGCTTAAAAATTTCTGTGCTTTCTATGCTTTTCTCTCAAAAATTGAGCCTAAGAATATTAATGAAGCTCTTGCAGATTCAGATTGGGTCACAGCCATGCAAGAAGAACTCCATCATTTCGAAAGAAACAAGGTATGGCACCTTATGCCACGGCCAGAGGATAGAACAATCATTGGAACCAAGTGGGTGTTCCGTAACAAGCTAGATGAGTACGGAACAGTCACTAGGAACAAGGCCCGGCTGGTGGTTCAAGGCTACAACCAAGAAGAGGGAATTGATTATGAAGAGACTTTTGCACCTGTTGCAAGGATGGAAGCCATTCGAATCTTGATAGCTTTTGCAGCCCACATGGAGATCAAGTTATATCAAATGGATGTTAAAAGTGCGTTTCTAAATGGGTACCTTAAAGAGGAAGTGTATGTCAAACAACCCCCGGTTTTGAAAGTGATGAATTTCCTAACCATGTTTTCAAACTTGATAAGGCACTTTATGGTTTAAAACAAGCTCCTAGAGCTTGGTATGAGCGATTGTCAAGCTTTTTATTGGAAAATAATTTTGCAAGAGGCAAGGTAGACAATACCTTGTTTCTAAAATCTAAGGGGGAACATTTGTTGATTGTCCAAGTATATGTCGATGACATCATATTTGGTGCAACTCATCATGAATTGTGCAATGAATTTTCAAAAATGATGAGGAGTGAGTTTGAAATGAGCATGATGGGTGAGCTTAATTTCTTTTTAGGCTTGCAAATCAAGCAAACTTCAAACGGCACATGATCCATCAACAAAAGTATATTAAGGAATTACTTAAGCATTTTGGGATGGAGTCAGCCAAGCCCATTGATACTCCCATCTCTCCTTCAACTAGGTTGGTAATGGATGATGGTAGTATCTCAGTTGAGGAGAAATCCTATAGGGGTATGATAGGGTCACTCTTATATCTAACTGCTAGTAGACCTGACATTGTTTTTAGTGTTGGTCTATGTGCACGTTTTCAGTCAAACCCTAAAGAAACTCATCTAAAGGCTGTTAAAAGGATTTTTAGGTACTTAAGACATACACCTGATCTAGCCTTATGGTATCCTAAAGGTTGCAACTTTGATCTTGTTGGGTATGCTGATGCTGATTACGCAGGTTTCTTGGTTGATAGGAAAAGCACCTCAGGTATGGCTCACTTTCTTGGACCTTGTTTGGTATCTTGGGCAACCAAGAAACAACTCTCTGTTGCCTTGTCCACAGCAGAAGCTGAGTATGTGGCAGCTGCATCTTGTTGTGCTCAGTTATTATGGATAAGACAACAACTCAAGGACTTTTGTGTTGACATAGGATGCATTCCTATTTATTGTGATAATACAAGTGCAATTAACATTGCCAAAAATCCATGTCAACACAAAAGAACAAAACATATTGACATTCGTCATCATTTCTTGAGAGACAATGTTGAAAAGGGAGTGATCTCAATGAATTTTTGTGCCACTAAAAATCAAATTGCTGATATATTCACAAAGGCATTGAGTAGAGAACAATTTGAAAGGAATAGACTCGAACTAGGCTTAATTAGAACAACCTGACCAACCTGTTCTCTCTCCCTGTTTGCAAAATTTAAAAGTGACGGGTACAACATGTTAAATTTTTGTTTGCAATCAACTTGTGTGCTATGTTTAGCATATGTGAGGTTTGCAACTTGCTGACACTCGTTGAGGTCTAATGAGATTGCCCTTATTGTCCAATGTTACCGAGCAAGTAACCTCAAGAGCAAGCATCAGAAACAGGTACGCCTTTTGTTTGTCAAATGTGTGCAACAAATTGAAAACTGCTAATCTCTTCCCGAGGCGTGCGCAATAAATGCTAAAGTCCGTTGCAAAAACGGGCAAAATCTTTTAAAGATTTCGCATGTCTCTCTCTCCCTTTAAAGCTCTTGCTCAATCTCTCACCTCCACCGAAACTCTCTTGCTTTGAAACTCTATTCAAGAAACCCTAATCTCTCTCCTTCCTCTGAAAAATGGCATTCCCCATTCGCTTCGAGAGCTCCTCGACCTTGACCCAGGGCAACCAGACACAGGGCACAGCCTTACAAACAGCCACAGCCCTGTTTGCACCTACACAATTTCTGACGGCCCTCATGGAAGGTAAAAATACTAAACCTCCTCGACCCATTGCCTATAAGCCTTTTGGGTTTTTGAAAAGTATCGACCTTAGAACAGTGAATTTGAAATTGGAAGACATCCCGTACAAAGTTGGGTGGGAATTGATTTTGTTTGGTGAAACGGGCGCATGTCAACCCCAAGAACTTGTTGGGGCATCTGAAAGAGAAATTGGGGCTTTAGATGAACTCTTTCTGTTGGACCATGTGTTAGATGACATCAATTCGTTTGGGCTGTTTTCTGAGCAGGAAACAGGGTCAGAAACATGGCCTGAAGTTTTTAAGGATGACCTAGGGGAGGATTTGTCCAAAAAAAAAAAACAAAGGGGGAAGTAGTGGTCAAATGGAGGAGTCCCCTGTTAAGCCTTCACAAGCCACACCGATAACACAAACCGGTGAGAAACGCAAAAGGTACAAAATTGTGGCTAGGCGTGCTAGAGTACCAAGAACACGACCACCATCAAGGCCTAAAAGCGGCCAGACTGAAGCGCCCTCAAAAAGTGAACCCCCTGTCAAACCAAAACCACAAATCCCCTCTTCGGCCAAACCCACAAACAGACCCACAAGAAAATCAGCCCGAATAGCTTTTCACTCCACTCCTCGTCCTGCCAAACAGTCAGCCCCTGTTGTTGAGGAGATTGATTCCTCCTCTGAGCCTTCATCAGATAGCGATACTGAGAACACTGCCTTCAAACAGGGCACGCCCGTGTTCTTAGAGTCCTCAGAGGATAAGCCTCTTCCTATACCAAAACCATCACCCCTCAAAATTCCCAAGAGAAAAGCCTCCCTCAAACATGCCTCCACCCAAGACCCTCCTACTCAGCCCCAACCTAAACGAGCCAAGAAATCTACCCCGTCTGCAATCTCAGCCAAACTGACCCAATTGATTCAGAGACGGGTTGTCAAGGGCAAAATTATAAAGGTCAAGTATTTTGAGGAACAGGGTCTGGGGGTGTTTCTGCACAAGCTGCATGCACAAGGGTGGTATGAGTTGTTTACAAACACCCAACTGGGGTGTTCTGTACATGAGTTGGCAGAGTTCTATGCCAACTACACTGTCACCGAAGGAGTGGTGATAAGTATTGTTAATGGGCAGCAGCTTCGCTTTGATGCGAAGATATTAGGGGACATTCTGGGGATTCCCTCCACAGGCTTTGATATATATGTGAGGAAAGACAAGACTATTCTAGGGACAGCCAGGCTGCTGGAACTCGCCCAGAAATTTAGCCAGCAACCAAGCCTGCAAACACCCAAGTCTGTGAAGAAAGGGGACATGACATCGCTCCATCAATTGCTATTTTGGTTTATCATCAAGAATGTCATCCCCAGAGGCCAGGGTCGAAATCTTGCTGATGCCATGGATCAGTGTTTAATGGATCTGATGGACACGGAAGTGCAAATTAACCTTCCTGCCATCATGATTCGACATATTGCAAGAATTGCAAACACCTCTAGGGAACATGATCTGGGATACGGTTTCTTTCTGACTAGTGTGTTTGAGCACTTTGAGGTGACACTGTAGAAGAAGATGGGCGCTCAATTCATTGATGAGATCGGGCGTAACACCCTTATGGGGTGTGGGTATGCTTTGATTGAAGGGTCTGCCTCAGAACAGGGGACCAGAACACCCCGTCCTCCTGTTCTTGGCAGTTCCTCAACCAAGCTTGAGGCTGCTTTGGAAGAAAACTCTCGCCTCAGTACTGAGCTTAACGCTGTAAAGGCTGCCCTGGACGAGGAAAAAGCTCTAAATGCAAAACGCCATGCAGATCTCCTCGCCCTTCTCTCTTCACTTTCAGCAAAATTTTCTCCTTCTGCTCCTTGAACACCCCTCATGAGCTGTTCCCATCTGTTGTTCTCATAGCCTGTTCTCACTTCTCTTGGTGAATCAGTTTGTACTCTGTTGCACTCTTTTGATGAATGACAGGATATCTTGTTTTTTGATTGGCTTTGCCTTGCTTGCTTTTTGTTGTGAATTGCTTGTGTGTGAATAGGATGGCCAATCTCATTACCGTACCAAAACACTTGAGTGTATCGCCTGTTGACTTTCCTCCATTACCCAAGTGGTGGTGATAGCAAACACCCTCTGTTTGACTGTTCGCCCCTACTTTTTAATGATGCCAAAAGGGGGAAGATAGGTTGACCAATATTGTTTTAGTTCTGCCATGGACGAGTTAATTTTCTTACAATCTTTTCGATACTAACTGCTTCATGTGAATTTGAATAATTGGTACAAATCACTTAAATTGCCCTTGAAAGTCAATATGGTCACTTGGTTTGTCATCATCAAAAAGGGGGAATTTATTAGAATGTATAAAGTTTTGATGATAACAAATCCAAGTGTTGTTGTTGTTGCTCCAAACAAGCTTTCCAAACAGGACCTTACTGCTGTTCTCAATGTATTAAAACTGCTTGACTAATGGTTTATCAAGAACAGGTACTCAAGTCAGCAATGTAAGAACACCTGTGAGGAACAGGTTCTGTGAGGTGTTTTGAAGCATATCCTGAGAAGTGTTTGAAACATAAGATATGTGCAGCTGTGACAAACAGGTTCCGTGCGGTGTTTGAAGCATATTCTGTGAAGTGTTTGCAGCAAAGTCGTTCTACAAGATGACTAGTGGTTACAACAAGATGTCTTGATTTGATTTGGTTTTATATTTTTAGACTCTTGTTAATATGCCAATTAGAAAGTTTTAATTTACCACTCACTGGAAACGGTTTTGCTTTTCGGAAAATATTTCGGATCACCCTTCAGAACAACCTGGAAACAGGGCGATCAGGGTGTTTCCAGAATAAGCTGCGAAAAACTGCTTTGCACGATTTTTATCTTTTGGATTTTGAGCAGCTTCTTCAAAGATTTGCAAGAAAGATTTTTCTATAGAGTATCTTATTCTTTACCCTAAAAAACGGTTATCAAAAATCTTAAGGGATTTGCAAAATCTTTTTGAATAAAAAGAATATCCAATTTTTGGCAAGTGGATAAGGTAGTTGAGAAAAACATGGGCTAGCTGCTGAAGAACACCGCCTTATGCACGCGGTTCAGGAAGTGTTTTCAGCTCATGTCACCTTACCCCTTGTAGCTAAAGGATTCTATTTTCTCTAGGATTTTAGTTTCCAAAAATTTCAGAAATAGTTTTTCCATCCCTTGTGGGTAAAGGATTCTATATTCTTCAGATTTTTTAGTTTCCAAAAATTTGATGAATTGTGTTCCAAGCACTATAAAAGGCGGCTTCTTACAATCTTGGACACATCGGTTTTCAAAGAGAAAAAATCTGAGTTCATGAGCTAAAACGTTTGAAAAGAAAACCGAGCCTTGTGAGTGAATTAATTGAGCTTTCAAAGTTGGCATACTAGGACTTCATTGTACCCTATATTAGCTTAGTTGAGAAGCATTGTAATAGGGTGTTTTTCCTTTATATTCTTCTTTCACAAGAGTGAGAAGAGTGTGTGTCCAAATTAAGGGGATTTTGGACGTGGGGTAACTCGTCTTAGGGAAGACAGTTACGTGTGTTACAAGTTGTAACAAGGTGTGTTACTATTGTAACGTGATTAGCCCGTTTAGTGAAGTGTTTAAATCCTACAGGAGGTAGGTCGTGGTTTTTAACCTCAGTTGGGCTAGAGGTGTTTTTCACGTAAAAATCCTGTGTCCATTATTTCTGCATTCAATTTTGTTGGATTTTCGCTTCTGCTTATCTCAGAAACAACCTGTGCGAACAAGGTCTAAGACTGTTTGTCAGTAACTTGCGAAAATCGGACACCACAATTCACCCCCCTCTTGTAGTTGTGTACTCTCTAATTCAATAGGGAATAATTCACACAGGGCATTTTGAAAACATCATAATAAATTCCATTGGGAAATGATAGAATTGAGTTTGGCGTGCAACTACAAAGAAACTTAAACTCACAATGAAGTTTATCTCAAAGGCTAAAATCAGAGTAAACCAAAATCAAATCTGGCATGCAATAAGAAAAATGATCAAAATTCTAGTTCCAATTAACCAATATCAAGTAAAAGCATACAACTAGAAAACAAATTGAGAGGGCAAAATAGGGACCATAAATTAGACGAGATAATATCAAGCTTAATGCTTAAAAAGAAAGTTATCATACTAGAGCTTATTTGTTCTCTTTCTACAAATTTGGTGTCTCTTGCTTTCTCATCCTTTCAGTTCACCAATTTCGCTTTTCCTTTGCAGATGGGCACAATATTACATTTGCTATTGGGGATTTCTCACAGTTGTAGACGAGCTAGTGATAGAGTGGCACAAAAGAATTCAAAAGCAATGACTTCAATATAATCCTCCCCAAATCACAAGGGAAAGAGTACAAAGAGATGAATTATATGGGGTTTGAGAGCCTAACTTGAGACAAGAGTGACACTTTGAGGTCATAAAAATTGGTACTTTTTGAGGGAAAAAAGCTGACTAGAAATAAATGACCTACACAAGATTTTGCTTTTTATTAAAAGTTCAAATATATTATTTGGTGATTTTGGCAGTAATATATGAAAAGCTTCAAACAAAAGACAGGGTCATTCATGGTATGCCTTATACAAGAATGCAAAAGAAGCTCGCTAAAACCTTGTTGCTAGCTATGAGTTCACAAAGACTATCTTCGAATCTTTTAAAGTAAAGAGAGAAAGAGATGATACTATCAAGAAAACCGGATACTTGATCATGGTCTCGAAACCAGTTCGGACCCGTTAGGCCTAGATCCAGAATCAGTCGAATTGGTATTGAGGCCAGTTCCAAAATTTAGGACTCATTACGACCTATTTTGGGAGAGTGGTTTTGAAAGTTCAAAACCGGGACTAGCACTAGCACCCGGTTACCCAATCTGACCATTATTTTTTTAAGAAAACTATTTACATATAATATAAATACCTTAAACCCTAATTGCTCTCACTTCTTATTCTTCCTCCCCTGTGCCCCCTTCCTCATTCTGCTCTCCTTGTCTTAGCTGACTATCATTTGTGACATTTCTTTCTATGGTTCTCTCATCTCTCTTTCTCTCCCTC